>CM070829.1:38676110-38884879 GCA_036326025.1 Chrosomus eos | reverse complement strand
TGAGTTTGTGTCTGTCAGCTAAAGATGGCAACATTAAGGTCCGTTGTAAACTATGTGCTGATGGCGACAAAGTGTTATCTACCTACAGAAACACTTCGTCGAATTTGAAAAAACATATGGAGTCGCAGCACCGCACAGTCAAACTTACGCCCGTTTCACACATACTTGTCTCCGTCTGCAGTGCGTATGCGGTGCATATTTTTTCCCGTACCCATGTTAACAGGTTAGAGCTTTCACACTGCATGCGGGTGCGGTCCGTCGATCCGTTCCAGGTGCGTGAGTATACAGCAGTGCAGAGATCGTTCTCTTACGAGAGTATCTCTCGTACTGCGTAATATCTTACGCTATGGGGAAAACTCTTTTCCACGAGATATTGAAGCCAAAAATTATCCTTAATTTTTTATTAATGTAAAACGCTTTGCGGCAGCAAGCAGACATAGGCGAGACAGCTCGCGCGCCTATTGGCTGCCCTGCGGCAACAGCAGCAGCCTATCGAGAGAGGCTCTGCGTGACGTCACGACGAATGAGGGCCTTTCGCGCCCATATCGTCACGTCCCGCCAGAAAGGGCGTGGTCTCGCCCTATAACTAGGCTCGATAGCTGATCTTACGTTGATTTTCATCTCTTCAGCGAAGCCTCCCGCATCGCTGGATCCAGAGTGAGAAGCCGCGCCGTCGACTTGTAGCCTTTCAGCGGGACGTGCCATCGAGCCTGGAGTCGCTGGCCTTGCCGCCTTCAGCCGCCGTACCTGCTGCGCTTTCCGGCGTACATATCCTTTCCTCTGCTTAGAGTGTGTGTGATTGCATTATCTGCCTTTTTTCCCACCCCTCTAAAAGAGCGGCGTCTTTTTAAAGATGCCTTCCTGTGGTTCTTGCCGAGCCCCACTCAGCGATGAGGACCGCCATGTCATCTGCGTGTCCTGCCTGGGTGAGGATCACGCGGCCATCGCGCTCACTGACGGCGGATGCCATCATTGTGAACGTTTGCCTATGGTGACTCTGCGGACTCGCCTGCGGACTCGGACCTGGCGCTATCTGCGTAGCGGACCTGAGAAGCGCTACAGACCTCGCTCTACGCGCTTCTAAAGCCGCTGCACAGGCCACGGGGCGGAATATGGCCTCTCTCGCCGTCGCCGAGAGACACTTATGGTTGACGCTGTCTGAGATGACGGAAGCCGAGCGCTCTGTGTTCCTCGACGCGCCCATTTCCCCAGCGGGCCTTTTCGGATCTGCCGTCAAGGACTTTGCGGACAGATTTGTTGAGGTGCAGAAGACTTCTCAGGCTATGAAGCACTTCCTGCCGAAGCGCTCGAGCTCCGCTACAGGTCGCACCAAGCCGCCTGCTCGCAGCTCTCAGCCCCAGCCTGCACCGCCCGCCGCTGCCTCACAGCGCCGCCAGGCCCGAGATCAGAGACCGCGGTCTCGCTCCGCCGGACGCCGCCCCCCTCACCGCGGGCCCCGGCCGAGGATTGAGATCAAGCCCGAGGCCTCAAAGTCTTCCTAGCCTCTCTAGGAAAACGACGGTGTTCAGATCCCGCTGCGGCCGGATTTCCACCAAAACTTCTCGCTCGTTCAGTTCCATGCGTTGTGACTGTCCCAGTGTATTTTGCAGTGAAGCAGCCGGTGTCTCAGCCCGCTTGCCTGCACACAAAAGCTGTTTTTACGGCTACCCAGATAAATCCAATAAAGAGTGTATTTTCTGGTGTTCCGGCTTCGGCCGATGGTGTTATGAGTGTTGTAAGAATGCCCACGTCCCAGTGCCCATTCCCACACCCAGACACAGCCCGCCACGGTGCAGGGCTCGCGCAAATAAAATCGACTCCGGTCGATTGTGCAAACAATGTAGTGAACGCGCCCATATCCCAATGCCCGCTTACACTACACGCTGCGTGTCCCTCGGTTTCTGTAAAAACGAAACCAACACACATTCAGTCGGCCTTAAACGACAGTGTTTTCAGTGCAGCAAATGTGCCCGCAGCCCCGCGCCCACATTTCCTCACAGAAACGCCGAATCCCACGGGATTCGCCCCGCTCGCTCTCTCGGCGCCACCCGCCTTAGAGGAGCTGAGCAAGGCCAGGCTGCCCGCTGTGATCAGCGCGCCCCCCGCCTCGAACGCTGTAAACACGGCGCTGTGTTCCCAGCACACAGGGACTCTCGTGCCGCCGCTTTCCCGCGGCCAGAGCCCAGATTTCATTCTACCCCTAGCTATTCGCGCGGATGCGTGGTCAAGGCTTCCCGGGGTATCAGAGTGGGTGCTGAACACTATAAAGAGAGGCTATTCGCTACAGTTCGCTCGACGCCCTCGCCGTTACACGGCGCGCGTCGAAACTACGGTGAAAAGCGAAGTATCTCATCTACTTCGAGCCGAGATAGCGAAACTACTGAGGAAAGGGGTTATAGAACCTTTATCTCAGGCTCAGAGCGAAGGGGGCTTATACAGCAGATATTTTCTGGTACCGAAAAAAGATGGTGGGCTCAGACCCATTCTAGATCTGCGACTGCTGAACAGAACGCTCGTGAAGCGCCAGTTCAGAATGCTTATGACCAGGAAAATCCTCGCGCAAGTGCGCCAAGGAGACTGGTTCATGTCAATAGATCTGAAAGACGCCTATTTTCAAATACAAATAGCGTCCCATCACAGGCGATTCTTGAGATTCGCCTTCGAGGCCCAGGCATATCAATACACAGTCCTGCCGTTCGGCCTGTCCCTAGCACCCCGTACGTTCACGAAGTGCATGGACGCGGCCCTCGCCCCCCTGAGACTTCGGGGCATGCGAGTTTTGAACTACTTGGACGATTGGCTGATTCTAGCTCGTTCACGAACGGAGCTCATAGAACACAGGGCCGCATTACTCGAGCACCTCGAGGAGCTGGGCCTTACAGTCAATTGGGCGAAAAGCTCACTGCTCCCCAGTAGGGCTGGGCAAAAAAATCGATTTTTCGATTAATCGTTTTTTAAAATGTGGTCGATTCAAAATCGATTCTCAAAGGCCAAAAATCGATTTTTTCATATTTATTTCCGCAAACATTGAAGATTAACATTAATGTAATTACTAGTCTTCTCCACTAGATGTCACCCTCTTATTTGCCTTGCGTTTTGTTACAGAGGAGCGAGAGGCGAGCCAGGCTGTCAGTCATTCATTCATTCAATCATTCAATCGGTGCTTAAAATGGCGGTTTCAGGTGCGTTGTCGACGTTAATTCCTTCACATAAAAAGTCAGAAGTATGGAAGCATTTTAGATTTCGCAAGCAAGACGGAGAGGATAGTGTGATGGACAAGAACAAAGCCATATGCCTGATGTGTAATGCTGAGGTGAAATGCTGTAGTAATACTACAAATCTACAGAACCATTTGGTGAGACATCACCCAGACGTGCAGGTTGCAAAACCCACACACCCACAGTCACAGCAGAGCTGTGTAGAGCATAATAATTGTATAAGTATTAAATCGATTTCATTGAGTTGAATCGAAATTTGAATGGAGAATCGAGATCGAATCGAGAATCGAATCAAATCGAATCGATTTGAGAGCTTGAGAATCGAAATCGAATCGAATTGGAACATTGAATCGATACCCAGCCCTACTCCCCAGTCGGAGAATTTCCTTTCTGGGAACAGTGTTAGACTCGCTATCCATGACGGCACGCCTGTCACCGGAGCGCGGATGGAATATTCAGCACGTCGCGAAATCTTTCCGCCACGGCTCTATAGTCCCGCTCAGAAGGTTTCAGAAAATGCTGGGTCTGATGGCCTCAGCAGCCTCCGTACTCCAGTTGGGCCTGCTCCGCATGCGCCCACTGCAGCTATGGCTAAAAGCACGAGTTCCCCCCAGGGCGTGGACCGCAGGTCTATTTCGCCTCAGGGTCGACCTTCAGTGCATTTCGGCTCTGAAACCATGGAAAGCAACCGACTGGTATCAGTCAGGTGTGAGTCTGGGGATCCCCTCGAGTGTGAAGGTGGTGTCTACGGACGCCTCCACATCGGGGTGGGGAGCGCTGCTCGAGGGCAGACCGCTAGCTGGCCTATGGTCAGTACGGGAGAAGCTCCTTCACATAAACTGCTTGGAATTAATAGCAGTCGACAAAGCGCTACGGCGCTTCTGTCCCCAGATAAAAGGCCACCACGTATTGGTCCGGTCGGACAACATGTCAGTGGTGGCGTACATAAATCGCCAGGGCGGCGTCAGGTCCCGAAACCTTTACAGGCTGACGGAACGCCTCCTGGTCTGGGCTCAGCACAACCTGCTCTCGCTGAGAGCGGCGCATGTGCCTGGTCACCTAAATGTGGGGCCAGACAGGCTGTCCAGAAACAACGTCCCAGCAGGAGAATGGTCTCTGCACCCACAGACGATCCAGCTGCTGTGGGAAACGTTTGGCAAAGCGCAGGTGGACCTGTTCGCGTCCCAAGAAAACGCTCACTGCCCGAGATTCTTCTCGAAAAGCCGGGACGCGCTGGCCCATGTTTGGCCCTGCCGCCCCCTATATGCTTTTCCCCCTGTCTCACTCCTGCCTCAGGTGTTGGAGCGAATCAGGAGGGAGGGATGCCCAGTGCTACTCATAGCTCCGCTCTGGACAAACCAGTCGTGGTTCCCTGTCCTGATGCAGCTGACCAGCGCTGCCCCATGGCCTTTACCGTTGAGGAGAGACCTTCTCTCTCAGGCGGAAGGCTCGATTTGGCATCCTCGCCCGGATTTGTGGTCCCTGCACGCATGGGCCATCAACGGGTACCCGCTGACCTCCCAGAGGGAGTGTTAAACATGATCGCGCAGGCTAGAGCCCCGTCTACCAGACGTCTCTACTCCTCGAAGTGGTCTGTGTTCTCTGCTTGGTGTCAAGCGCAGAGCTTTTCACCTGTAGACTGCGGGGTTACGGAAGTGCTTTCCTTCCTTCAGGAGCTACTGGATAAGGGCAGGACCCCTTCCACGCTCAAAGTATACGTGGCGGCCATAGCAACGTTTGCAAAACCGGTGTCTGGCCAGTCACTAGGAAAGAACGACTTAGTCGTGCGTTTCCTTGGAGGAGCTCGGAGGCTAAACCCTCCCAGGCCCCCTTCAGTCCCGACATGGGACCTTTCCACGGTCTTGGAGGCCATGAAAGGTGCCCCATTCGAGCCAATCCAGTCGTCAGACATGAAACACTTGTCTTTCAAGACAGCGTTTCTTATGGCTCTCGCTTCAGTGAAGCGCGTAGGGGACTTGCAAGCGCTTTCAGTGAGCGCGTCATGCATGGAGTTTGGACCTAATGACTCAAAGGTCATACTCAAACCGAAGCACGGCTACCAGGGTGGGAAATTAACTTTTTTGCCCACCAGCCACAGTGGCTGGTGGATGCCCAATTTTACCAGCCACTTATATTTTTTACCAGCCACTTTTCCCGGAATTCAAATTTACAAAGTATTATTATACACAGTAAGTACAGTGCATGGACTGTTCGACGGGAAGGTAGGCTAACCATTCCCTCTTTTCCCTTCGTCATTAATGTGCCACTTTTTCGAAAAGTACCTTCTCTTTTTATTTACTTCGCCCTCAACAGTTTGTACATTCATAGCTACTGCTGACTCCACGGCGGGCCTCTTAAAGGGATAGTTCACCCAAAAATGAAAATTCTGTCAGTAATTACTCTCCCTCATGTCGTTCCAACCCCTAAGACCTTCGTTCATCTTCGGAACACAAATTAAGATATTTGTGATTAAATCTGAGAGCTGGATCACTCCTCCATAGGCTTCTAAATGATTGAAACTTGACAGCCCCGAAAAGTTCTTAAAGAAATCGTCAAAAGAGTCCAAGTGACTACAGTGGCGAGATCTTAAGTTTATAAAACGACGAGAATACTTTTTGCGTGCAAAAAAAACACAAAAATAACGACTTTATTGAACCATCTCTTCTCTTCCATGTTTTTCTCCTAAGCTGTTGACGTAGTGTAACTGCGCAGCGCTTCTGTGTTATACGTCACACGTAGGCTCACTATTGGCCGACGCTGGTCATGTGTGATTCAACCAGAAGTGTTGCGCAATAACACTCCGTGAAATCTCGAGGCCCAAAGAGAATTCTTGAATAAAGTCGCTATTTTTTTTTTTGTTTTTTTTGCGCTCAAAAAGTATTCTCATAGCTCGATAAACTTAAGATCTAGCCGCTGTAGTCACTTCGACTCTTTTAACGATTTCTTTAATAACTTTTCGGGGCAAGTTTCAATCCCTTAGAAGCCTATGGAGGAGTGATCCAGCTCTCAGATTTAATCACAAATATCTTAATTTGTGTTCCGAAGATGAACGAAGGTCTTAGGGGTTGGAACGACATGAGGGTGAGTAATTACTGACAGAATTTTCATTTTTGGGTGAACTATCCCTTTAACACCGGGTATATGTCGCCACATTTTTAAAATTTTCCTTTCGTCTGTACCTCAGCTCAGCTATATGTGTCACGGTCCATTGAAAAACCAATCAAATTAGTTACTCGACAAAAGTGCATTATTGTTACTTAGCAACAGCATTCTTTGACAAAAGACGTCCAATCTGTTACAAGGAATGTTTTAAAGGATAATTCCGGTATTTAACACTTTGAGTCTATTTTCTAGTGTGTTTTGGATGAACTAGAGTGGTGGACTTAGAAATTTTGACGATGGGTCCTGTCTCGACTTTTTGACTATTTTAGAATCGCCTCTGAGCGCTTCAGAGTGGCTGTCTATGGGCATGCACAAACATGTGCTTAAAACAACACTTAACATTAGCTCTCAAAACTGTGCAACTCACCGAGTGGTTAGTGGTGTTCGTTGATGATTAAAAACAAATATATATCGGCGCAATGTATGCTTTCAATCCGTGTTATTTACTATAGTAGAACTATATTTTCAGATACCTCACAACCGCGTATAAACTTCCGCTCGATATTTGAGTCTGAAGCGTTAGCACACTCCCGACCACTTGATGGTGATCAGTTGCTCTGCTAGCCTTCTGAGAGACGGCGAACCGAGCGAAAAGACTACAACCAGAGAATGTCTAATAAAGAGACTTATGCCACAGTCAAAAACTCGAGACAGGACCCATCGTCAAAATTTCTAAGTCCACCACTCTAGTTCATCCAAAACAAACTAGAAAATAGACTCAAAGTTTTAAATACCGGAGTTATCCTTTAAGTAGTAACCAATAAAAATATGTTTTACAATCTACCAGCCACTGTGGCTGGTATACAAGGCAAAGTCACCAGCCACTTTGAAAAAGTACCAGCCATTGGCTGGTGGCTGGTGCTAATTTCCCACCCTGACGGCTACGTGCCAAAATCCCTCAACACACCGTTCAGGGCCCAGGTGATTTCCCTGTCTGCCCTTCCGGTTCTCAATGAGGAGAAGGATGCGAGTCTCCTTTGCCCTGTCAGGGCACTAAGGGCTTATGTGTCCCGTTCGTCTGGTTTCAGACAGACTGAGCAGCTTTTCGTTTCGTTTGGCGGCCGTGCTAAGGGACTTGCCGCTTCGAAACAAAGCCTATCCAGATGGATAGTCGGTGCCATAGCGCTGGCTTACACTTCTAAGGGCCTCGCCGTCTACATTTATAAAATACTATAACCTGGAGGTTCCCGCCTTACAAGCTAAGCTTTTGGCAGTATAAAATTCAGTGCTATCTGCCCGCTGTGCGGCTCGGATACTGAGTTTGACCTGCGTATTGCTCACTGACCGGTACAGCAGCTCATTAAAATGTTGACACATTTGTGGCCACCCAGTTCAGGCTGAATGTTCACCCTGACGGTATGGTCTATTTGTCACATGATTAGCTCCTTTCGGATGCTATTTTACAGGGAATGATGCTTCTAGCCTCTCTTCCCTCACTCTCTGTGAGTTTATGGTGATTATGCACTATATGCGCCCCGGGCTTCGGCCCCTGGGACTTTGGTGTTGGATCCCTACCAGCACGGCGTGTTGCATTGTGTTCCCCATAGCGTAAGATATTACGCAGTACGAGAGATACTCTCGTAAGAGAACGTACTCGGTTACTAACGTAACCTCGGTTCTCTCTAGAGAGGGAACGAGTACTGCGTATCTTGCCGTGCTTGGAATACGCTCTGGTTCGCTTCGGCGATGAAAACCAACGTAAGAGCAGCTATCGAGCCTAGTTATAGGGCGAGACCACGCCCTTTCTGGCGGGACGTGACGATATGGGCGCGAAAGGCCCTCATTCGTCGTGACGTCACGCAGAGCCTCTCTCGATAGGCTGCTGCTGTTGCCGCAGGGCAGCCAATAGGCGCGCGAGCTGTCTCGCCTATGTCTGCTTGCTGCCGCAAAGCGTTTTACATTAATAAAAAATTAAGGATAATTTTTGGCTTCAATATCTCGTGGAAAAGAGTTTTCCCCATAGCGTAAGATATTACGCAGTACTCCTGCCCTGAGAGCAGCACGTAATACACTAAAAATAACATTGGTTTGAATCTATTGAGTACTCCTGCCCTGAGAGCAGCGCGTAATACACTAAAAATAACAGTGATTTGAATCTATTGAGTACTCCTGCCCTGAGAGCAGCACGTAATACACTAAAAATAACATTGGTTTGAATCTATTGAGTACTCCTGCCCTGAGAGCAGCGCATAATACACTAAAAATAACAGCGATTTGAATATATTGAGTACCCCTGCCTTGAGAGCAGCGCGTAATACACTAAAAATAACATTGGTATATTGAGTACTCCTGCCCCGAAAGCAGCGCGTAATACACTAAAAATAACAGTGATTTGAATCTATTGAGTACTCCTGCCCTGAGAGCAGCGCGTAATACACTAAAAATAACACTGGTATATTGAGTACTCCTGCCCTGAGAGCAGCGCGTAATACACTAAAAATAACAGTGATTTGAATCTATTGAGTACTCCTGCCCTGAGAGCAGCACGTAATACACTAAAAATAACATTGGTTTGAATATATTGAGTACTCCTGCCCTGAGAGCAGCACGTAATACACTAAAAATAACATTGGTTTGAATATATTGAGTACTCCTGCCCTGAGAGCAGCACGTTATACACTAAAAATAACATTGGTTTGAATATATTGAGTACTCCTGCCCTGAGAGCAGCACGTAATACACTAAAAATAACATTGGTTTGAATATATTGAGTACTCCTGCCCTGAGAGCAGCGCGTAATACACTAAAAATAACATTGGTTTGAATATATTGAGTACTCCTGCCCTGAGAGCAGCACGTAATACACTAAAAATAACATTGGTTTGAATATATTGAGTACTCCTGCCCTGAGAGCAGCACGTTATACACTAAAAATAACATTGGTTTGAATATATTGAGTACTCCTGCCCCGAGAGCAGCGCGTTATACACTAAAAATAACATTGGTTTGAATATATTGAGTACTCCTGCCCCGAGAGCAGCGCGTAATACACTAAAAATAACATTGGTTTGAATATATTGAGTACTCCTGCCCTGAGAGCAGCGCGTAATACACTAAAAATAACAGTGATTTGAATCTATTGAGTACTCCTGCCCCGAGAGCAGCGCGTAATACACTAAAAATAACATTGGTTTGAATATATTGAGTACTCCTGCCCTGAGAGCAGCACGTAATACACTAAAAATAACATTGGTTTGAATATATTGAGTACTCCTGCCCGAGAGCAGCGCGTAATACACTAAAAATAACAGTGATTTGAATCTATTGAGTACTCCTGCCCTGAGAGCAGCGCGTTATACACTAAAAATAACATTGGTTTGAATATATTGAGTACTCCTGCCCCGAGAGCAGCGCGTTATACACTAAAAATAACATTGGTTTGAATATATTGAGTACTCCTGCCCGAGAGCAGCGCGTTATACACTAAAAATAACATTGGTTTGAATATATTGAGTACTCCTGCCCCGAGAGCAGCGCGTTATACACTAAAAATAACATTGGTTTGAATATATTGAGTACTCCTGCCCTGAGAGCAGCACGTTATACACTAAAAATAACATTGGTTTGAATATATTGAGTACTCCTGCCCCGAGAGCAGCGCCGTTATACACTAAAAATAACATTGGTTTGAATATATTGAGTACTCCTGCCCCGAGAGCAGCGCGTAATACACTAAAAATAACATTGGTTTGAATATATTGAGTACTCCTGCCCTGAGAGCAGCGCGTAATACACTAAAAATAACAGTGATTTGAATCTATTGAGTACTCCTGCCCCGAGAGCAGCGCGTAATACACTAAAAATAACATTGGTTTGAATATATTGAGTACTCCTGCCCTGAGAGCAGCGCGTAATACACTAAAAATAACAGTGATTTGAATCTATTGAGTACTCCTGCCCTGAGAGCAGCACGTAATACACTAAAAATAACATTGGTTTGAATATATTGAGTACTCCTGCCCCGAGAGCAGCGCGTAATACACTAAAAATAACAGTGATTTGAATCTATTGAGTACTCCTGCCCTGAGAGCAGCACGTAATACACTAAAAATAACATTGGTTTGAATCTATTGAGTACTCCTGCCCTGAGAGCAGCGCGTTATACACTAAAAATAACATTGATTTGAATATATTGAGTACTCCTGCCCCGAGAGCAGCGCGTAATACACTAAAAATAACATTGGTTTGAATATATTGAGTACTCCTGTCCTGAGAGCAGCGCGTAATACACTAAAAATAACATTGGTATATTGAGTAACCCTGCCCTGAGAGCAGCGCGTAATACACTAAAAATAACATTGGTTTGAATATATTGAGTAACCCTGCCCTGGGAGCAGCGCGTAATACACTAAAAATAACATTGGTTTGAATATATTGAGTACTCCTGCCCCGAGAGCAGCGCGTAATACACTAAAAATAACATTGGTTTGAATCTATCGAGTAATCCTGCCCCGAGAGCAGCGTTAGGGCGGGAGATGTATCTTTTTGACCGTTGAAATATAGCGGAGATTTGAACGAGTTCTGTTCACGGATATCAAGTTCACAAACAGCGATGTAGCATTAGAAAAGCATATTTAACACCAGTTAGCCCATAAGCAGCTTTGTTGTGGTTGACTGATGTAACGCGAATCAAAATGCATACAGCCTACAATGTTTAGACGATGATTAGTTCTGTGCATTTTTAATGTTCACTAATTATCTTAGGAAACGTTAGAGGATGTCGAATTTTAACAAAATATAATAGTAAATTCACTTACCTTGCAATAAATGCGTTCACCCACGAACATCTGTCTTGTATCCGAATATACCGCAATCCTTCCGCGGCGCGCGCACATTCAAACGTATTGACCCCGCCCTTGCTTCAGTTTCATTGGTTGAATCTGTAAACCAATCATTTTCCTTTCTGCCCTCAGAACATGTTTGAGTAAGTAAAACTCCCATCTGCTGCCCTCGATGCGCACTTTTGCAGAGCCCACACTGATGCAAGCTCTACAGCACACTTCTTTTCGACAGTCAAAGCGGGGTTACATTTTTGCACGTAGTGCACAATAACCCCAAAGGCACCGGGGTGGCGGTGCCACAGGGCTATTTATATATATATATATATATATATATATATATATATATATATATATATAGCTTCGAGCAGCAATGAAGGGTCAAAGCCGGTGTACTAAAGGCAGGTACTAAAGGCACCGGGGTTGCGGTGCCACCCGCTTGGGCCCGTAATCGCTGCTCGCAACTATATTTATTATTATTTTACTACCTTTTGGGCACTTTTGGGGGCCTTAACGTGCTCAAAAACTCTCGAAACTTTGCACACATGGCAGAACCCGCGGCCATCAGGGCCGGGCTGAAGCTGGTACCCGGGCGTGGCAGGGGGGCTCGACAGCGCCCCCTGGAATGGGGTTTGAAGACTTGGTCCATAAATCAAACACGCTTGCATGTAATAATATGAAACTCGGTACACATATAGATCTCATCGATTCATATATCCTTCATGCTCTTACTTTTTACACCAGCCCAACAGGAAGTCGTCTATTAAGGGTTGTTTGGAGAGCGCATGCAATGGAATGTGAAATACTCCTCCTAGAGAATTCAAACACACGGCACGAAACTCGGTCAGCATGAAAATAAACATGATGCGCAACATTTTACATTTTACCTTCATTTTACCTTCTCTCTGTCGGGGAGGTCCATTCTGAAACGCGTCCGAAATATTAACTGTAACTCTGTCAATACTTGTCACAGAGATACGAGATATGTCTCTTTATGAAGCTGAAATTCTCTTCTTTTAAATGAAGTAATTTATTTAAAAATATATATATTTACAGTTTATGTAATCCGTTTGAAACCAAGGAGAGTTACAGTTTTTTCGCTCTCCCTTCATTATTTTTAATGAGCTGAGCCTGAAACACCCCGGCGCTTTTTACATGGTAATAGGCGATCTATGCATCGCACACGCGGCACGCCCCCGATCAATGCCAAACACAGATTCTTCATCAGAGATTCACTGATAGTTCATCGCGTTTTAGGGATGGAAGCACGCTAACGTTACTCCTTCAGAGGATTATGGACAAATGGGAATAATTCACCTTTTTCTCAGTGGAATTTGAAACTCAGATGACGGACGGTTCCATTTTGAAGAACGAATTGACCCCGAGGATTCAAGTTGTTTAGTGTTTTATAATTCCTTTTCTGATCATAGAGCTCAAATGCATTTTCAGACTATATTTTGCCTAGTAAATATTACCTCAACACAACATTCGTGTAGGCCTATACGCTCGTGTAAACTTTTTAAATAACTGCTTAGGTTATAATGATTTAGTGAAATATATTGATCTGCAAGTTTTGTTTGAGTTCTTCTGTGGTCTTGATCGTTTGCCAAGCGTGTCAGAGGTTACGGGTTCGAATCCGCCCCTGGCATATTTTTTTTCTCTCATCAAAACCGAATATGTTCATCAGTGGTTACAGTCTATACCAAGCACACACGTATATAGGACACCCGTTTGTGTGCATTTTATATTGTGATTTCACCGTAATGAATAGTGTTCGCAACGATAGATTGAAGAGCGCGTCAGAGTGAAGACTGCGCGCGCGCCGCCACAAGGACACTGTATCCATGACACTGATAGCAGCGGACATAATGAATCCTCAACTTTGAAATATGTATGATCAAACTAAGACATTTATGGAAAAATACAATTTTCTTTTCAAGATGTTTCCAACTCTAACTTTGAACTGAAAAGAAGGGTGTGTGATAGAAGTGTCCAGACGTCTGCACCCTGTATTTTAAAGAAGAACATTTTATTATTTGCGATACATTATTCATTCACAAAGAATTCAAGGACATTATTCATGTCCCTAAAAGTTTGAGTTTTCCTCATTTTTTTAATTAAGGCATTAAGATTTTTTATTCCTGTTTTTAGTCAACTTTAGCATGGGTGTGTTCACTTATTCTAAGCAGTGTGTGTGTGTGTGTGTGTGTGTGTGTGTGTGTGTGTTGTAAATAAATCCAAACAATCTAAAAGCCACTCTTTTTTAAATCTCCTCATTCTTTGTGCAAGGCTCATAATGATATGGCCTGATAGCTCCTAATAGGGCCATTATGGGGAGGGTCTTTGTCTTTCTTAGGTGTGGAATACCACACATATTAATGAGAGATCACGCCTCCTTGCATAAAGCTTTCTCAAACAAAACACGTCATTAAAAATTTAAAAGACTTTATTGACTTATCTGAATGAGTAGTCAGGATGATTCTCACATAGTTTTGGAGCAAATATTCTAGACTATGTGATACAATTTTCAAAAGTCTTGTGAAGAAATAATCAATATGTGTTTTGTGGCCTTATTTCAGCAACTTTCATTTTTATTTTTTTCAATAATCACGCATAAACATTATTCTCTTAAAAATACAAACATGTACATACATGTTGCTCACATATCATGGTAGGCCCGTTTGTGCTATATTGAGTGAATTTACACCTTTGCCATTAACATGTTTATAAATAACTGAAAAAAGCACAAATGCCAGGGCATGTCAAAACATCACAAGAGCCCGAAAACACCTTAGACCACTAAGGGTTAAATCAACCTCTTATTTTTACCCGATTTGCTTCAAACTTTATGTGTATAATGTAGACACATGCCAGATGTAGACCTGTGAAAGGATTATTGATATCTTAGATACTGTTGCCATGGCAATGCATCAAACTATAATATTCCTTTTTTTAAGCTTTTTCATGCTTTTTTATGCTTTAGGGCACTTTTGGGGTTCTTAACGTGCTCGAAAACTCTTGAAACTTTGCACACGGGTCAAAACCCGCGGCCATCAGGGCCGGGCTGAAGCTGGTACCCGGGCGTGGCAGGGGGGCTCGACAGCGCCCCCTTGGACGGGGTCTGACAATTTGGTCCATATATCCAACACGCTTTACCCGATTTGCTTCAAACTTGATGTGTATAATGTAAACACACACCAGATGTAGACCTGTGAAAGGATTATTGATATCTCAGAGACTGTTGCCGTGACAACGCATCAAACTTTAATATTCTTTTTGGATGCTTTTGAGACTCTTAACGCACTTTTTGGGGCCCTTAACGTGCTCAAAAACTCTTGAAACTTTGCACACGGGTCAGAACTTGGGGCCATCAGGGCCGGGCTGAAGCTGGTACCTGGGCGTGGCAGGGGGGCTCGACAGCGCCCCCTGGAACGGGGTCCGAAAACTTGGTCCATAAATCAAACACGCTTGCATGTAATAATATGAAACTCGGTACACATATAGATCTCATCGATTCATATATCCTTTGTACTTTTACTTTTTACCCCAGCCCAACAGGAAGTCGGCTATTTTGGTCTGAATGTGGATGTTTTGCAAAACCAGCTTCTACATTTTTACTCACTCCTCTTAAGTGGTTTATTTTATTCCCACCAAACTTTTTCAACATGATGAAAATACATTAAAGATGCTAAATTGTGAACGGATATTGAATATCTCAAATGGTTTTGATATAGTGAGGGATTAAAGTAATGTCAAAAAGAATCAGGAAATGTCTCATATCTTTCTAAAATGTAATTATACTCCATTTAGTTTTATATAAAATTATACAAATATTAGAACTAAACCCATTTTAATCTTTTTTTTTCAATTCAAGAAGTATGAAAAGTTTAAAACAGGCTATTTAGTGCTATCTGGTCAAACAAAATCATTCATAGGGGCTATACTGCCTCTTTGTGTCCAAAATGATATCAACATAGTACATAAACTATTTGATCAGGTATGCCTATGTATTATATACAAATATATAGGTATGTTGCTGTGAGGATATTTTCCATCAGTTAACCTGAGTGTGGGCACCAGCAGGGGCTTTTAATCGCTATATAAAAGTAAAAGTAAGTACGATGTCTGCACGGACATTGATTATGGTGGCGCTCACAGTGCGCTCAAATGAATTCCTATGAAAGTAGAAATTACTAAAAAAACGTTCGCTCTGTTCTGCTCACTCCTCACGTTGGACGCGCTCTGTTATGAAGGCCTGTGCAGCCGTGAGGTTTTTTAGTTTAATTTAAAATTAGCGCCATTTCGGGAGGGGGGGGTGTATTGCTTGAATTTATTTGACAAAACATGTGCTATATTTCAGATCAATATATTTGTTCCTTAATTATTCTCATCTGAATTACAAATAATTTATTTCTGTATAAAATAATACTATATGACTAAAACGCATTTGAGTTTCTTTTTAATCAATAACTTAAAATAAACAGATTAGTGCTCTGTTTGAGTCAAGAAATTAAAACCAATGCAATATGATGAATGTTTAAAAGATCGCACCGACAGACTGTTTTAAACAGGTTGGATAAATATTTCTTGCTTTTAAACAGTGTGTGTGTGTGTGTGTGTGTGTGTGTGTGTGTGTGTGTGTGTGTGTGTGTGTGTGTGTGTGTGTGTGTGTGTGTGTGTGTGTGTGTGTGTGTGTGTGTGTGTGTGTGTGTGTTTGTGTGAGAGAGAGAGATTGTGTCTGTTACAGTGACAAGAGTTTAACCCTTTAAGGCCTTGTCTTTTTGGACATATATCTTTTTTTTATTAAAAAGAAAATGTGCATACAACCCATATATTTTAAATGCATTGTTTGCTTTAAATTAAATTAAGATTGTATGTTTGGTAATTGAACCTAAATAAATTTAAAATTAATGGGCTATATTTCAGATCAACATATTTGTTTTACTTCATTTTAATCAACACTAACTTTATTCTCATCTGAATTTGAAATAACTTATTTCTGTATAAAATATAAAATCCCGAATAATCCAGACCAACCAGAGCGCACTATTTCTACATCATCAGTGCTGAAGCGGAACTACCAGAGCCGTTCGGCAGATAGCGAGCAGATATTTTGATATTTTGTGTCACGTCGTGCACATTAACCCTAAAGGCACCAGGGTGGCGATGCCACCGGCTTTTATATATATATATATATGTAACGGAGGCCAGCTAGTAGTTGCTGTGCGAGTAAACCTCACTCCTCTGATCTCAATAGGCGCTCTAGCGACAGATGCTAGAGGCTGCAGTCTTTAGCCTCCTTGTTAGAGCGCCTGACTCTCACGCCGGAGACCCGGGTTCGAGGCCCGCTCGGAGCAGGTCGAGTGGGACCCGGGTGGAAGGGGTTACATATATATATATATATATATATATATATATATAGCTGCGAGCAGCGATGAAGGGCCAAAGCTGGCGGCACCGCCACCCCGGTGCCTTTAGGTAACTAAAGGAACCGGGGTTGCGGTGTCACCGGCTTGGGCCCGTAATCGCTGCTCGCAGCTATATTTTATTATTGTTTTTTATTAGTGACACATTTGGGCAGAGGATGTATTCCAAAACTTTCTGAAAATACAGTATGAGAATTAACTGCACAATTACTAGAAATGTTTACCTTGGATATTATACAATTTGCATGTATAAAAAATAAATAAAAAAAAGTTTCCAAATCTAACTTTGAACCAATTCTCTGGCTCATATAGCCTATTTGAACAGGATTTGTTTCCAGGTATAACTATGTACTAAAAATGTGCTTTTGACTTTTTTTATTTATATATGGATTGTATATATATTTTTGTCCTCACATTCTTTCTTGTGTGACACACCTGAATGAAAGGCTCATTATGCGGGCCATTGTCTTCTCAGGTGTGAACCACTTACTATTCATGATGGTGTTGGATCGTCCACACCCATTGTGCAAAACCTAACCTTCCCAAACAAAAAGTGTTTTACAAAATGTAAATCAATGTATTGTTTTATGTGAATGATCAGGCAGGATGATTTTCAGATCATTTTGAAGGAAAAAAATAATATTTTGCCATTAATATGTTTATAAGCAACTGAAAAAAATACAAATATCAGGGCATGTCAAAACATCTCAAGGACCTTGGTCCCCAGGGGGTTAAGCAGGTAGGTGCTAAGCTTGGTAAATTTTAACAATATGTATACCCGAAGTTTCTTACAGATGCTCATTTTTGTAGGTACATATGTTACGCCCCTGAAAACGGGGAGACATAATCACGAGTGATACGGTTAGGTTTCCTCACTGAAAACTTTAGTGTTATCTCTTTTACAACAATACAACATTTTACAGATGAACAGGTCTACACGAAATAGTAGTTTTGTAGGGTATAGGCAAGTCACAACAGCATACACTGTAATTCACTGGAACATATACTCATTTTCAATATAGCTGTCAAGCACAAAGTAGCTTTAGCTCAGTAAACCATAACTACATTTACCAAAAATGTCAATAAAGTGCTTGAAACACATTATACAAATAGATTATTAACTGCGTATCTGTTAATTCACAATTGACATAAAATGGCGGCTACTCTCAGTATGAAGCTATTTTTCTCTGTAACCGAGTGGGGGTTTCGCTCACACATGCACATATTACATTCTGCAAACTTAAATATAACTTACTCAAAATGTTACTAAAACACACCTTCAACACTCTTGACATGTTAACACGTTATTACATTTACTTAACAATAACGTACATGAAAAAGAGGAGAAATAATCACGAGAGAGAGTTAGGTTAGGTTTCCTCACTAAAACTTTAGTGTTATGAGGAAAAGACCTCGATTTCCCAAGGGGGTAATCCATCCGCCGGAAAATGAAGCCTCCCCGGCAGCCGCCATTGTAGCAGAACATCACATGCTGTTAGCATTCCATTGACTCCCATTCATTTTGGCGTCACTTTGACAATGAATAACTTTAAATCTGAGTAAGGTCACTTTGTCGATCACAGATTAACAATTTTACCCTTAAATTAGGCACTACAAAATGAAGTAATCAATATAACGTTTATACATTCCTCTTACAATTTTTATCCTTTGTACACATGACAGATTTGAACTTTTTAACACAATTATATGAATTGTATCAATCCCTATTAACTAGTACTGCATGCATGATCTGTTTAACCTTAGATATTTTAAGATCCTCACATCCTATTAACTTACTAAAACCTTTTAGCCCATAACAGTACAATAAGTATTTCCTTTAACCTGTCACACATACATTTCTTGGTATATTATAACAAAATAAGGTCATTATTATTCTATTGTGTCAGGGAGGACAGATATATGAGAGCACCATGTTGACTTCATTAGCAATGATAACAGGACCTGGGTGAAGATCATCAGGTAGATGGTGACAAGAAGTCATCTGCCAGGCATCGATGTAGATTACATCAATATCTCGGAACATCTCCTGCATCACTGTATTTTGCTGCATTGAATACCAATCATTTATAAAAATGTCCTGTAACAAAACAGATCAGTAACAGACTATAAGCATTAATATTAACTTGATTTAGACCAGGGGTTCTCAACTCCAGTCCTCGCGACCCACTGCTCTGCATATTGTGTATGTCTCCCTTATTTAACACACCTGATTTAGATCCTCAGCTCGTTAGGATAGACTCTCGTTAGGATATAGTCTATCCTAACGAGCTGAGGATCTGAATCAGGTGTGTTAAATAAGGGAGACATACACAATATGCAGAGCAGTGGGTCGCGAGGACTGGAGTTGAGAACCCCTGATTTAGACAAACTACATTGTTTGGATTTTCTACCAGAAACAGTGCTGAGTAGGTTACTTAAATGGTCTGCCTTGATCGATTGCTCCTGTCTGCCTTCCTGCCTGCTGTGAGCTGTGAGTTTGTTTGCATCGAGGCTGTAAGCTGTAAGCTCTAAGCCTCGTTTTAGCTTCGTATTTCTTTCTGTTTTGAACCATCATTTACTATCCTTTCTAGTTGTTTATATTACTAAATACCCACCATCTCAGATTAACCTTACATCGCTAGGTTCCGTTATTGTTAGCACAGCACGCTAGTGTTAACGCGCCACCCGCGCTCATTTTTTTATTTATTTTCTCTCGCGCGCCCGCGCCTTTGAGTTCATAAAAGCCCAGGTAAGTAAGAATCAGTCAACAAAAACGGTGAGTAATGTCTTGTCCTGTTATTGTCACCTGTGTCCAGGGGCACTAAGGATTTTGGGCCCCATGAAAAGAATCTTGACAGGGCCCCCAACACAGCTGAGACTTTTTTCATATTAATTTACATAAAATCATGCACTTTTCTGGTATTTTGACTATCATTCTCATATATTTAAGTCAATCAGACACATGTGAAATCTGTGGTGAGTGCTCCTCTTTTTCGCTCTCGGGAGGTTCGGGGGCATGCTCCCCCGAAAGAAAATTTTGTCCTTTTTAATGTTAAATTCATCAATCTGGTGCACTTTGAGAGTTCAAAATAAAGAGCTCCAACCCATATTCAGTGTGCAAATTGAACTAAGAAAAACTCAAAACTCTTTTAGTTGTGATATAGTGTCTGTCTACATTATTTACACTACTATTATAATAGTTATAATATTAATCCCATGGCAGTAATATAGCCATATGTTATAAAACAAATGCACTGAAAAATAAAAGCAACTTTCATAATTAGTTTCGTACTAATTTCTATACTTGAAAGAGATAAGCACATGATCTTTTATTTTGAACGGAAACAGCATCAAGCTTTTATTTTGGTGAAAAACATGGTTTACAAACTCGTCTCATTACAATTCTAATAAAATGCATAATCGTCAAATATGCAGATGTGGAAATAATGCGTAACTGGGTAGTGGGTTCCTAGCCTAAGTGTTCTGAAAGTAGCCTAGTTCTGCTCACCACAGTTCTGCACTCACTTATTTCCATAGACTGTAAAAAAATATTATTTCTCTCCTTATCCTCCTCACTATCCTCATCAGCCACTTGAAGGGCCTTTGAAGATTCTTTTTTTTCACGCTATTTCTCTGCACATTTCTTGCGTTTCTTCTCCATCACTCTGACAGATACACACACTGGCACTGTTTGCTCACTCAGAGCTCAAAGGGGGAGGTGTTTAAAGATGTGATTGGACCAGCCCAGTGTCAATCAAGAAAATAACCAATGGGCCGCTGATCTACGCGTTTCATGCGCCGGTCTGTGAGGAAAAAAAAAACTTAAGCTGACTTTTTTTGTCCGGCACAAAGATCTCAGCGCCGCCAATTAAGCAAAAATAAACGCAATGGGCCGCCGATGTACGAGTTTTATGGGCCGTTCAGACAAAAAATAAAAAATAAAGTATGAGGTATCGGCCAAGCTGTTTGTGTTGCCTGGATACAATTTGGGCGGACTGAACCATTTTATGATAATCGAGAGGGGGAGAGGGGGAGAGGGGCCCACGGACGTTTGTGTTTCCTAAACAAATACAACATTTTGACACCAGGAAACAGCAAATAGAATAATTTAAAGTGAATAATTTTTACTATCAAATATTTTTTTCAGCACCACAATTTTATTGGGGGCTTCTCTGGGCCCCCTCTTAGTCATGGGCCCCGAGAATCGTCATCGTTTACCGCCCCTTTACAGCGCCCCTGCCTGTGTCACATGTCATATGTTTAGTATAGTCTTCTCCGATGGCAATATCTAGGATTTAATTGTGATAAATGCAAGGAGACAGTCAGGCTGACGGAGAAGATTTCAGAGCTAGAGACACGCATCCAAACTTTAATTGAGGATAGTAAGAATGCTAGAGCTTTAGATACTACTTTGGATGCGCCTAGCATAGTAAACTCTGTACATGATTCGGTTCCAGCTGAAGTAGGGCCCGTGCAGCAGGGCAGATCATGGGTGACAGTAAGACGCTCTAGTCGCGGATCAAAAAACCACTCTTCCGTTCCGATTACCATAACAAATCGATTTGCCCCACTCAGTGAAACACCCACTGAGAATTCTGTTGATTGTGCCCTGGTAATAGGGTATATGTCGAACGTCGCATTACAAAACCGGAAAACAGAACGCATCGCTTCCGGTTCAGGTCTTTTGTATGTGCTTCATGCATTTTTTTACTGTTTTACTCAAGATAACTTAAAAGGAGCGAGCAAAGATGATCATAACCAATGTCCCTCGCATGTGAAGATTGATATTTAAAAGTAAAAAAAAAAGATCTTCACACTAACGTTTAGATATTTAGATATCGCCAAAAACAAAGTGAAATAGTTAGGTTTGCTGATTACCTTAAAATTCCATAGATATCGGCGTCAGTTTATACAGCTGTTAACACTTTCTATGACAAGCGGATGTGATGAGACCAGGTTTCCGGTTTCGTCATGCGACGTTCGACATATACCCTATTGGTGATTCTATCACACGGAACGTGAAAATAGAGACACCAGCCAACATAGTCTCATGTTTGCCGGGAGCCAGAGCGCCTTACATCAAAGCAAATTTAAAAGTGCTGGCTAATGCTAATCGTAAATTCTCTAAGATTATTATTCATGTCGGCACTAATGATGTTTGACTCCGCCAGTAGGAGATCACCAAAATTAATATTAAAGAGGTGTGTGAATTCGCAAGTACGATGTCAGGCACTGTAATTTGCTCTGGCCCTCTTCCTGTACGCAGGAGTGATGAGATAGTTAGCAGATTGGCCTAACTAAATGGCTGGCTGTCTGAGTGGTGTCCACATAATAGTGTTGAATTCATAGACAATTGGAAAAGTTTTTGGGGCAAACCTGACCTGTTGAAAAGAGATGGTATTCATCCCTCCTGGGATGGTTCTGCTCTTCTCTCTAGTAATTTGGCTCATAGTCTTAGAGATAAAACATGACAATCTGGGGCTCAGGTCAGGAAGCAGACAGACTGGCTAAACCGACCGTCTGCTAGCGGCCTCACGTCACCAAGGTCAGATAAATCCCATCACATAGAGACTCTTTCACCTAGATATCATCATATAGAGACTGTGTCTGTTCCCCGAATTTGGAAATCCAAAAAACGTCAGGTAAAAAATGTAATTGATGTTCAACAAATAAAAAACAGATATAATACAGATGAGCACATGATAAAGCTTGGGTTGCTGAATATTCGATCCCTTACTTCAAAATCGCTCATAGTTAATGAACCATAAATATTTTATCAAAGAATTTGCGGACTTTCTATCAGAATTAGTATTGGCTGCCGATAAAGTACTAATTGTTGGTGATTATACATGTAGATAATGAAAAAGATGCATTGGGTTTGGCATTTAAAGACATTGTAAAATCAATTGGAGTTAGACAACACGTGTCAGGGCCTACTCATTGCCGTAATCATACTCTAGATCTAATACTATCACGTGGAATAGATGTTGATGCGGTTGAAATTCTGCAGCAGAGCGATGACATCTCAGATCATTATCTAGTCTCATGTAAATTACATTTACCCAAGGCTGCAAAGCCGACTCCCTGTTATAAATATGTTAGACCTATAACTTCTGCCACTAAAGATTGCTTTATCAATAATCTTCCTAATCAGTTTCATCATCTCAGCATCCCGGATAGCTTAGAAGAACTTGATATTGCAACAGAAACTTTTAACTCTCTCTTTTCCAGCACTTTAGATGCAGTTGCTCCGTTGCGCTTGTAGGATTTGAGGATGAACCAAACACAAATGAATCTTCCATGGATTCATTCAAACAGAACTCAATCACCAATTCAGCCATAAAAGATCCCGGTTCCAGCTAAGGCCATCCCTTAAAAATATTCTTGTTTGCCGTAACCCGACCGACCCTGTCAATTTAGGACCGACCCAATAATTTATTTTTTTTCCCTTTTAGTCCGACCGACTTGCCGGTTGTAAACTTGCGTTAAGACCGACCAAAATGTTTTTTTTTACTCTTCAAACAACTAATACAAATGCAATAATATAATATTAATCATATTTTAGTAAGTATTGTGAATATAAAACGCCTACATAGGCTACGTTCTTTCTTTTAGATATAAACCCGCGGCGTCTATTATGTTTACACCATGGTTTACGCATGTCACATATGGCCTAGACACGTTCGCTTCGTTTCATTCACTGTCAATGGTTCGCGCTTGGTAATGATGACTGCGGGTGTTGTTTTCCGAGAATTTTGTAGTCCTGTTTGTCATTGTGCACGAAACTTCACGCCAATAAATCATCAGAAATATTGCTGACTTGTGCGCGTCTCATGCGCTCTCTTTACGTTCGTCCTAATCTAGTCCTAATGCCTGTTAGTTGTCCGTGGATTTGCCTATAATATGTGGCGTTGAAAATGGAAACATCATTAGACATGAAAACTTGATTTTACAATCGATTTAAATGAACACTTTTGTCTCAAAAAACAAACAGGATTTTTTTCACAAAACAAAAGTGACAAGTTCTGACAACCGAAAGCAACGTAACTGGTCTCTGATTTGTAGGTTGCATTGACACCTAGCGGTGGATGCAAGTAAAACAGTAGCCTATAACCCAGTAAACTAGTAACCAGTAACACAATTGAAATTATGTTTTATGGATGTAAACATCCTAAATGTAACACATTAACATGTTTTCTCATAGGTATCACATTGCATGCTAATCTAATTAACTGTTATTTTGTGAATTCTAAAGTAATTTTAATTTATTTGTTTACCTCTGAAAATCCACTTTCATTGAACTCTAGTGGCTTCTTTTTTCTTGATTTTGCCACAAAAAAAATCAAATAAATGCAGCTGAAATTAATGTAATACAAATGTTTTTGACATATCTATATAACCTGGATTAGAATAAGGTTTGCAAAGGTGCGCCAGAAGGCACGGTTTGAAGACACAGTCAGTGACGTCACGATATGCAAATTTGTTTAAATTCATACCATGACCAAAATTGTACATTTTTTTTTTACATTGAATCTTAAAAAAAAAAAATATAGGCCTACCTACCGACCCTCTTCTTTTTTTTTTTTGCTGTTACTGCAAACCAAAATATTTTTAAGGATGGCCTAGTCTATGCTAACCAACATTCTGACACCCTCAGAAAGGACTTTATTACCCTGCAGGCCCCAAAGGGATGTGCTCAACTGGAAGAATGTTGTCAACGTTAGATAGTTTGGAAAACACGGATTGGTTCAGAGATGGACCCACTAAGATAACGACCGAGGTGTTTGATCCCAGGACAACAGATTTAAAACAGACCGCCGTAGTCGTAAATACCTCTGAAGGACCCAGAGCTGAAATCTCTCCAAACCATGAGACTTTTACATATAAAATACATAAAATCATCCCAAAACAATTATTTACGGACTTATGTGTTACGCACATGTTCTTAATTCAGACGATGGCTTGAGTGAAATCTGTGTAAAATGTTTTGTATTCTTATAATAGTAATAGTGTCTAAACTGTGGCCTCTTGTTCTCTCTGCTAGTGCTGGAAAGCAAGGAGATCACAGATAACGCATGATTTACGATAAGAAGAAAATAGAGCCACCTCCTAAATTAAGCCAGTGTCTAATTGGCCAGAACTCATCCTGGAGGTTGGACAAACTTTGAGTTTAAAAATCTTAATCTCTCTCTCTCTCTCTCTCAAAAAAAAAGTATCGGCAGAACAAGTCGGATGGAGCAGACGATGGTTATAGTAACCATGTAGATGCATAGAGACAAATGACCCAAATCAAGATCAGGGTTTAAAACAGCTTTATTCAAGCCATCTAACTCGTCTCACTTTCCTTTCTTTTCTTTTATTTTCTTTTCCGTTTAAAGTCTCGGTTCTAAGTTAAGTTTGCTGCAAAGTTTCGTGAAAACGTCTCGACTGCAAGGCGCTTCGAACTTCAAAGACTTTCATTCATCCGCCAACACATCACGTGATTGGCTGCCCACGATCGATTCAGGTAGGAGAAGACCAGCCACGCAACGGACCCGGGAAACCCCTCTGACGCTGAGAAAAGGGAACCCCAAAGCAACGCCAGGACAAGCAAGTAGCCTCCAGACTCTTAACTGAACTGGTGCATTGATATACAATTGAATTACCCGCCTAAGAAACGATAGAAGGGTTAAATAAATGATTGATGGTTCGTTCAGGTCATGTCTTAAAGTGCAGATAGAAACGTGGAATTTCACCATCTCACTCTTAAAACTCATTCTTTCCTCACTCTCTTTCTTTGTGTGTGTGTGTGTGTGTGTGTGTGTGTGTGTGTGTGTGTGTTTGGGTTAGATATTAGTTTTATGTGTTAGGAATAATCAATAAAGTCTTGTTTATATTTTAAAGATAATTGCCTGGTGTTATGTGCTTACAGATTTATTGTCTTGAACTGCGATCTAAGCTACTATGCTTTTACCCTTGATTTATTTCTTAATTTAGCTGTTAGCTGGGAATTAGTCTTTCTTGGTCAGGAAGATATCATATTTTCTAGAATTGATAATTGTTTATGCTTTCCATTCATTGGATGAACTGATAAAATGATCATACTATTGATTCTGCTACAGTAAATTCTGAAAATAATTAAATTATTAATTATTGATCATAATCCGTTATGAATAAAAATTATTTATATTTATACGGGCGTATAAACGCTACACGCTTAAAGAAGATTAAAGAAAATAGTCCAACGCCGTGGTATAACGAGCACACTCAGGCCCTTAAGAGAGCAGCCAGAAAAATGGAGCGCAACTGGAAGAAAACAAAACGTCTCGGTTACTGATGTAACCCTCGTTCCCCGAAGGAGGGAACGGGAGACGTGACATCGATGTGACGACGTTAGGGGATCACTTCAAGAAGAAGAAGAAGAAGAAGAAGTTTTATTTATATAGCGCCTTTCCAAAGCTCAAGGTCGCTTTACATGGTACCTTTATAATACATTTAACACTGACGCACAACTTTACAATCACAAAGGACACATATAATCACATTTAGACGAAGTACATGTTAAACAGATATGTTTTTAACTGTGTCTTGAAAGCAGTCACTGATGAAATATTTCGCGGGTATAAACAGGAAGCGGACGCACGCAACTGTGGCGGCGGGACGTCACGTCTCCCGTTCCCTCCTTCGGGGAACGAGGGTTACATCAGTAACCGAGACGTTCCCCTTCAGTCGCTCACGTTCGACGTGACGTCGACGTGACGACGTTAGGGGATCCCATGGAAAACGCCATCGGTTGCTGCCACATCCAGCGCCCTACGCAAGACTCTCAGACCCCCAACTGCTGGGGCGGAAGATCTGCGTAGAGGGAGTTCAACTGCTGTTCCATATACCCACACCGTGAACTCTTGGATAACACTGGGAAAGCGTGCCTTTCCAGGGGAGAGGGACGCTGCGGAAGCCACATCCTGCCCGAAGGGAGGTAACATGTGGAGAATACTCATATGGACTGGCCAGAGGGGCAGTGCAACATATGGAATGTCACTGGGGTGGCTCCAGCCTGAGAAGGGGTAGGCTACACCAGACAGTGACGGCAGAGCGGACTCTGCCAAGGGAAAGACACGGGCTCACCGCAGGGAGCTGGTCGTGGAAGAATACTCATATGGGATCGCAGCAGGGATCACCACATATGGAACCCAGCCTAGCACAAGTTACACAAGCATACAAGCACTAGGCCTGGCGTCGGACGCTCCGCAACGTCCGACTGCCGAAGGGGTGCGGAGGAACTCACAGGGTTCGCCTGAGTGGGGAACTCGACTGGAGCAAAAAGCGCATGTATCCGCTCCATGTGGAGGGGAGTGGCGCAGCAAGCCGACACAAGAGTGGAAACTTCGGTGTTACCGGCTGGTTGAAGCGAGCACACAGGAAGAAACCGGCTCAACACATAGGCTATAAAACCTAGCGAACGTGTTAGGTGTCGGCCAGCCCGCAGCTCTACAGATATCTGTCAGCGAGGCGCCGTGTGCCAGCGCCCAAGAAGAAGCGACACTTCTGGTGGAGTGGGCTCTCAACCCAGGCGGGCAAGGCACGCCTTGGGCTTCGTAAGCCAAGGCGATGACATCCACTAACCAGTGGGCCATCCTCTGCTTGGAGACAGCCTTTCCCTTCTGCTGGCCTCCGTAACAGACGAAGAGCTGATCTGAGGCTTTGTGTTCTGTCCACGTACAGGCGCAGAGCGCGGACGGGACAGAGAAAAGCCAGGGCTGGGTCTGCCTCCTCCGAAGGCAGCGCTTGCAGGTTCACCACCTGGTCCCCGAAGGGAGTGGTAGGAACATTGGGCACGTATCCGGGCCGGGGTCTCAGGATCACGTGAGAGTTAGCCGGGCCGAATTCTAGGCATGATTCGTCGACCGAAAATGCATGCAGGTCCCCTACCCTCTTGATAGAGGCCAGTGCAACCAGGAGTACTGTTTTACAGGACAGAATTTTTAACTCAGCTGACTGCAAAGGCTCAAAGGGTGGTCTCTGCAGTGCCGAAAGGACCAGAGACAAATCCCAAGAGGGTATAGAGAGTAGGCGAGGAGGATTTAGTCTCCCCTCAGGAATCAGACGATCAGGTCGTGCTTTCCCAACGACTTACCTTCAACTGCATCGTGATGTGCGGCAATGGCGGCAACATACACTTTAAGGGTGGAGGGAGACAGCCTTCGCTCCAACCCATCTTGCAGGAAGGAAAGCACGGCTCGGATCGAGCAAGTTCGGGGTTCTCCTCGTGAGAAGAACACCAGTCAACGAATAGGTTCCACTTCAGAGCATAGAGGCGCCTCGCAGAGGGGGCTCTAGTGGAAGTGATGGTGTCAACTACCACTGGGGGTAGGTCACCTAGAACCTCCGCGTCCCGACCAGACATGGAGTTTCCAGAGGTCTGGACGCGGGTGCCACAGGGTGCCCTGTCTCTGAGAGAGCAGGTCCTCTCTCAGAGGAATGGGCCAGGGAGGGGCTGTCGCGAGGAGCACTAGTTCGGGGAACCAGGTCCGGTTGGGCCAATACGGTGCAACTAACAAGACCTGCTCCTCGTCCTCCCTGACTTTGCACAAGGTCTGTGCAAGAAGGCTCACTGGGGAAAACGCATACTTGCGTAGGCCCGGGGGCCAGCTGTGTGCCAGAGCATCCGTGCCGAGGGTCCCCTCGGTCAGGGAATAGAACAACTGACAGTGAGACGTGTCCAGGGCGGCAAACAGATCTACCTGTGCGGCCCCGAAGCGCCTGAATCAGCTGGACCACCTGGGGATGGAGTCGCCACTCTCCCGGTGGCACCTGCTGCCGTGAGAACTCGTCGGCTGCACGGTTGAGCAGGCCAGGAATATAAATGGCACGAAGCGACCTCAGATGCTTCTGACTCCAAAGGAGGAGATGGCGGGCGAGTTGTGACATGCGGCGGGAGCGTAAACCACCCTGACGGTTGATGTACGCAACGGTTGCAGTGCTGTCCGTACGGACCAGCACATGCTTGCGCTGTAGCGGCGTTTTGAAGCGGCTCAATGCAAGATGTACTGCTAACAACTCGAGGCAGTTGATGTGCCAATGCAGTTGAGGCCCTGTCCACAGACCTGAAGCTGCATGCCCGTTGTACGTGGCCCCCCAGCCGGTGGCAGAGGCATCCGTGGAGACCACAGAATGCCTGGACACTTGTTCTAGGGGAACATCTGCCCGCAGAAACAAAGGGTCCGACACAAGCTGAGAGTTTGGCGACAGTGCAGAGTCACTTGGACCCGGGGATGAGTTTGCTCTTTTCGCTGTGACTCCGTGTTGCTTCAAGCGCATCATTCTGCGCTCGGGATGCGCATAAGAGCTGTGTGCCGCACTGTATTGGAGTCTTTCATAATAATACTTGTTCTGACTCCTATCAGTGTCAGTGCTTTGTAGCGACATCTGGTGGTATTTGGAGTCATTGCGCTTGTAAGGAGATCGTCAACAGGTGTACATGCAGACTGAATGTTCCACCACCAGCGTTATTTGTCTATCCTTGGAATAGATCCATCAGTGAGTATGGTCGCTCACAGTTGTTTAAGTAGTTAAAATATGTGTAGATGTTCTACTATAGTTGTTTAAAAACATTTACTTTCAGTGTAAATCGTTTTTATGCTAATCGCGATGCTAACCGCTAGCTTGGATTTAGCTGGGCTATACACAGAGTTAGCTCAGGCTTATAAGCCTCATTTATGATTATTTTCTTGCCTGTGTTTTATTTAGCCCATTTACTTATGTTCTTTGAGTGAATCATATTGTAATATGTGCTGTGGTTATTATATTTATGTTGATGTTGCACATATTTGACTGTAACATAGTGTTTATTTTATACTGTATTGCAGTTTTACAAAAAAGAAAACAACGAAGATTTCAGTAAAGAAAACACTCAACCTGGAGTCAAGCCTACTGAGTCTTATTGTTAATGTTCGCTATCTGTCTAACAATACAGTGACGTATCTGCCAGGACAGAATAATACTTTTGCACAATGAAAGATTATTAATAGCCTTTTTTTGTTCTGCCCTATCTATTATATGTTGCTGCCTCATTAAACAGCTGTGCTATACATTTAATATGTCTTAATTTTATAGTAGACTATATATAAAATAAATGATCTTTTTGATTTTTGTTATCTTGTTTTTCATGAATGCATTTTACAACAATAAAAAAGGGCAATGTGTAACGTTTTACCAGATTTAGTGCTACACTTATTGTCTCTTATTTGTTCCCCGCTAAATAATGTTTTTTTCACTAAATGTTCAGATTTTATACAATTATTGTGCACTTGTGATTTTTCTAGACTAAATTTTACTGCTGAATTATCCAATAATCTAGTTTATTATAGCATTTTTGTCATAGGTAATGATCATATTTTTTTTGATTTGTTGTTTTTCTTTGTAATGAAGTTGTCTGTGTTAAGTAGATTGTGTTTAACACACAAAAGAGTGATTATCAGTTCAACAAACAGAGTTATAGAAATTCTACTTGATTTTAAAAAAAAAACTGGGCTGGTATCGGATCGGTATCGGTTGATTCTCAGAATTTTTAGTATCGGGATTGGATCGGTTCAGAAAAAATGGTATTCGGGACATCCCTAATAATATCAGGGACAAAATTATAACTATGCAACCGTCTACTACAGTATCGCATCAGGGAGTGCATTGTAGTCTCCCTGAGGAAAAAATTTATTCATTTGTTGCTATAGGAGAGGAAGAATTTTGCAAACTCGTTAATTAACCTAAATCGACAACTTGTATGTTAGATCCTATACCGACTAAGCTACTGAAAGAGATGCTTCCAGAGGTCATAGATCCTCTTCTTAATATCATTAATTCCACTTTGTCTCTAGGATACGTACCAAAAACCTTTAAGCTGGCTATGATAAAACCGCTTGTTAAAAAAACGCAACTTGATCCTTCAGAATTAGTCAATTACAGGCCGATCTCAAATCTGCCTTTTCTGTCAAAGATATTAGAAAAAGCAGTATCCTCACAACTGTGTGAATGATATCTGCGAGGATTTTCAGTCAGGATTTAGACCGTACCATGTGAGAAAAAGCACAAAGCACAGTAACAAGTACCGAGACAGCTCTCATCAGAGTCACAAATGATTTGCTCTTATCATCCGATCGTGGTTGTATCAGTGTTACTTGATCTTAGTGCTGCATTTGACACAATTGGCCACAACATTCTTTTAAATAGACTAGAAAACTATGTTGGCATTAGTGGAATTGCACTAGCATGGTTTAAATCATACTTATCTGACCGTTATCAGTTTGTAGCAGTAAATGAAGAGATGTCTTATCGATCACAAGTTCAGTATGGCGTACCGCAAGGCTCAGTACTAGGACCGCTGCTGTTCACACTGTACATGCTACCATTAGGAGATATCATTAGGAAACATGGAATTAGCTTTCACTGTTATGCTGATGATACTCAGCTCTATATTTCTTCAAAACCTAACGAAGCTTACCAATTCACAAAATTAACGGAATGCATAGCTGATATAAAAAACTGGATGACTAGTAATTTCCTACTACTAAATTCTGAAAAAAACAGAGATTCTAATTATTGGACAAAAAACTTCCACACGTAATAACCTAGAGTACTGTCTAACACTTGATGGCTGCTCTGTTAAGTCTTTGTCGTCGGTTAGGAACCTGGGTGTGCTCTTTGATACCAATCTTTCATTTGAAAGTCACGTGTCTAGTATCTGTAAAACCGCATTTTTCCATCTTAAAAATATATCTAAATTACGACACATGCTCTCATTAACAAATGCGGAACAGTTAGTTAATGCGTTCATGACATCAAGACTAGATTATTGTAGTGCTCTACTGGGTGGTTGCCCTGCACGCTTAATAAATAAACTACAGCTAGTTCAAAACGCAGCAGCTCGAGTTCTTACCAGAACCAGGAAATATGACCACATTAGCCCGGTTGTCAACACTGCATTGGCTGCCTATTAAACATCGTATACATTTTTTGTTAAATTGGTTTTTATTCAGACATCAAATAGCCTTGAAATGATTACAGATTTCAGGATTAATTTTCTTATATGCAACAAAATAAACTTAATAAAAAAATAATAAAAATATATAAAAAAAAACCTTTTAATAACCAACACCCCATCCCCGCCTGTTAATATACAATCCAATGACATTAATACACAGCTCTTAAGTCAGCCTACATTGCATTAAAGAATAACATTCCTATTGAGGTAACAGATGAAAGGGTCCCAAATCTTGTGAAATTGTCCCATGTTGCCCTTCAAAAGGTATCTAGTTCGTTCCAGGTGTAGAGTAGACATCAGTTCAACATCGTATACATTTTAAAATATTGTTGATTACTTACAAAGCACTAAATGGTTTAGCTCCGCAGTACTTGAGCGAGCTCTTAACGCACTATAGTCCTTCATGTCTATTGCGATCTCAAAATTCCATTCAGTTGATAATACCTAGAATATCAAAATCGACTGCTGATTCTTTTCCTATTTAGCACCAAAACTTTGGAACAGTCTTCCTACCATTGTCCGGGAAGCAGATACAGTCTGTCAGTTTAAAACTAGACTAAAAACACATCTCTTTGACCTAGCATTCACATAATACATTATAGACTTCCATAATTCAATGTTAGGCTGCATAGATTAGGTCAGCCGGAACTGGGAACACTTCCCTTAAATCCTGATGTACTTGTTCCATCATAAGAAGAATGCCATCTACGCTAATTTTAGTGTCTTTGTTTATCCCGAGGTTGTCCCGCAGCCTATCTATCTATCTATCTATCTATCTATCTATCTATCTATCTATCTATCTATCTATCTATCTATCTATCTATCTATCTATCTATCTATCTATCTATCTATCTCTTTCTAACTAATCTATCTATCTATCTATCTATCTATCTATCTATCTATCTATCTCTTTCTAACTAATCTATCTATCTATCTATCTATCTATCTATCTTTCTAACTAATCTATCTATCTATCTTCTATCTATCTATCTATCTATCTATCTATCTATCTATCTATCTATCTCTTTCTAACTAATCTATCTATTTATTTAAATCTATCTATCTATCTATCTATCTATCTATCTATCTATCTATCTATCTTTTCTAACTAATCTATCTATCTATCTATCTTTCTAACTAATCTTTCTTTCTTTCTCTTTCTTTCTAACCAATCTATCTTTCTTTCTAACTAATCTTTCTTTCTTTCTAACTAACTAATCTTTCTTTTTATTTCTAACTAATCTATCTTTCTTTCTAACTAATATTTCTTTCTTTCTAACTAATATTTCTTTCTTTCTAACTAATCTATCTTTCTTTCTTTCTTTCTTTCTTTCTTTCTTTCTTTCTAACTAATCTATGTTTCTTTCTAACTAATATTTCTTTCTTTCTAACTAATATATCTTTCTTTCTTTCTAACTAATCTATCTTTCTTTCTTTCTTTCTTTCTTTCTTTCTAACTAATATATCTTTCTTTCATTCTAACTAATCTTTCTTTCTTTCTAACTAATCTTTCTTTCTTTCTAACTAATCTTTCTTTATAGGTAATCTTTCTTTCTAAGTAATCTTTCTTTCTTTTAACTAGTCTTTCTTTTTTCTTTCTAACTAATCTTTCTTTCTAGGTAATCTTTCTTTCTAAGTAATCTTTCTTTCTAACTAATCTATCTTTCTTTCTTTCTAACTAGTCTTTCTTTCTTTCTAACTAATCTATCTTTCTTTCTTTCTAACTAATCTTTCTTTCTAACTAATCTATCTTTCTTCTAACTCTTTCTAACTTTCTTTTTTCTAAGTAATCTCTTTCTTTCTTTCTAACTAATCTATCTGTATTTCTTTCTAACCTCTTAAGCACCAGGACCATTTTTGGGGATTTCCGCCTGGATTTGCCTACCCAAATTGAAAAGCCTCCCATTCACACATACTTTGGGCTAAAAACAAAATTTTTGTGTCATTTTACAGGAAACCCTTTGCAGTTTCATAAAACAGTGCTAAAAGTGATAAACATTTAAGTATATGTTGTCTGAGCTGTAATAACCCCCCCAAAAAACAGGCGCTTTTTGATTTTTTAATTTTAAATTAATTTTTGAAAGTGCATAACTCAGCCCCTGTGTCCTCTCGAAACATACAGACAAGTGTTGTTGTTTCCTCTAGATGTCAACAAACACTGGAAAAAAGAATTTTTTCTCTATAATAAAAAATGAAAAAGATATTCATATTAATCTGAAGGTAGGAATATTACCTTTTTTATATGTAATTTCCACCTAGCCAAATCTATACTCTGTTCATACCTATATATAGTGGTATTTATGCAATATTTCAGTGTCATTTTACAGAAAACCCTTTGAAATTATATAAAAACACTGCTGAATGTGATAAATATTATAGTATATGTTGTCTGTGCTATAATAAACAAAAATAAAAAAATAGGCGCTTTGTAATTTTGATCATTTTATTCTTTCAGAAAATATATTTTTTTTAATTTTACAAAATATTTGCCTAAAATATGTGGTCTAATACAGTCTACAACAGAATCCTCATCCTCCAGATGTATTTCATTCATTATATATGGGCATTAGTTTTGTCACTTCACCTCAACATCACCGGCTAGCCTCCTCTGATGCCCGCTGTGCCAGCTGTGCCAAGATGTGCCATCAGCCACATCTTCAATCTTCAATAGAAACTGAAACATAGAATCACTGTTTATACATAGTTTCTGCACTGTAATAATAGCCATTTGATTTCACAATATCAAAATGTAGATTTACTGAAATGACCATTTTTTCAACGTATCCAAAGTGAAACTAACTATATCACACTTTGACTAAAATGTTTGACATTTATTTTCAGATAATAGTTTATCTGATTGGTTGCTGTTCTTTCACATTTCAAACTAGCAATAACTTTATCAAAAAAATGTATGTAAACATTGTAAAAAGTTACCTACCTAAACGCAGCGCGTCTTGAGATCGCCATTGGCACTCCAAACTTCTCCAAATCCTCCATTTAGAAACAAGTTGCACTTTCAAAGATCGGGTTTATCAATGTCATCGATGCTTTTATGTTTCTAGATGCAATTATATAAATCAAAATAGTTCTCAAACTTATATAAACTCGCGCTACAGTCATCAGAGACCCTGCTCGCGTTCAAAACAGGATATGGACACGTTTGAGTTGCGCACACAGCCCCGGTCAGCCAGTGTTGCACAGTAAAGGGTCCACCTAATATTTTTACCGCAAGAAAAGTTCCTACTAGATTTCTAAGCTGAATGGATCGACCTTAGGCAGCTGGATCTCTGTTACAGGACGCATACGCAGATGGCTTGAAGATCCGGTGTTTTGCGCTCAGAGCGCATCTCCTCTCAGTTCATTCGGAACGGGTTTTCTGACCAACGAAAGCTCACAGAAACGTGAAAATGGTCTTATTTGAAAGAAAACATCCTAATCTAAAAGTTGATATAGATTATGTGGCTGTTTTCGGCTGATTGAAGACGACATCGGAGCAGGCATGTGAGACTTTTATCTGTCATTTTGTTTTATTTTATTTTACTGCGCGATTCTTTTGAAGATATTTCGGTCTATGATTGTCTCACAATGTAATAACCTACATCGACAGATTCCTTAGAATGAGAGCTTTATTTCTATGTAAGTTTTGACTGTTTTATGAAATATATAAAAAATAAATATTTGTAAAAATAATTCTTCGCAATCACAAAGCGGAAATTTTTGCCTGGGACCAATGCATATTTAAGCTAATATTTTAAGTTGATATGTATCATAAAAACGAAAGTGATGGTATTCTTTGTAAAGTTTAGATTCTAAGCTTTCAAATGATACCATGAATTGCTTTATACCTTATATGGAAGTCTGTAAAAAGAACGTACGAACATCATAACAAGGTGTTTGCCCCTGGTACCGGGGGCTCTGGTTTTTAAGAGGCTAACTAATCTATCTTTCTAACTAATCTTTCTTTCTAACTAATCTTTCTTTCTTTCTAACTAGTCTTTCTTTCTTTCTTTCTTTCTAACTAGTCTTTCTTTCTTTCTTTCTTTCTTTCTTTCTTTCTAACTAATCTTTCTTTCTAGGTAATCTTTCTTTCTAGGTAATCTTTCTTTCTTTCTAACTAGTCTTTCTTTCTTTCTTTCTAACTAATCTATCTTTCTTTCTAACTAATCTATCTTTCTTTCTTTCTAACTAATCTATCTTTCTTTCTAACTAATCTATCTTTCTTTCTTTCTTTCTAACTAATCTTTCTTTCTAACTAATCTTTCTTTCTAAGTAATCTATCTTTCTTTCTATCTTTCTAACTAATCTTTCGTTCTTTCTAACTAGTCTTTCTTTCTTTCTAACTAATCTTTCTTTCTAGGTAATCTTTCTTTCTAAGTAATCTTTCTTTCTAACTAATCTTTCTTTCTTTCTAACTAATCTTTCTAATCTTTCTTTCTTTCTTTCTAACTAATCTTTCTTTCTTTCTAAATAATCTTTCTTTCTAACTAATCTTTCTTTCTTTCTAACTTCTTTATCTCTCTCTTCTAACTTTTCTTTCTTTCTAACTAATCCTTCTTTCTTTCTAACTAATCCTTCTTTCTTTCTAACTAATCTTTCTTTCTAACTAATTAATCTTTTTAACTTATTCATCTTTCTTTCTTTCTTTTTTCTTTCTTTTTAACTAATCTTTCTTCTAACTAATCCTTCTTTCTTTCTAACTAATCTTTTTTCTAACTAATCTATCTTTCTTTCTTTCTAACTAATCTGTCTTTCTTTCTCCCTAACTAATCTTTCTTTCTAACTAATCTATCTTTCTTTCTTTCTTTCTTTCTTTCTTTCTTTCTTTTTTTCTTTTTCTTTCTCTTTCTTTCTTTCTTTCTTTCTTTCTTTCTTTCTAACTAATCTATCTTTCTTTCTTCCTAACCAGTGTTGGGAACGTTACTTTAAAAAAGTAATTAGTTATAGTTACTCACTACTTGTTCCAAAAAGTAACTGAGTTAGTAACTCAATTACTCTATAATAAAAGTAACTCGTTACCAGGGAAAGTAACTATTTGCGTTACTGTTAAAAAAAAGTTGCTATATGTCAAAGAATTTGGATTTTTTTTTGCAGTTTTCACAAGTCAGTTAAAATGAGTAGAACAGACAGGTGTTTGTACATAACTTTCTATATTTATTGCACGTCGACAGACAGCAAGAGGTTTATCCTGCACTTCACTGTACTTATTAACCCACCTCCTCACTAGCTGTGTGAGCCAGGGGTGCATTCGGATTACACAGTTTATTCAATCAATGCATAGGCTAGTAACGCACATAGGCGTCGATTTTGAGTCATTTTGTACTCACCACTTTTTGAAACAAATAAATAAAACATCTCCAGTGAACTAGCAGAGCATTAATTTAGTTCGCTATTTAATAAGAGATCTAGCGTTAAATTGTTTTGGTTTTGAACTCAAGCTGAGCGCTCGTTGCCGCGGCTGCATTTGTTCTCTTGTGGCGCGCGCGCCGCGCGCAGTCTTCACTCGGAGTGCACTCTTCAATCTATCGCCGTTGTGATGACTCTCTATTCATTCCGGTGAAATCACAAAATAAGAACCACACAAACGTGTCCCTGCTTGATATGGACTGTAACCACTGATGAACATATTCGGTTTTGAGGAAAAAAAACTATACGAGGGCGGATTAGAATCCGTAACCTCTGGACACGCTTGGCAAACAATCTACCACTAGACCACTTAAGAATTCAAACAACATCTGCGGATCGATGGATTTATTTACGGGTTGAGCAGAGAGGCTGCACAGTTTGACAAGTTTGCACCCAGCACTTTTGAAAATGCACTTCCGAAAAATGCACTTCCGAATGCGTCTCTGTCCCCAGCACATTGCAAACCAAACTGACGCCCGTGGTAACGCATTGCATTTAACGTCCAGTAACGTTAACAGCGTTGTAACGACGGGAAAAGTAATTAATTAGATTACCCCGTTACTGAAAAAATAACGTCGTTACCTAACGCCGTTATTTTAAACGCCGTTATTCCAAACACTGTTCCTAACTAATATTTCTTTCTAACTAATCTATCTTTCTTTCTTTCTTTCTAACTAATCTTTCTTTCTTATTTCTAACTAATCTTTCTTTCTTTCTAACTAATCTTCTTTCTTTCTAACTAATCTATCTTTCTTTCTAATTTTACTTTCTTTCTTTCTTTCTTTCTTTCTTTTTTCTAACTAATCTTTCTTTCTGTCTAACTTCTTTATTTCTCTTTTCTACCTTTTCTTTCTTTCTATCTTTCTAACTAGTCTTTCTTTCTTTCTAACTAACTAATCTTTCTTTTTATTTCTAACTAATCTATCTTTCTTTCTAACTAATCCTTCTTTCTTTCTAACTAATCTATTTTTCTTTCTAACTAATCTCTTTCTAACTAATCTTTCTTTCTTTTTTCTTTCTTTCTAACTAATTCATCTTTCTTTCTTTGTAACTAATCTTTCTTTCTTTATTCTAACCAATCCATCTTTCTTTCTTTCTTTCTTTCTTTCTAACTAATCTTTCGTTCTTTCTAACTAGTCTTTCTTTCTATCTTTCTTTCTAACTAAACTTTCTTTCTTTCTAACTAATCTTTCTTTCTTTCTAACTAATCTATCTTTCTTCTTACCTAATCTTTCTTTCTTTCTAACTAATCTATCTTTTTTTTCTTTCTAACTAATCTATCTTTTTTTCTTTCTAACTAATCCATCTTTCTTTCTAATCTATATTTTTTCTTTCTTTCTAACTAATCTCTTTCTTTCCAACTAATCTATATTTCTTTCTAACTAATGTTTCTTTCTAACTAATCTTTCTTTCTTTCCAACTAATCTATCTTTCTTTCTAACTAATGTTTCTTTCTAACTAATCTATCTTTCTAACTAATGTTTCTTTCTACCTAATCTATCTTTCTTTCTAACAAATCCTTCTTTCTTTCTAACTAATCTTTCTTTTTTCTTTCTTTCTAACTAATCTTTCTTTCTTTCTAACTAATCTTTCTTTCTTTCTAACAAAGCCTTCTTTCTTTTTAACTAATCTTTCTTTTTTCTTTTATTTCTAATTAATCTTTCTTTTTTCTTTCTTTCTAACTAATCAATCTTTCTTTCTTTTTTCTTTCTTTCTAACTAATCTTTCTTTCTTTCGAACGAATCCTTCTTTCTTTCTAACTAATCTTCCTTTCTTTCTTTGTAACTTATCTATCTTTCTTTTTCTAACTAATCTATCTTTCTTTCTTTCTAACTAATCTATCTATCTTTCTTGCTTTCTTTCTTTCTTTGTAACTTATCTTTCTTTCTTTCTAACAAATCTTTCTTTCTTTGTAACTTATCTATCTTTCTCTTTGTAACTTACCTATCTTTCTTTCTAACTAATCTATCTTTCTCTCTTTCTAACTAATCTATCTTTCTAACTAATCTTTCTTTCTTTCTTTCTTTCTTTCTAACTAATCTTTCTTTCTTTCTTTCTTTCTTTCTTTCTAACTAATCTAGCTATCTTTCTTTCTTTGTAACTTTTCTTTCTAAATAATCTTTCTTTCTTTCTAACGAATCCTTCTTTCTTTCTAACTAATCTTTCTTTCTTTCTTTGTAACTTATCTATCTTTCTTTTTCTAACTAATCTATCTTTCTTTCTTTCTAACTAATCTATCTATCTTTCTTGCTTTCTTTCTTTCTTTGTAACTTATCTTTCTTTCTAACTAATCTTTCTTTCTTTGTAACTTATCTATCTTTCTCTTTGTAAGTTACCTATCTTTCTTTCTAACTAATCTATCTTTCTCTCTTTCTAACTAATCTATCTTTCTAACTAATCTTTCTTTCTTTCTTTCTAACTAATCTAGCTATCTTTCTTTCTTTGTAACTTTTCTATCTGTCTTTCTAACTAATCTCTTTCTTTCTTTCTAACTAATCTTTCTTTCCTTCTAACCAATCTATCTTTCTCTCTTTCTAACTAATCTTGCTTTCTTTCTAACTAATTTATCTTTTTTCTTTCTAACTAATCAATCTTTCTTTCTTTTCTAACTAATCTTTCTAATCTTTCTATCTATTATTTATCTATCTTTCTAACTAATCTTTCTTTTCTTACTAACTAATCATTTTCTTTCTTTCTAACTATTCTTTCTTTCTAACTAATCCATCTATCAAAATTCAAACTACTTTAAACTTCTTTAAACTCTCTTAAAGCCAACTTAAAGTTTGTTTCATCAAACTTTTTTTTCTAGTTAGAAATTGAACTGTCTCATTTTTGAGCTGTGCATAACTGTAGCTGAATAATTAGGCCTACTACGCTACTGTATTTTCATATTGGTCATTATGGTGGTTCTTGGAGAGCCAAATAATTTCTGAGGTGGTACTTGGTGTAAAAAGTTTGAGAAACACTGTTCTTGGTATTATTAACTGGCCGGAATTTTGAGATCGCAATAGACGCGAAGGACTATAATGCGTTAAGAGCTCGCTCAAGTACTGCGGAACTAAACCATTTAGTGCTTTGTAAGTAATCAGCAATATTTTAAAATGTATACAATGTTTAATAGGCAGCCAATGCAGTGTTGACAGAACGCAACCAGTAGAGCATTACAATAATCTAGTCTTGAGGTCATGAACGCATGAACTAATTGTTCCACATTTGTCAATGAGAGCATATGGCGTAATTTAGATATATTTTTAAGATGGAAAAATGCGGTTTTACAGATACTAGACACGTGACATTCAAATGAAAGATTGGTATCAAAGAGCACACCCAGGTTCCTAACCGACGACGAAGACTTAACAGAGCAGCCTTCAAGTGTTAGACAGTATTCTGGGTTATTACGTGTGGAAGTTTTTTGTCCAATAATTAGAATCTCTGTTTTTTCAGAATTTAGTAGTAGGAAATTACTAGTCATCCAATTTTTTATATCAGCTATGCCTTCCGTTAATTTTGTGAATTTGTAGGTTTCATTAGTTTTTGAAGAAATATACAGCTGAGTATCATCAGCATAACAGTGAAAACTAATTCCATGTTTCCTAATGATATCTCCTAATGGTAGCATATACAGAGTGAACAGCAGCGGTCCTAGTACTGAGCCTTGTGGTACGCCATACTGAACTTGTGATTGATAAGACATCTCTTCATTTACTGCTACAAACTGATAACGGTCAGATAAGTATGATTTAAACCATGCTAGTGCAATTCCACTAATGCCAACATAATGTTCGAGTCTCAGCACATGCATATTTGTGTTTCTAGACTTTAAATATAAAGACAAATGTACCATATTACAAATATAAAACAGAAAAATGATTGAAACTGGAGTAGGATTGGAAAATTAACAATTGTACCTTGTATTCTGCAGTGTTTCCAGACTTGATGATGACGGTAGTCTGTGGTGCACGACTCAACAGTGCAACAACAGACTGACGGATTTTGGCCACTTCATGCACGTAAAATGTTATTGGGTGATAATCCAAGTGGGCAAATAATGTAAAGGCAACGACTGCATGAGGTCCACCAGTGATTTCATCAATATAACTGCTGATATAATGCAAGTCGGTAATGGGCACTTTGGGAAATCGCAAAGGAACACTGTGTGCCCTCCAGTGAACAATGATATTATTTTTCAACTCTACAGCCATCAGGGGTCCAAGAACATGTCCAGTGTGAAGGTCCATTCTTTGTATGCCTAAATTTGATTGGGACAGTGCATGTTAATGAACAAACAATGGAATACATGCATGTAAACATTCCGGATTGTAGCCAAAGGCTAATTTCCATCCATAGTGTAAAATAAGATAAGTAAAACTTACATTAGACTCATTGCTTTATTTATTTCTTAAACAACTTTGCAAAGCTGCTTTTTATTGTACACAGCATCCCCCTAAAATATATGGGCACTTAAGGAATAGTACACTTAAAAAAAACAAATCTGTCATAATTTACTCACTCTCATGTTGTTCCAAACATGCATGACTTTATTTTTCTGCAGAACACATAATATGATATTGAATGTTTGAACAGTCTTTGTCTATAGAATGAAAGTCAATGTGATCCAAATGTATGAAAATCTTCTTTTTTGTGTTCCACAAAAGAAAGGCAGTCATAGAATTTTTCAATGACATGAGGGTGAGAAAATGATGACAGAGGTGAACTATATTTTGGGGTGAACTATCCCTTTAAGATGCACGGATACATTTGCATTTCTGAACGTCATTGCATTAGATGCACACAAATACTTTATGATCCATTTATGCAATTACATTTTGCAATTAAAGCTGCAAGCAGCATTGAAAGGGCCCTCGCACCCGTGCCACTGCCACCCGGTGGCTTTAGGAAGACAGAGCACGGTGGGCAATGTGCATTTAAGTAGGTAAATATAGGAGGAGTATGTCAAAGTCAGTTACAAAAATGTCCTTTATTATTGGGATAATAGCATTCGTTATCACTCAGATAAGTGTTGCTAGCATGTTTTAGCATGTTTCTAGCATGTTTAGAACTCAATGGCATATTTACTATGTTGCTAGTACTGCATCACAGTGTAAAATATGTCACTTCCTTTTGACAGTAGGTGGCGCTATTACTTTAACTTAAAATTGTCATGTAGATATGTTCAAGGCAGGACTCTTATCAAACGTGTGAAGTTTGGGACAGATTGGACATTGCCTTCTTGAGTAACAACAACTTCCTGTTTCATTGCAGTAGCATACTTTAGCCCTTAGCTAAAAAATGCTAGCATGTTTTAACATTTTTCTAACATGTTTATAACTCAATGGCATATTTAATATGTTGCTAGTACTGCCTCACAGTGTTAAAAATGTCACTTCCTGTTGCCAGTAGGTGGCGCTATTACTATAACTGAATATTCTCATGTAGATGTGTTCAGGGCATGACTCTTATCAAACGTGTGAAGTTTGGGGCAGATTTGACATTCCATGACTGAGTTACAGCACATTCCTAGTTAATTGCAGTAATAGCATGCTTTAGCACTTAGCTAAGTGTTTGCTAGCATGTTTCTAGTATGTTGCTAGCATGCTTAACACTTGCTTGCACTTTTTTATATATTATTAGAAGTCCACAACAGTGTTAAACATGTCACTTCCTGTTGCCAGCAGGTGGCGCTATGACTGTAACTGAATATGAGCATGCACATGTGTTCAGGACAGAACTCTTATCAAACGTGTGAAGTTTGGGGCAGATTGGAAATTGTCTTCTTGAGTAACAACAACTTCCTGTTTCATTGCATTAGCATGCTTTAGCACTTAGCTGAGAATTGCTAGCATGTTTTAACATGTTTCTAACATGTTTATAACTCAATGGCATATTTAATATGTTGCTAGTACTGCATCAAAGTGTTAAACATGTCACTTCCTGTTGCCAGTAGGTGGCGCTATTACTATAACTGAATATTCTCATGTAGATGTGTTTAAGCCATGACTCTTATCAAACGTGTGAAGTTTGGGGCAGATTTGACATTCCATGCCTGAGTTACAGCAAATTACTATTTAATTGCAGTAATAGCATGCTTTAGCACTTAGCTAATTGAGTTAAAAAATGCTAATTGAGTTAACAGTGTTAAAAATGTCACTTCCTGTTGCCAGCAGGTGGTGCTATGACTGTAACTGAATATGAGCATGCACATGTGTTCAGGACAGAACTCTTATCAAACGTGTGAAGTTTGGGGCAAATTGGACATTGTTTGTTACAGCAACTTCCTGTTTCATGGCGAAACATCAAAATTTGTCAGGCCGCCGAGGACACGCCCTTTCACGAAAACTCAAGATCTTCGCAATTTAACGTCGCAAAGGCCTTAAGATTACACTCACCAAATTTGAAGATGATCAGATTAAAACTGTAGGAGGAGTTTGTTAAAGTACGAGGCCTGAAAATGGCAAAAACTGCACAAAAATCTGAGGGGAAGTTCAAAATGGCTGACTTCCTGTTGTGTTTACAGCAATGCTCCAATAGACCCTTTTGTACATATTGGGCCATTACATGTATGCACCGAATTTCGTACACGTACGTGAAACGTAGCATGTGGCGCACTCCGTTAAACTTTTATAGGTGGCGCTATCGAGCCATTTTGCCTCGCCCAATTCTGAAACACATATCAGATGTCAATTTTCGGCAGTTCTGATACGTGTGTAAATTTTCGTGCATGTTTAGGCCCTCAAAAATGCAATTCATTGCGGAGAATAATAATAATAATAAACGGAGCAATTCCAAGAGGGTCCTCACACCATTGGTGCTCGGGCCCTAATTACGAAAATAATTACAGTGTTAAAGTGCAACCTATTTAAGTCTTTTAAAAAAATGTCACTTGGTTTAAAAAATTGGTGTAATGGCAAGACTTTCATGCATTTGTTGATGAAGCATCCAAATACTTTTTGGGGCTTCTGTATATGAATAACTTGCCTGGCACTTTTATTTCTAAATGCTCAAACCACTGCCTTATGGTAGAGTCTCCAATAGTGTAGACAATCTTGTTTTTAAGACAATTTCCCGATTGTTCAGGGCTGAACTGTTGGGTGTTGCACACAAAAGACTTCCAGACATCATTCAGATAAAACCCTGCAGGAACTGGTGTCATCATGCCAGATCTGCATCTCTCCATTGTGTCTAAAGCAAAGAAAAAGTAACCTGAAGAGACTGTGCGGTAATTATGCAAATTCTTAATCCTCTTGCAACTAACTACTATTGATTTTAGATTATATCGGTCCTGATATATGAACATACCGATGCCTGTAGTGTTGGGAAGGACATTTATGATTTGTGTGTCTCCAGTAATAGCAAGATTTGTTAATGTCCTGGGGAGGAAAAAAAAACATATTTGCAGTGTTTCAAATTTTACAATTCCTCTCTGTAATTCATTTTGAATCCTTTTCCACTTACTTATTGAAAATTTGCATCTCAAAAGGATTTAATGGGTTTTCCAAATCTCCGCTAGAGTGATAAACGAGTTTGTCACAAGAAAGTTGCTTTGGTCTCTCACACTGCCACACCGTCCCTGTTTTTAAATCCTTATACTCACAGCAGCAGTCGCCTTTTCTCCAGCTTCCATCTGCACCCCACTTAAGATTACATTCTACTACTTCACTGATCCTGGTTTTATCGGGTCCTTGGCCTTCAAAGTGGCCATAATAGTGGCAGCGTGGAAATGAGGTCTCCCTGTATTTTTTAAGAATCTGCACAACCTCACTGGAGTGCTCTAGATGTACATACACGTGTGCCTGACCTTCCCAGGGCAGAAGAAAAGCTACAGAGTAAGTCCCATTACGGTGATCCAGAAGCTCCCCGTACACACTCGCCTTCAAGAAGAATAGAGAAGGTTAAGTGCAATGCAGAAAACTAATGTCTGTTGGTAAATCCAATTGTAAAGCTTTTTATTATTATTATTATTATTATTATTATTAAAGAAACAGGGACAGCATACAATAAACATTAACCTCAAGAGGAGAGATGCATTGTACCAGGTTTTAGCTTAATAGCTACTTTCCACCCATAGTCCCTGGGCATAAAACTATAATATATAAAATGTTGTAAACAAAATCAACCATTAACTGGCAAATGAAACTGTCACAGTGTCTGGTTCAAGTTCCCTGGTGTCCACTAGAGGTTCTCTTCCCCCACGGTGTCTGTCACATTAGGAACTGCATTCCCCACAATCCTTGTCTGCTCTCATCACTGTTCATTGCACCCAGCTGTTCCCCATAATAGCCCAAACTGTTTTCAGAATTAATAGAGTAGGAGTAGTAGTAAAGTTCATATGGATTCCAGCCCATGTAGGAGTAGACGGAAATTAATTGGCAGACAAATATGCAAAAAATGCAACCAAAAAAACAGAGATAGATATGGTAGTAAGATATAGTAAGGCGGAAGTTAAAAGCATATTTAAAGCAGAAATGGGAAGGAAGTGGCAATGGGAAGGAGTGGAATATGGAAACGAAAGCGAGAATGTACTACAGTATCCAAAAGAGGGTAGGAGGCATGAGAGGAAATAATAGGAATAAAAAGGAAGAGGACATTATTTCTAGAATGAGATTTGGGCATACTGGATTAAGTAGTAGCCTACGCTTAAAATAATAGGGAAACATGAAACTGGGATGTGTGAGGTCTGTAATATTAATGAAACAGTAGAACATGTAATTATTAATTGGCATAGGTATAAGGAGGAAAGGATGAGGCTGAAAGACTGATTAAGTAAAGAAAAAATTAGATTTGAAATGAAGGAAATATTACAAATGAATTCAGGGCATGTAGGGTATAGAGCAATATTTGTGTTTTTGAATAAAACAAGGCTTATTAGAAGGATATGAGTTTAGTTGTCTTAGAAAGTTGTATTTAATAATGATGTGAATGATAATGTATTAATATTAATAATGTTATTAGATATTTATGTAGTTATTTATTGGTTTTATGTATTTATTTATATATTTAAAGAGTAGTGAGTAAAGGCTATTGTGATCCACACTCCATATCAGAAGGTGGTGGTAATGCACACTTAAAGTTGTTTGCCAACTGCCATTAAAAGGAAACAGAAGAAGAAGAAGAAGCTGTTCCCCATCATGATAGTTTCTGTGTTTAAATATCCTGCCTGTTTAGTGTCTGTCACGGAGTCCTTGTTTTAATGTCACCACACTTGATGTCTGTGTTTACCCAATTCTTGTTTGTTTCTTGTACCTCAGATTGCCTTGTTGGATTTTTGACCTTTGCCTGGACTGTTGTGAGTACGGATTAACCTAATAAATAACTGCACTTGGATTGGATCTGACTTCCCCTGTGTGTGTGTATCGTGACAGAAACTCAATATGACAAATATCTTAATTTTTATTTATAAAATAATATAAAACAAACACACCTTTAGCTCAAAGTTGAATAGCTTTGCTTTGAAAAAATCTCCACCATATCTTTTCAGGTTCTTGTTGTGGTCTCTGGCTGTGATGGTAATGGAAATATTTTCTCCCACAGTGTAACTCTCCTTGAGTCCCACGATAGAGAATGATGAGTGGACTGGGCTTGTGCACTGACTCAGCTGAGTGATTTCTTGATCTGGACCGGGCCAGTCCAGAGCTTTCTGTAGCCTATCCCACTCCTCTTCACTGATTCCCATGTCATGAGCAGATATTGTGGATGAAGAATGATTTTTTTGAGGAACTGCTTTAGGTCTGGGGGGCTGAAATGGTCTTATTTGGATCCCGCCATTCAATCCCCATAGAGCCTGAGAGAGGACCAGGATATCAATCAGATCATTGTGGATAAAGATACTTTCTGGATAATACTAGAAAAGATAGATGGCTATTTAGGCGTTTGGTGAAATCTATATAGCCTATAGTTTAAACATGAGTTGCCTTTACACAACAAGTATGTATTGGACAGCAAAGGGGAACTGAGTTCTCATCTACATTTAACTCGCTTCCCTGCCACTACTAAAATGACTGAGAACACTTCCACCAATTCACATTTGGCTAAGCCCCGCCCCCCTTAGAAAACTATGTTGGCATTAGCGGAATTGCACTAGCATGGTTTAAATCATACTTATCTGACCGATATCAGTTTGTATCAGTAAATGAAGAGATGTCTTATCGATCACAAGTTCAGTATGGCGTACCACAAGGCTCAGTACTAGGACCGCTGCTCTTCACTCTGTACATGCTACCATTAGGAGATATAATTAGGAAATATGGAATTAGCTTTCACTGTTATGCTGATGATACTCAGCTGTATATTTCTTCAAAACCTAACGAAACTTACCAATTCACAAAATTAACGGAATGCATAGCTGATATAAAAAATTGGATGACCAGTAATTTCCTATTACTAAATTCTGAAAAAACAGAGATTCTAATCATTGGACAAAAAACTTCCTCACCTAATAACCTAGAATACTGTCTAACACTTGATGGCTGCTCTGTTAAGTCTTCAACGTTAGTTAGGAACCTGGGTGTGCTCTTTGATACCAATCTTTCATTTGAAAGTCACGTGTCTAGTATCTGTAAAACCGCATTTTTCCATCTTAAAAATATATCTAAATTACGTCATATGCTCTCACTGACAAATGCGGAACAATTAGTTCATGCGTTCATGACCTCAAGGCTAGATTATTGTAATGCTCTACTGGGTGGTTGCCCTGCACGCTTATTAAACAAACTACAGCTAGTTCAAAACGCAGCCGCTAGAGTTCTTACCAGAACCAGGAAGTATGACCATATTAGCCCGGTTCTGTCAACACTGCATTGGCTGCCTATTAAACATCGTATAAATTTTAAAATATTGCTGATTACTTACAAAGCACTAAATGGTTTAGCTCCCAGTACTTGAGCGAGCTCTTAACGCATTATAGTCCTTCACGTCTATTGCGATCTCAAAATTCTGGCCAGTTGATAATACCTAGAATATCAAAATCGACTGCTGGCGGTAGATCCTTTTCCTATTTAGCACCAAAACTTTGGAACAATCTTCCTAACACGGTCCGGGAAGCAGATACAGTCTGTCAGTTTAAATCTAGACTAAAAACACATCTCTTTGGCTTAGCATACACATAACACATTATAGATTTCTATAATTCAATGTTAGGCTGCATAGATTAGATCAGCCGGAACCGGGAACACTTCCCATAATTCCTGATGTACTTTGTACATCATAAGAAGGATGGCGTCTACGCTAATATTAGTCTCTCTGTTTATCCCGAGGTTTACCGCAGACCGCCGGATCCAGGGCATATCCAGATCTGATGAAGGACCATCACATGGACACGTCGACACGCATTATCAGGGCTGTGAAGGTCCATGGACACCCACCACTCATCTCCTCACCGGCCGGATGACCCAACCCAACCAGATGAACTGGATAATATCGTGAAAGTTCTGATCCCATCTGACTCCTGACATTATGCTGCCTAACTCATAATCATACACTGTTCATTCGTTGGCCAAAGGAGGACTGGCCCCCCGACTGAGCCTGGGTTCTCCCAAGGTTTTTTTCTCCATTCTGTCACCTGATGGAGTTTTGGTTCCTTGCCACTGTTGCCTTCGCCTTTTGGCTTGCTTAGTTGGGGACATTTAATTTTCAATTGAACAATACTATTACAACATTGTTTTCCTGTTATCTCTGTAAAGCTGCTTTGAAACAATTTGTATTGTAAAAAGCGCTATATAAATAAAGGTGACTTGACTTGACTTGACTTGACTTGACTGTTGCTACGTCCGTCAACTTTATCTGGGCTCTGGTTTGGTATCAACATGGCTTATGCTGTGACAGCTCTTCCTGCTGAACTTTTATCAAACTTTTATAAAGCAGCAAATAAAGTGTCCGATAGAAGTAGGCAAAAGGGGCTGCAATATACGTTCGAAGGCTATATTCAAGACATACCGGTGAAACGCAAGCAACAACACGGCATCCAAATAGAGGCAAAAGCATAACGGTCACAGTCAAAAAATTAACCACCGCATATCCTAATCAAGACGGAGGCTGGGACTAACAATATCAAGAGCAACACTGTTCATGCAAAGCTCTATTCACTTCTATAATCGTTATTACAAAGCAAAAGGGCCACGCGAGTATAAAGTTGTGTTTATTAGCAGCGTGTGCTAGCGTATCAACAATTAGGGTAGAGAACTGAAATCATAACATAAAACAGCATAAAACTATTACTATAACTTCACAGTAAGGTTAAAAGCCAAATGTATCTTGTTGATCCTTGAGGGATTTCGCTGATGGTGAGGACGTCCACACAGTTTAATCCAAAGACGACACTTGTCAGGATTTGACTTCGGTTTTGGGAAGGGAAAAAAATGGACACCCCCCTCCAACCTCTCTGGGAAACGCGTATCTGTGTTACAAATGCCCCAGACACAACGTTTAACCATATTTTTGGTAAAACTACGACGATAATAGCCTGCAGAGACCAAAAATATGAGACGCCTGTGTTAAAGTCAATGGAGCGCTGTGAAAAAGTGTCGGACCTCTGTGAGAGCTTGTTCTTGGCTGCGCTGTGATTGGTCAATCTACATTCTAGGGTGTGGCTAGCCATAGGCGAATTATAGAGTCACGACATGCAAATCATGCCAAAAGAGCTCTTTAGCTCCACCAATGAAGCACTGCGAATGACACAAAAGAGTCGGTCTCCCAGCCTGGCAAGCCAGACTTACATCAAGATGTTCAGTCTGGCAACTCTCCATAGACGTGGCTTAATCCGAGGGACGGGATAAACGGTTGTCTCTCAAAATCCCTCTGCACGCAATAGGATAGCGCTACAACCAATCAGAGCAACAAAGAAGGTGAGAAGGTTCTGTATCCAGTCGGCAAAACTCCAAACACATCTTCCTTTTTTAAAAATGACTTAAGTGCCGTTCTTCGCTCTTTTCTTAAAGAAAAACGTAACTCCAAGTCCTCCAGAGTCGTGGCCAAAGCCGATTCGAAAGGCCGCTGTTCTCCATCCGCAGCCACCATTCTTTGTTTTCAAGTGGCAGCTGTCGCAACTCTGTCGTTATATGTTAAGCCCGCCCCTGCCTACTCTATACACGACGTGATTGGCCTGACCCAATTTAGGGTTTTTGAAGCTAGAAGGTCTATGGAGTGTTGCTAGACTGCCCTGGCTGCAAAATACATTTTGTACATTCCTTTCTCTGTAACCGGCTTAGTTAGTTAGGCTACCTATGTACTAATGTGACTTGACAAGACAGTGTTTAATTTCCATACTATTTACTTCATTGTTTTTATCAGCTTTCTGTAGCGCAGCTGCCGAACCTTCTGTAAAAGTAACTTATAGCGTCTAGCACAGACTAGACTCTAGCATTAAAACACGATATAAAAATGATATTGCAAACCAACCAGACATTTAAGATGAATCCTGATTTTTTGTTTCTGATCTTTTCCATGGGAAAAATAATATGAATGTTTCTTGTTTGCTCATTGGCTTGCAGTTTGTGATAGTAACATACATGTGATAGTAACTAAAAACTCATGCTGACTTTCAAAAAAAGAAAGAAAATAGAAATTTTAATTAGTTAGGAAGTGTTAGGCTACTACTTTGAAGTATTTGAGACTGAATATTGCATTATTCTTACAAAATCATGAAGAAATAAAGGAGGGTTTACATTTCTTTAATTTCCATCTATGAATTTTAATGTGATAGTTTCATCTCTAATACAATATGTTGTTCGTTTGAAACGCGGGACAGATGAAACGTCAAATTTCGTCAGCACGTACAACACGCAATGCCTACCAGACCCGCGAAAAGATTTCTTCTTTACGTCATGCCGGTTTGGATTTATACACTCAAAAAAATTGACTTTACTTAACTTTTTTATGTAAACAGGTTCCACATAACTGGGTTTTGCTAAACAAGCATAATTTGTTCATGTAACTTCAACATCATGGAAGTAATTTTAAGCGACCTAATTAAACTCTGAGCAGAGTGTTAAATGAACACTGAAGCAGTGTTAAAGTTAATGAGATAATTAAGTGAATAATTGAGTGATGATTGAGCATTATTGAAGACACATGATGTTAACAAGCAGAATCACTGAAGGAGAAAACCGGAATTTAAAGTAATCATCATGGAGATCAGTGTGTGTTTTAGTTGGCCTCTTGACCCCCACATTATTAACTTTAGATTTTTTCTGGCTGCTGTATGTGCGTTATAACAGCCAGATGAACAAATAGAAAATGTGATCTGATGGTGTTGGTTGTGTTTTAACATAGTCATTATATCACAATCATTTGATCTGAATCACTGAACTCATATAGAACCCAATTTCACATAGTCATTATATCACAATCATTTGATCTGAATCACTGAACTCATATAGAACCCAATTTCAGAGTTAAGTTTATCTTATGGATTATAGCAGCACTGCCATTGAAGAGCATAGCAGCACTGCCATTGAAGAGCATACCATTTATTAGCCCTTTCAAAGAAATCCAAATGATAAAAAAAAAACTTTCCAAAAATAATTTGTATGCAGGCACACACAGATATCAATATTTAGCGTATGAATCTCAGCAATGGTGACAAACAGATCACCTCTGAACATAAACTCATTATTTATTTATGCAGCAATGCATGATGGGTGCCATGAATGAGTTTTGATTGGTGGCACCCAGAATGCACAGCAACATGCATTATTATTGTCACCATTGTTGAGATTCACAGGCTGAATCTTGATGTCTGTGTGTGCCTACATAAACTATTTTTTTTTAAGTTTCTTTTTTATTGATTTGATCATTTGGATTTCTTTGAAAAGGCTAAAAATGGTATGCTATACAACGGCAGTGCTGCTATAATCCATAAGATAAACTTAACTCAGAATTTTTGTTCTATATGAGTTCAGGTCAAATGACTGTGATATAATGATTGTTAAAACACAACCAACATCATCAGATCAACTTTTCTATTTGATCATCTGGCTGTTATAACTCATGATACAGAAGCCAAACATAATCAAAAGTTAATAATGTGAGGGTCAAGAGCCCAACTAAAACACACACCGATCTCCATAATGGTGACATGAAATTCTGGTTTTCTCCTTCAGTGATTCTGCTTGTTAACATCAGGTGTCTTCAATAATGCTCAATCACCACTCAATTATTCACTTAATTATCTCATTAACTTTAACACTGCTTCAGTGTTCATTTAACCCTCAGAGCCCGACGGCATCGTCCACGAAGCCACACGACTCCTCCGATAAATATTTATATTATTTGATGAAAATTTGATCGACTTTCTTTCCGTTTTTTGCAGCAGAAAGCTAACGAGCTAGCCGTCACGGGGGTGTCTTTCTAGCCTTTACAGAAGGTTTTCTATCCAGCCTGGAACTTGTGCATCCTTTCAGAGTGTTTCAGCAATAAATCCAAACGCTTTCTATCCAAGTTTTATCTACTTGATGTCCATAATTTGTACATTTTCCGTCATGTTTGACGCTAGCTCGACGCTCGCTGCCATTTTGGATATGACGTGATGCTTCTGCGTCATTGCGTGAGGTTTTTGACCAATGACAGGCTGATCCGTCATCCACGTTGGTGTGCGTCATTACGCATGAACCAAGGCTATTGTGGAGAGAGAGACGCACAGAGAGACGCAAGTTTTGAAGAATACACAGAGAATAATGGATCGTCAGAGATTGAGAAACATGGTTCTAAATCAAGCGCTGGCCTTTTTTATGCCATGGAGGATAATGGATTTTCTGGAGAAGAGAGCTTTTTGACTAATGAAGCTCTAAACCCTGCTGAAGAATAAGTTCCATTTATTTATTTACTGTAAAAGTATAAAAATAAAAAAACTAATATGATAAAATATAAATTTTCTAAATATGTAAAAATAAGTTCTGTAATAGTATTTCGTTTTTCTATGTTTGTTACAGAGTTGTGGATTACACTTTGTCTCTCAGCCATTGTTTGAGTTTTTTATTTACTGTAAAAGTATAAAAATAAAAAAACTAATATGATAAAATATAAATTTTCTAAATATGTAAAAATAAGTTCTGTAAAAGTAGCATTTCGTTTTTCTATGTTTGTTACAGAGTTGTGGATTACACTTTGTCTCTCAGCCATTGTTTGAGTTTTTCATTTACTGTAAAAGTATAAAAATAAAAAAACTAATATAATAAAATATACATTTTCTAAATATGGTAAAACAGGCCATCCCCTGGAAATGCAAAGTCTGTGATGTGGCCCTCTGTGTGATTCCTGATAGGAACTGTTTTGAGGCTTGGCACCAGTGAATTTCATGAGGCCCAAAACGCCTGGACTTCTTTTGGAAAAATGTAAATTGTTTTGGTTCTGTTCAAGTTATAATGTTTATTCCTGTGCTCCAGGACTCCAAAGACATGAACAAACTGTTTTCCAGAGGAAATTTGCTTAGCTTTTATTTATTTGTGTGTGATTTCAATAAATGTTTGAGTGATTCAATTTCCGTTTTATTTTTTCATTTGTCTTTGTGGTCCCATAACTTATTTTACATTCAGGTGACATCAATGTAACACAAATATGCTGAAAGTTCAATTTGTCTTGAAAAAAAAAAGAGGTGTGTCAATTGTCTGTGCACAAAAGGGTTGATGTTTTACAAGCTTTTTTAGTAAAAAACACCAGACGGAAAATTAATTTTAAAAATACCCTTAGGTCTCAGAGGGTTAACACCATAGACTGTAAAATAATATGGACGTAGTGTCCGTGACGTCACCCGTAGGTTTCTGAAGAGAATTTTTGAAGCCTAAAGTGGGCGGAGCCGGTCGTCGCCATCTTGGCCTCGCGTCACCTCGCGTGGCAAAGAGGCGGGGCTTGGTTGGATCTTAGAAGCCTGGCTATCTGAAATCATGCCACCTAGCTCGACGTGATCGAGTTAGCTCAGGCTTGGGAGCTAATGCTATATGCTACTGACACTACCAAGTCTGCGACTGCACAGGGCCTCGCGCTAAAGTGACAGTTGATGATGTCAAATAAAAAGCCAAATAAAAGTTCCTGTTTTTGCCCTTCGAAATATTATAATAGTTAAAAGACATGGCTACAAGTGAGACTGTGTATCGTATCGTGATTCTGTACTATGTATTATTTATGCAGTAACTTAATATTACTCTGAGAGTGTGTGTGTGACAGTGATTTATGTGCATAACGTTACATGTCAGTCACTCCTTTTTTACAGTCTATGGTCCGTCAGCGCGGCATCGCTCGTCGAGTTCGTAGAGAGCTTATTCAGTCCATTTTAAATTCTGATTTTGTCGCCTCTCAAATGGGTTAAACCATAGATATATTACCTATGAAGTTCAAGTTAATGCGCGCTAGAAATCCGCGCTCATTCAAGGATGTGCATTTATTGCATGGACGGAGAAAGCACCGACACCTGCAGGATTTCATCTGTACATTAGCATTATAATCTATCTGTTCCGTGAGAGCAGAACGAGCCTTTATATCTATTGACGTTTTTAAATCTGAAAACTCCAACAAGCAACGAAATTGTCAGACATCCATTAGTGCATGTTCACAGAGGAAAACAACTGAAATAGCGCTGGTTGTTCTCTCGAACCACACTCAACGACAACGGCGGATTCCAAAGGCATGGGTGAAGTAATGGGTGTATTAAATTAAATTAAATAATCCCGAAAAAAAGCACAAACACTGCATAGATGACAAGTTCAGCAGCTAAAATTTGCCGTCTTCTTGACGGTCTGTTAATACAATTAACCCCACAGCAAGACATTATAATTGTGAAATAATCCAGAAAAATCACAAACACGGCAGAAATGCTAAGATTAGTGGCTGGAATGTATTTATTTTTACGATAAATTAGCTGAGGTAACGTGACGGCTAACAGACAGCAGACACACGGCTAATGACGACAGCAGCGGGGAATCCACCTGTCACTCAAAAGTGGACACCCCCTTAATTATGCAGAACTTTACATATTAATCAACTAAACGGATGAGTTATAAAAAAATTCACCCCCCTCACAGTTGTTATGAAGGGCCACATTAGCTGTATAGACCAAAGCCACATAGAGAACCAGGCTGTAAACATGTTTTTTTCTGCTGTGAAGTTGGTAATTTTAACATGGGGGAGATACAGATTTTACTCACTTCTGCAGCCAGCCTCAAGCGGCCAGTCAATGAATTGCAGTTTAACTCACTTCCGTGTTGGTTTCAAGAGAGAGACGGGGAGGTTGTCGCTTGGTTAACACTCAGATCAGTTTAATTGGATCGCTTAAAATGACTTCCATGATGTTGAAGTTACATGAACAAATGATTGTTTAACGAAACCCAGTTATGTGGAACCTGTGGAACCTGTCGAACCTGTTTACATAAAAAAGTTAAGTAAAGCCAACACATCATTTTTTTGAGTGATGGGGTTAGATTTCAGTCACAATTCTGCGCACAAGATCACATTTTGAGCGTGCAAAAGGGCATTTCGCACGCACGTGAACTGAGTTTTGCGGAGAAATATTCGTCTCGCAGATAATAAAATATTTAGAGCGAACAAAAATCAATTTTGCATTTAAAATAAGTATTTGGATGTGCGCAGACATTCTCTTTTGCGTGTGCAAAGCTTCACTTTCTTGCTCCTCTCATACCAGACCTGAGTGCTCTCTAAGCGCAGACGGCTCGTGTGCTCAACACAACAGCGTCACAATATGCCATAATTCCAGCCAATCAGAAATGAGGCTGCTAAATTCTGATTGGCTGGCTTGACAACCAATCACAAGACTCCCTGCATCACCGACTGTGGAAGAGGAAAAATACATGGTGAAAGATGTTTTATGTTTAATTTGTTTAATGGCTTGAACACTTCAATTTAAGTTCAAATGTCTTATCAAATCGTACTATTACTGTACATAATGGCATGTCCCAGTGTTTCCTACACCTCAAGTGGTACTTTCTCCTTTCTGAATTGCAAGTTATGTAATTAACATTAATGAAATATGAATGTGACCGAGCTGGGGTCTCCAATGTTACACATTTTCAGAAATGAAGATGGAACGACTTTTCCCCTTTTAATGAAATAAGTGTGAAAAAACGGTGCATCACTCGCATCAGAATAATAAAAGCCATCAAATATAGGCCTACGTAGAAATGCAATGTAATAACGTTAAAATAATAATCAATCTACATTCACAACTATCGTACAAAATATATATACTGTATTTTCTTATATACTATTTAGGATGGATAGTGTGCACATTGGGATGCAGGAATTGCTCCCCTCACTGCAAAAAATAAATATCTAATTATGCGAGTAATTATATAGTAGAAGTCTTGTGGGTCACACACCCAAGATTTTCACTTATATTTATATTTCAAGTCAAGTCAAGTCAAGTCAAATATATTTATATAGCGCTTTTCACAATACAGATTGTATCAAAGCTGCTTCACAGTATCAATCAACAACTTAACAATGTTTGTTTATTACTGGAAAAAAGACATCCAAGTTTGGTAGAGTTGATCAATGGTATGATTGGTTAATTAATTTGAATATCCCCGACTGAGCAAGCCAAAGGCAACAGTGGCAAGGAACCGAAAAACTCCATCAAGTGACCTAATGGTGTCCTAAAACTCCATCAGATGACCCAATGGAGAAAAAATACCTTGGGAGAACCCAGACTCAGTCGGGGGCCAGTTCTCCTCTGGCGTTTATGAACTAGAGGCCGAATTTACAGTAACTGTAAGATAAAAAAAAATTATATGAATGCCTGTCTAAATAGATGCGTCTTTAGTCTAGTTTTAAACTAGGAGAGCGAGTCTGAGCAACGGAAAATATTTGCATATATGTTTGCATTGTTACCCACATGTCTTTATTTTTATGCAGTGAGGGGAGCAATTCCTGCAATTCCAAAAGCTGTAAAACTTCTGTTATGACACGTAAATGTCGAAATGCGTTTTTTGACAAGTTCATTGTTCAAGTTCAGTAAATCACGTTTTTGTTATTGAGATCATACAGGAATAAAAATAAGTCTTGAAATAATATATTGAAGTAGCCTATTGAATTGCAATTTGAGTTGGGATGACAGAAAGAGGAATTTATATTTAGTCTATTATTCCTTTTTGGTGTTTGTTTTTCAGCCATAATAGTCAGAACAAGTCCTTCACAATGTGTTCAGACAACTTCATAAAAATAAATGTCAAACATAAAAATCCATTGATTCCTGCTGACTAAGACCTATACATTTACAGCAAATTTCTACCGTCTTAAATTGAATTCTGCATTGTGTTTGGAGATTTATGATTAATGATTTGAATTGACAATTAAAATGCATTCTCAGCTCAATTTAGCTGAACGCACACAGCCCTTTTGTCTTATTCTAAAATCAGATTTTTTTTTAATGTTTATTTTCTTCTGAACTTACCAGACTGGATGATGTCCAAAGAACACATGCCAGTAGTAATATATATTGTCCTAACCTGCGGACTGAAGATACACAGAAAAAGTCTCATTTCCAAATTCTGGAGGGAAAAAAACCAAAAACATTTCGACGCATAACATGACAAATAGGCTATAATCACATAAACTTACCTGGTGGATTTGATTTATTTGTGGATGGTACGACCATGGCTAAGTCTGTTGCTCTACTGGAAAAATGTAATGTCCGCTTGTGAGCGAAGTACATTCACACGACATCATACCAATATCCTGTTAAACTGGCCACACTGCTCTGAAAATGAGACCTTCCCTCAAATTATGTGACACTCAGTTGAAAGAACACTACAAGGTTTAGGCAGTTTGGCTTTGTTTGATTTTATCAGCATAGCCTACTGCTGTGGGCTGAGGCGTAGCCAGTAATGGACCAGGGCGGCACTGGCCCGCTCACATTACTCCCTGGCCCGCCCAGGCAAGTTTGATACAAATATTTTTTTAGTTTATTTTTATTATTCAAATGTATTTAAGAAAATATATTAATATAAACCTGATTTATTGTTGACTGGTGTGTTGTGTGTGTGTGTGTGTGTGTGTGTGTGTGTGTGTGTGTGTGTGTGTGTGTGTGTGTGTGTGTGTGTGTGTGTGTGTGTGTGTGTGTGTGTTGTGTGTGTGTGTGTGTGTGTGTGTTGTGTGTGTTTTGGTGGTCTTCTTTTTAATATGTGGCTCCAGTATCGCTAGCAAAGCATCAAACTGTTCCATTGACATTCTGAGGTAAATTTTGAATCGCTCGGGATGCGCAACTCCTTGACGAGCTGAAACTCTCCTTCCTCTCGGCACATTTGGATGGACCCTCTTTTTCTTCTTTTTCTCTTTTAAAGAAGAGAGAGGGCAACAAAATCATCCTCACTGCTTGACGAATCCATTTTGTATTTTTTTGCGTTTTTTTTCCGCAAAGGTTTAATAAATACGCATCGGACTCAGTGTGCAAGGTTTCTGTGCGTGACGAAATTATAGGCTGACGAGCACGAAAAAACGCATACGAAAATTTCGGACTTCAGTGTGCAATGGCCTTTAGGCCCAAACCTCGTCAAGGTCAGAATCCCCGTCCGATTATAGTGAGATTTCATCGCTACATCGAGAAGGAGGCTGTGCTAAAATTCGCGAAATCGTCAAAGGAAATGACTTTCAAGGGACACAGAATCAAATTCTATGAGGACTTCTGCGTTTCGGTGGCTAATAGGAGAGCTTCGTTCAACAACATCAAGGTGTTCGTTTTGGCATGATTTACCCGGCCAGACTTCGCGTGTCATACAACAATACGGAGCATTATTTCGACTCCCCTGAGGCTGCAGAAAAATTCTACCATCAAAACTTTGCTGAGTAACTTTGCGAGCGGCGTTGACGATCTGAGATCTCTCTCTCTCTCTCTCTCTCTCTCTCTCTCTCTCTCTCTCTCTCTCTCTCTCTCTCTCTCTCTCTCTCTCTCAGAATAGCTGTTAAAAGCCTTAATGCTTTAGTTAGACTATATATATATTTTTCTTTCTAATTAATTCTTTCTCTCTCTCATCTTTTCTTCTTCACTGAGGCATTGTGGGTGCTTGTATTCTGTGTGTGTTTATTTTATATACATGCACATTTCATTTTTATTAATGTATGTTTATTATTTTTGTATTTTATCTTATTATCATGGGGTTGAGAGTTGAGTGTTTGACAGGCATAGATTGTCTTTAAATATTCTTCCTTTTTTGAGTTTTTACAGCCAATAGCTTCGCTATGTGCACTCGTTTTGCACATTTGCTGATCTGCACCCTGTCCACTCTTTTAAAGAGTGTATCCTCTTATTAGTGTTAAATTCTGTTTGTTGGAGTCAACTTCACTACACAATCGGTTGTGATAACGTTTTTTTTTTTTCCTGGCAACTCGTCATGTCTAAGTGGTCGAGTATCAGAAGGGATTTTCTTTTGCTTTTTCTGAGCAAACTTGTGTTTTTGTTCTCTATGTTCTGGGTATGTTTGGGGGTTATGTTTGATGGAGGATTATTTTGTCTTACTTGGCTTTTAATGTTGTCTCTTACACATGCTAAAAGCATTGAGCTTAAAAAAGCTTTGTTTTTTTTTCTTTTGTACACTATTTACATTATTATGTTTGACTTTGCAGTTCTATGAATAAGCCACCTGTGAATTCCAAGGGGGGAGGGGTTGGACACAATATTAGAATCATTACATGGAACGTACGTGGGATGGGTGGCCAAATTAAACGCTGGAGAGTTTTTTCTCACCTAAAATCACTGTCCTCTGATATTATGTTTCTCCAGGAGACACATTTGCGTACAGGTGATCACACCAGACTGCGTAAACAATGGGTTGGTCAAGTATTTCATTCCAGTTTTAATAGCAAATCCAGAGGTACTGCAATTCTGATACATAAAAGAGTCATGTTTCTAGCAGAGCAAGTACGTTCAGATCCTGAAGGCCGCTTTGTAATTGACCCTTCGCGTTGAGCTTGATTGACAGGTGTTCTAACCAATCATACTTCGCCATCCGCCATTTTGTCCGAAAAAGCTGCCAGTAGAGTTAGTAGATTAACATGTGAGGATTTGAACTTGGTAAAATGAATATACTGACGCCTTTCCGCGGTTAAAACAACATCACTTCTTATGTTCGTTCATGTTTATTTGATGCTATAAATGAACTAAAGGAAGAGATGATCGGATCACGAGCAGCTTTAACGGATGCTCTACAGCGATCTGTCACGGCACATTAAAGAGCCACAAAACGGTATTTATTGTTTAAATTTCTTTCAAAAAATGACCACATTTGAAAGCTGAGACTTTGTTTAATATGTTTAATATCAAAAGTAACCGAAAAGTAACCTGGTCTGTCCTGTCTGTCCGCGTGTTGTCAGTCTCCTCTCTGCTCCGCGATGTATTTTTCACTGCGTGAGAACATGGTGAGAGCGTGAGAGCTGCGTAGCTTGTCGGGCATAGCGACAGTAACTAAGGAGGGCGGGTCTTTGCGAAGGGTCAATTGTCAGTGGTATTCTTTTTCAAACTCCAGTAGTGTTAGTAAACGTATATGCCCCAAATTGGGATAACCCTACTTTTATGTCTATGCTTTTCTCAAAAATCCCAAATCTTGACACTCACCACCTTATTTTTGGAGGGGACTTTAACTGTGTTATCGATAATAATCTTGATAAATCTGCGACTAAATCTTCTTCTCTTTCCACTATGTCCAGGTCTCTAATTTCGCTAACAAATCAAATAGGCTGCATAGATCCCTGGCGCTTTTTTCATCCCTCTGACAAGGTATTTTCTTTCTTCTCTAGTGTGCACCATGTTTACTCTCGGATTGATTATTTCTTCCTTGATAAAGCCCTGCTTTCTTCGGTTATTTCCTCAGATTACTCTGCCATTGTTATTTCTGATCATGCCCCGCATGTGTTAGATATTTCCTTTATGCCCACTTTTAAGAGCCGACCTCAGTGGAAATTCGATGTAGGGCTTCTTGCTAGAACTGACTTCTGCGAATTTCTATCCAAAAATATAGACTTTTTCATTGAGACTAACAAAACGGAAACCGTGTCTGCTTCTCTTCTATGGGAGACATTTAAAGCATTTATTCGTGGTCGAATCATTTCCTTTAGTGCTCACTTAGCCAAGACAAGAAAATCTCGGCAACAAGAGCTTATCCGTTCAATTTTAGAGGTTGATGGACAGTATTCGTGCGATCCCAAACCTGATCTTAAGTTAAAACGTTCGAGGTTACAAACTGAATTTGATTTGCTTTCAACAAATAAAGCTGAATATTTGATTAAAAGAACTAGAGCCACCTATTATGAACATGGGGATAGAGCTGGTCGTCTTCTTGCTTCCCAGCTGAAACACCAGTCAGCATCACGCTATATCACGCAGATTTATGATAACCATTCTGGTGAGCTCGTTACTGACCCTCAAAAAATTAACTCTGTTTTGTCGTGGCAAAAACAATATTTAAACAAACAGCATCACAGCGTAAGAGACAAGGATTCGAATTGTACTTCAAAAGAGGTTTATTCTTTTAAAGGAGGCCTGTTCACAACAACACCGTGACAGCTACCTCACGATCGGAACAGACCTGACACACAATGCAAACAGACAGACTTTATACCCCTTCCTCAGAGTCCTTTCTCTGTAGTTTTCCATTTACCCCAAACTAACCAGTTCTAGCCGATATTTCCACTCATCTCAGTTAAACCAGTTCTAGTTTCGTTAGAGAAAACAGATAAAGCAGGTTTGTTAGAAGTACAATGGTCTTTCCTAGCCCCCTTCCTGGACTTATACTATCTCCCCACCTGTGAGACCAAAAGGCTGAATAGTCCCACTTGTCTTTCCTGATTATCCATGCTAAAGAATTTAGGCTGTCTGACCAGTTGCTGTGGGTGTGTGTGTCTCAGTTTCCCCCAGGTATACAAAATAATCCAAGAGAGAAAATACATGATTGAAATACAGGAAAACCCATACAATATCAAAGTGAAAACTAAAATATTAATTTTTCTATAACAGTTTTTTCCTCCTTTTATTCCAGTCTTTATACTTCTCGACCTCCTTCTGATGCTTCCTTAATGGAGTCTTTCCTACATAATTTAACTATACCCACTATTAATACATTAACAGAGGAGACATTAGAGGTACCTCTCAGGCTAGATGAAGTTACCACCTGCATTGGTCTCATGCAGTGTAACAAGGCTCCAGGGCCTGATGGCTTCCCCTTAGACTTTTATAAGAAATTTTCAGCGCAGTTAGCCCCCTTATTGTTTGATATGTATATTTAGTAAAAGTATATCCTACTCGAGTAAAGTACATCTGCCATGGTTAAATGAACAGCTTTGGAAGCTAATGAAGCAGAGAGACTTGGCATTAAAAGCTGCTCTTAAATCTAAATTACCACATGATAAGAGAAAGTTTCAGAATTTGCTAAATAAAGTAGTAAAAGAATTAAGACAGGCCAAAGCTAATTATTTTATTAAATTAATTGAGGATTCTAAAGGAAATTGTAAATTAATTTGGAAAAATATTGATAAAATTACAAAGAAGGAGAATAAATCAGTTCAAAATTGGATAATACGGGACCAATCAAAATGAATAGAAGATAAAGAAAAAATAGCTACAATTTTTAATTCCTTCTTCTTGAACTCTGTACAGTGTCTGGCTAGGAAATTTGGTGCGAGATCTGGAGTACTAGAACCTATAAACAATGAAAAGCCAGTCTTCACTATTGAAAATGTCTCAGAATCTACTGTATTAAAAATAATTGATCATTTAAAAGGATCTAAGTCTAAAGATGTTTATGATACTGATGCACGATTTTTTAAAACTTATAAATCAATTCTTTGCAAACCTCTAACACACTTGACAAATCTGTCAATTACAAACTCCTATTTCCCAAATTGCTGGAAAGCAGCAGTAGTGACACCAATTTTTAAAGCAGGTGATAGGACTCTTCCATCAAATTATAGACCCATAAGTATCCTTCCAATAGCATCAAAAATTGCAGAAAGAGTAGTTTGTGATCAATTAGTTTCTTATTTAAACGAAAGTGAAGTAAATCTACACCAAATGCAATTTGGTTTTCGAAAAAACTATTCTACTGAAACTGCTAATTGTTATTTTCTCGAAAAAATTAGAAGTCAACTTGACAAAGGTGGTGTTGTTGGAGCTGTGTTTTTAGATTTAGCAAAGGCATTCGATACAGTGAATCATAACTGTTTAATGTCAAAACTTCAGAATTTTAATTTATCAGATGCTGCCTTGATGTGGATGAAATCATACCTCAGTAATAGAAGTCAATGCACAAGAGTGGCTGATAAATGCTCTTCATTTGCTAACTGTCCTACAGGGGTTCCTCAGGGGTCAATTTTAGGACCGATTTTATTTAGTATTTATATTAATGATCTGCCTCAAGTATGTCCAGGAATAGATGTTATAATGTATGCGGATGATACTGTGCTTTTTACTCATGTAAGAACTAAAGAACTAGTTGCAAACAAACTGTCATCTGCAATGGTGAAAGTCTCAAATTGGTTGAATGAGTCTTGTTTGTCTCTAAATGTAAGTAAAACTGTATGCACGTATTTCACTGCACGAAAACAAAACTCTGTGAATCCAGATATTATATTTAATGGTGAAGCAATCAAATTTGTGACGCATGTTAAATATTTAGGAATAATAATAGACCAACACCTGTCTTTTAAAAAGCAAGTAAAAAGGGTTATAAATAATGTTAAATTCAATTTGAACAATTTTAAAAGCATCAGGCACCAGCTCTCTGAATCAGCTGCACTTCTTTTAGTGCATACTCTGATTCTACCTCACTTGTCGTATTGCATAACAACCTGGTCACAAGCAGATGCAACTACACTTAAGCCTGTGTACTCCCTTCATAAACAAATCATGAAAGTGTTAGATAAAAAACCAAGGGACTACCATCATTGTTCTATTTTAAAAAGGTTACATTTTTTAAATATGAATAATTTTGTATTTTATACTGATTTGTGCCTGATGTACAAAATTATTCATAATCTTGCTCCACCCCCTCTTCAGGGATACGTGACCCATAATGGAAGTGCAGGTAGGACTAGAGCATCCTTGGATCTCAGGTATTAACCTCGCCGCCTGAGCTGGACAGAGCTCATCGTAGCCTCGCACCTAAACCAGCGCCTGGGCAGAGACCGCGACCTGTCATTCTGCGATTTTCATCTGGTACCGCAGTACAGAAAAACAGCCTTTGGGCAAAAAGCCTTTTCAGTTAGAGTAGTGGGGTTGTGGAATTCCCTACCTACAAACATTCGAAGCCTCAATAGCTTCGCAATTTTTAAAAATAAGCTTAAGTACTTTCTACTATCACAACAGATCTGCAACCACTAATTACTGTGTTGTACATTATCTGTTTTATATTTTGGTTTTAAATTTTATATTCTGAACATGTATGTATTGTGATGTTTTATGTGGGGCATATGTAATGTATGTTATTTTATTTATACCTGCCCAGGGACAGCAGATGTAAACTAGCTATTAGCTAATTCTGGTGCAATTACTTTAATTGTGCATTGTCCCTGTAAAAATAAATAATAAAATGAAAAATATGTATAAGGAGTCATTTGAGCAGGGTTTTCTCCCACCCTCATTAAATCAAGCATCTATCTCTCTTTTATTAAAAAAAAATAAAGACCCAACTTTATGTAGTAGTTATAGACCTATTAGTTTATTGAATGCTGACATTAAAATTCTAGCAAAGGTGCTGGCAAAGTGCATCGATGCATGTCTTCCTGATATTATTTCTGAGGATCAGACCGGGTTTATTAGGGGACGTCAGATGTCATCTAATATCCGGCGATTGCTAAATATACTTTTTAGTCCATCTCTGTCTAAGACCTCTGAAATGATCATTTCTCTTGATGCTGAAAAAGCATTTGACCGTGTGGAATGGAATTATTTATTTACTGTATTAAAAAAGTTTGGCTTTGGGCACAATATTATCTCATGGATTCGCCTTCTATACTCGGCTCCCTCTGCTAGTGTTAAAACTAATACTGATAGAATCATCAGTTCTTTTCCCTCTTTCGTGGGAGCGGCAGGGTTGCCCTCTGTCTCCTTTGGTCTTTGCTTTAGCTATTGAGCCACTTTCTATTGCCTTAAAATCATCTTCATCTATACGCGGGATCCATAGGGGAGGCACAGAGCACCGTGTTTCTCTTTATGCTAATGACTTGTTGTTGTATGTGCAGGATCCAGTTGGCTGTGCCAACGAGATTATGCACTTGCTCAACACCTTTGGCTCCTTTTCAGGTTACAAATTAAATTTTACCAAAAGTGAATGTTTCCCCATAAATGACGTGGCTAAAAAAATTCTAAAAGCACTCTACCTTTTAATTTTTCTCTTTCAGGGTTTCGATATTTAGGTGTAAACATTTCACACTCTTTCAGTTCTATCTTTAAAAATAACTTTACGAATTTGGTCGATCAAATTAAACTAGACTTAAAACGATGGGGCAGCCTACCCCTTTCTCTTGTTGGGAGAGTGGAGACCATTAAAATGAATATTTTGCCGCGACTTTTATTTCTCTTCCAGTCTCTCCCTCTTTTCTACCTAAATCTTTTTTTAAATGTCTAGATAAAATCATCTCCTCATTTATTTGGGCTGGTAAAAATCCTAAGGTGAATAAAACTATCCTGCAACGAAATAAACGGGATGGAGGTCTAGCTCTGCCAAATTTTCTTTATTATTACTGGTCTGCCAAAAATTTCTAAGATTTTCTTATGGTGTAATGCGCCTGAGATCAACTGGTGTACTCTAGAAGCTGATACTTGTCTTTCTTCTTCTCTTTCTGCACTTGTCTTTGCTCCTTTGTCCCTGCGTCCCTCCAATTATACTAGAAATCCTATTGTGCTATCAACTTTAAAAATCTGGAAACAATTTCGACAACATTTTCAGCTAGAGTCACTATCTGTCTTAAGTCCTATTTGCAACAATCACTTGTTTTTACCACCAGCTATTGATCACACTTTTAAAAGATGGAAAGATAAGGGAATCTCTGTATCCTCACTAGATTGTGACTAAATATATCATGGGTGTGCATGGGTTTTTTATTTATTTTTTATTTTTTATTGTGTGTATGTGTACGTATATGTATTTGTATGTGTGTATGTATGTGCATATATATAGGTATAATCGCGTGTAGAGACTGCCGATATTTTCTAATCCTCTTTGGTGGGTGGGGGGAGGGGTTTGGGGTGGTGGTTACTTCCTTGCTGTGGTTATTTTTCTTTTTTCTTTCCTCATTTAGTTATATGTTGGTAGGGAAGGTGTAAAAGATAAAAGTGCAGACAATGTTTTCTCTTTTATGCTTGCCTCTTCATTGATTTATTGTACACTTTTCTTTTGTCTGTACAATAAAAATTGTTATAAAAAAAATAAAAAAAAACATTAATTCAGGTATGAAGTAAAAAAGTAATAATAATAAAAAGCTAGTACTATAGTAAATAAATTAAACAACCCATTATGCTGGGTTAAATAACCCAATTTGCTGGGTAAAATTAACCCAACATGTGTTCGGTCCTATATTTAACCAGCCCTAGGGTTGAAAACAACCCACATTTGGTTGTTTTTAATCAAGTGTTTTTTAGAGTGTAACTTTATTTGACCTTTAAAAATGTACACTCACAAATAGCCATCTTACACACTGCATGAAATGTAACATTCGAAAGAGCATAAAAAAAAGCTTTGTTAAAAACAACCCAATTTGGGTTATTTGGCAACTCAGCGCTGAGTAAATATTGGACAGAACACATGCTGGGTTGTTTTGACCCAGCAGGTTGGGTTTTATACATTAACCCATTTGCTGGGTTGTTTTATTTATTTGAACAGTGTGAGGACAAAAGCGCGCAAAGAGGTAAGCGCTGGGTCAAAGTTTCCAAAACAAACCCAAATGCTGGGTCATTGTAAGCTGATTACGGAGAAAGTAACCCAGCAACATAGTCAAAATGCTCAACCCAGCATTTGGGTTTAAAAATAACCCAGCATTTTTTAGAGCACTTTAACAGAGACTGAGTAAAGCCAGAAACATATGAAACACAGAATATGAATCCTTGGTCAATGCATTGAATATTGTGGTGGAAGTAATTTACTCAAGCGGTCAAAGTTTCCTTCAAATATCTGAGCCATTAAAGCGGATATGTTATTCTGCATAAGGTATGTTTCAGGGCTCATTGCAGGAGAATGGTTGAAACATCCACTCTTCAAACACTACGTGTGTGTTTGTGATTAATAGCTCATGACAATTTAATGGAGAAACATATAGCCTGGCACCCAGCAGCTTCTTTCATAAATAAATAAGCCCCATTAACACCATATGCTAGCAATGCCACACAAGGCGATCGGCTCAACTTGAACTTAATCACACTCACATAAGTCAAGGCGGGAAACATCCTCAAGGTAGCAATTTCAGAGTCGCATGAACGACGTATTTCATTATAGCTTTAAAAGAAAAGGCATGGTCAGTTAATCTCCTGCCAGCTGCTTTGCACTGGAAAAGAAACCATGAAGAACACAGCAGGCACGGCGCCAGGATTCCAGGTTTGGATGGGCCAGACCAATTGTGGGTGGGCCTTAAATTAAAAACGTTATCCAATCACTGTTTAACCTAATAAAAAATTACTGACTAATATATCTGTACGCTATACATAATATAGATTTTAATAGCGTAATGCTATTTAAATATTTTGTTGCATTGTTAAAAAGTTTCGGTGCATATGGAGTCAGGACCGACCTATCCGCGATCGCTCTCCTTGGTTCTGACCAAAAGAAGAGCGCTTTGGAATATCCATTACGCATCATACCTGGGCTGCGTTTCCCGATAAAAGAAAAAGCGGTGTTCTTTATAAAAGAAGCACTTCAGAAAGAGTTGAAATTGCATTTATTAGGACTCATAAAGGCAGAGGCGCTGGCGCCCTCCTAGCAACGGCGCTGGTCGCGCTAGCTGCGATAGTCGCACTATAGCGGGTGGCAGAGACAAAGATGTGCTATAGGTGATGTGGAGACTATACGTGCGTTTAAGGTACCTAAACAATGACTGTTGCAACTTGCAACATTGTCCTTTACTGGAAATTATTTTCACACTTTCACAAGCTAATGATAAGCGCTGAAGCTGCAATATTTCTGGAGACATGAAGTGGGTAAAATATTATTTTGACCACTTGAGTTTTGTTTTGTAGAAAGACTTTTTTTTTTTTTAAGATTTTCGTTTTGTATAAATTGTATCTGAATTTTGTTCAATGTTTTATCAACCAATTGCCTGTATTTAAGAAATAAGAAGCAAATATAGGCCTATAGCAGACAATGTAATAAGGCGCCGGCAAGATCAATGGATTGCACGACAACTGAGCATGTTTCCGCCACAGAGTGAAAAATAAAAAATGTAATTGCGATTTTTTTAATCTCACAATTCTGACTTTTTATCTCAGAATTACGTGATATAAAGTGGCAATTGCAGGTTAGCTATAAAGTCAGAATTGTGTGATATAGGCCTAAAGTCGCAACTGTATGTTATTAAGTCAAAATTGCGTGATATAAAGTGCGAGAAATATAGCTTGAAATTCTGACTTTTTTTTCACAGAATTGCATGTTTATGTCTCACAATTCGACTTTATAATACGCAATTGGTATATATAAAGGCAGAATTGCATGACATTAAGTCGCAATTGCGTGTTAAAAAGGCAGAATTGAATTGTGAGATATAAACTATTCTGGGGTCAAATAAATAAATAAATAAAGAAGCAATTGCGACTTTATTTCACTCAATTCTGACTTTATAACACGCAATCGCGGCTTTATTTCACGCAATTCTGATTTTATATCAGAATTGGGAAAGGGAAAGACCCTTATACTGCGAACGGCACATAAGGAGTTTCTGGGTCTTTCTCCCTCATTTTTGCTCCGAGGTCTTGATTGTGGCATTTCGTTGAGGTTTAGAATCCAGTATTCCTGTAATTATTTTTTCTTTTATGAATTTAATAAAGATCTCTGTCTCGTATTATGTCCAAATGGTCAGTCTCCATTTGTTTTTCCTTATTTAACCCGTAATCGCAAAACGAAAAATGAACAGTGGTTGTTTTTTATTTAAAATGCAAAGTTGAACACCAATTTTTTTTTTTTTTTAAATTTGAACCGTACACAAATGCTGCGCAAAAAAAAATAGGCTATAGCCTAAATATCGACTAAATTTCAGATTTTTGTTTATGACTTTTTGCCCCTTTATTAAACATTTAGAATATTCACAAATTAATACGAAAAATATGGAGATTTAAATGGTTTTCTAAGGCCAAATTAGAACCTGGAAATGATATTATTCCCGCAGTGCTGAATGAGAAGAGCCATATTTATGTCTCTGGAACCACAGCCTACAGAAAGGTGATTTAGGTGAGTTATAGGCTAATGATAAAGAAAAAATGAGGCATTTTAATTGTTTATTAATAAACTGTTTTCTAAATTAGTGTCGGCTAAAAACATCTCCATCTCCGCTGTAAGGCTGATGCACCTTTCATATGGATTACATAATCAGAAGGTATTAACTTTCGATTCGAATTTGTTCGTTTTAAAGTGGACATTTCAAGCTTTAGCCGTTTCAGTTCTCGTGCTCCAGTTCGGAAATCATGAAACCGCGCCTGATTGTTTTATTTTATTTGACAAAAGCACAACGTTTTCTTGTTATTGTGAGTTTACACAAATAAAAATAGTTGCGAATAATGTATTATTATTTTCTGTATGACCAGAAATTATAGAGTATTTTTTGTTGATAGGAAAACGCAAGTGTTCGCGCCCTCGCGCCTCCGTGCCATGCAGTGTGCGCTCACACTCCCACACACTTGGATATGCGTCAAAATCTTTTTGTTTATTTGTGAGAAATTTTAGCCCTGTATTATTATTATTATCTACCATTATGAATGACATTTGACGAATTGCTTTGTTCCTTTTTTGGATAAAAGCGTCTTCTGAATATGTTGCCTAATAAATGTTTGTTATAATAATGATGATAATTATTAGCCTATTATTATTTGCCCACGTCTTCTAAGTCAGGTGACTGTATGCGCAAAAACTGTTTCTGTTGCAGTTTTGCAAAATATTCCTTTTTCGAATTGCCTGAAAAACCTCCTCATGCGAGCGTAATTTTTTTTTTGCGATAAATAGAGTTTTTGCGAAATTAAAGTGTTTCCATTGAGCGTAATTTCAATTCGCAATTTCAATTTGCGCAATTTGAAGGGCAATGGAAACCCGGCTACTGTCTGCTAAACTTGCGCAGAAACATCAGACATAACCAGCTTTTTTAAATTGTTTTTAAAACTAAACATTTAGACTATTTTAGCACAAATTATGAACTTATTGGCGATTTTTTAATAATTCTTGACAAAACATTTTTTTTCTTTTTTTTTTTTAAATTTTTATTTTTATTTTTATTTAACAGTCAGACATATATACAAACCAAGTGCATTAGTGAGCAATCTTGTAAATCCATAATTCCAGAAGTGACATAAAAGTGATTTAAGTGTTTGATCTAAGTGTGTATGTGAGCGGGTGTGAGTGTGGGTATGTGTATGTGTGTGTATGCGTAAACAAAGTAGCCATTTATTATTTATTACCATTGTCATTACCATCACCACCCCACTCCCCACTACCACCATATTGCCAATATTGTGTTGGTCGATTTTTATTTCCATCCTTCCTCCTATGTAACAATTGCCATTGTCAATCCTGCATAAAATAAAAGATGATATAATAAAATAATATAAGATAACCTTCCCCCATATCTCATCAGTCCCTATCTTTTCCTTTATTTATTTATTTATTTATTATTTATTATTTATTTATTTATTTATTTATTTATTTAGTGTGTTATGTGCAATGTCTAAAGTGCATTAAAAGAGGGAGTACAGTGCGAGATTGTCTCAAATTGGGACAGAGATGCTGTCCCGTTGAAACCACTCGCCTGTCTTGCCTGCCCTGGTGTTTGAGGTTTTCCATATATACATATTCCTTTTTTTTTTTTTTTTTTTCTATTCTATGTTGTGGTGCATTAAAAACCCATGAAGAGATAAGGAGGGAATTATTGCAGTAGTGATGATAATGACACTTAATTCAAATACAGCATTGACAATGGCAATATTAATGATTATAATAATAATGATTATAATAATATTAATAATAAATGATAATGATGATGGCAGTGGTGACCGCAATGGTGAAAGCAAAAGACAGCAACAACAGCAATTACAACAATGAAAAAATAAGTGAAAATAGTAATCATAACAATAACAGTAAAGATAGTAATAACAATGATGACATAAACAAGTTCAAACAACTAAAATGCATTAATATTCGTGGGTTGGTTAAGAAGGTGGGAGGAGTCGGAGTTGAAAACAGAGAAAGGATTCATAGCTGTAAGAGGTCAGAAAGTGTTGGACGGCAGAGGTCAGTTTCAGATGCGTAATTATGAAGGGGAGATGCGTATTCCATTGCAATTCTGTAATAAGATTTTTCCAAATGTTAATGTGTAATTTATTTCTAGTTTTCCAGTTCATGAGGATAGTTTTCTTGGCGATGGTTAGAGCTATGAGGAGTATTTTAGAGTTTATATTTTTATCAGTGATTATTGTCAGGTCCCCCAGCAAGCAAAGAGAAGGCGACAGTGGGATGTGGCAGCCGACTATAGTGGATAGTGACTGTGTGACCTCTTCCCAAAAGTGTTTGATTGGAGTGCAGTGCCAGGTTGCATGGATGTATGTATCTGTAGAATTTTGATTGCAATGTGTGCAAACTTCTGATGTGAAACCCATTTTAGCTAATCTGTTGCCCGTGTAATGTGTTCTGTGAAGTATTTTGTATTGTATTAACTGAAGATTCGCATTTTTGGACATGAGATAGATGTTTTTACAGATTTGGGTCCTGAAGTTGGCATCAGGGGCTACTGACAGATCGTTTTCCCATTTTATTGTTGGTAAGTGTATGGTCTGAAGTTGGTTTGAAATGATTTTGTATATTTTAGAGAGAAGTTTCTTTGGGGAGGAAATGTTGACCAAGTCTGATATTGCCGGTGGAAGTTCTAAATTTGTGTCTCTGATGTTTATTCTTGTCAGAACAGAAGATTTGAGTTGTAGGTATTTTAAAAATTCGTTGCTCCCGATGCCATACTCCTGGGCCAGTTGCGGAAATGGTCTAAATGTGTTAGATTTGAAAATATGCTTAATGTGGGTGATACCCCTTTCCGCCCATGTGTGAAAATTCAATGTTTTTTTATTGCTTATAAAGTCACGGTTGTTCCACAGTGGGGTGAGGTTAGATGGAGCTAATGTAGAATTTGTGATTTGGTGAAATTTCCACCAGGCTGTCAGAGTGGCAGATATAGTTACTGCATTAAAACATGTGTGTTGTTTAATTGATTTGGTGAGGAACGGTATGTCAGCTATATTTAATTCTTTGCATAGTGATTGTTCTATATCTAGCCATATAATATCAGATTGGGTGGGGTGAATCCATTTGTATATGTATTGCAGTTGGTTAGCCATTGAGTAATATTGGAAATTTGGTGCTTCTAGTCCTCCTTGAACCTTACTTTTTTGTAGTGTAGTGAGTTTTATCCTTGGCGTTTTATTTTTCCAGTAGAAGCGAGTTATAATGGAGTCTAGTGATTTAAACCAGGTGAGGGTGGGGTGGGTTGGAATCATTGAGAAAAGGTAATTAATTTTCGGTAAAATCGTCATTTTTATTGCTGCTATCCTGCCGATTATGGAGATTGGAAGGTTGAGCCACCTAAACAAATCGTCTTCTATTTTTTTTAGCAGTGGTGTGAAGTTGAGTGTTACCAACTCTGACAGTCTGGAGGAAATCTTAATGCCTAAGTAAGTGATGTGATCATGACATATAGGTATCGGTGATTGATGGGTGTGCCACATCCCATTTGGTTTTATGTAAAGGGAGGATGGAAGATTTATTCCAGTTTATTGCATAATCTGATATTTTTGAGAAGGACTGGATTGTTTTAATTATTTCTTGAGTAGATGCTAGGGGTTCTTGTATATATAGTAGGATATCATCTGCATAAAGTGAGATTTTGTTTGTTGTGGTGTTTCAATACCTTTGATTGCTGGGTTTTGACGGATAGCTGCTGCTAAAGGTTCAATAAAAATCGTGAATAGGGATGGAGAGAGTGGACATCCCTGCCTCGTCCCCCTGTGCAGTGTGAAGTTTTGTGATGTTAGTCCATTGGTTGTGACTGTGGCCGATGGTGATGTGCATAAAATCTTGATCCAGTTAATAAATGACTCTCCAAAGCCGAATTTTTGTAACGTGGTGACTAAAAATTTCCAGTTGACCCTATCAAAAGCTTTTTCGGCGTCTAATGTGGCAATGAGAGTATCTTTCTGTTGTACTGATGAGTAGTGCATTAAATTGTATAATCTGCGGGTATTATTGGATGCATGTCTACCTTTTATAAAGCCGGTCTGATCAGGATGGATTATATACGGTATAATTTGTTCAATTCTATGGGCTAGTGCTTTGCTAATAATTTTTATGTCGACATTTATAAGAGAGATAGGACGATAGTTAGATGTGAAGGTGTGGTCTTTGTTAGGTTTAGGAATGAGTGATATAAGTGCTGTATTCATATGGGAAGGGAACTTTGCGTTATGTTTTATTTCTGTTAATGTTCTGCAAAATAGTGGGTGTAAGGTTGACCAAAAATGTTCGTAAAACTCAGCAGGGAAGGAAGCCATCAGGGGCCCGTTCTTTGTACGTCGCTAACTCACTTAGCTGGATTTGATTGTTGGCGATTTGGCATGATCTTGGATTGTTTGGTTCTTCGACGCTCATCCTGGACTTGCTGTCATAGCAACAGGTGCGCTAGCTTGAACCTGCTCGCGAGCAGGCTTATTTCATGTTAACAGGATTAGATCGCGGCTTCATAAGCGGAGCTGATACGGGAAGTCTTTTAGCGCAGCGCGATAGTGTACTTTTTGAGAGATATCGTTTTTCTCATGACTCGTGAGGATGTCGTTTACATCATTAATTTGTTGGAAACGCATGTTCGACTCGTCGGTGTCGGGCTTTAATAAGTGCAGGCAAGGTAGGCTAAGTTACTATTGCGATTCTTATCCAGATTAGGAATATTATATCAAATTTTAAAATGGCAGTTGACTGACTAAAATCTCTTAGATGGTGTGTGACTATGTTCCATATCACACATATGGCCAGGATCTGTGCATGACTCAAGAATTTTCAGAGATTTATGCACATTAGCCTATTTGAACATGGTAAAGAAAAATATAAATATCAAACTCACTGTAGGCCTATTACATACACTTATGCTTATCCTAACAGAACTGAATTTTTCCATTATACAGGTGATTACAACAGGATCCTGCTTGGAGACAGGTGTTTTATGACCCCATTCCCTGACCCAAACCCCAGACCAGTTACAATGCAGCTCTAGCAGGACAAGGGCACACAATGAAGTGAACTTTAGCCAACTAAAGTATCTGAAAAGTCTGAGGGTTGCACCTGACAGGGGCCTGTGACATGGCATGGGCCATATTACACAACATTGCACCATCAGAAAAAATATAAAACATTTCATTAATGTTTAATAAAAGACAAGACAAATATGCTTAGTTCCTTGAGTTTTATTTTAAGTGTTCTTTGTAAAGAAAAGCCAGTGATCAAGTCATCTTTTGCCTGCAAATAATATATATTGTACTCTGTGTGAAATAATATATTAGCACTTACTCTGAAGTTCCTATGAAGCAACTATCTCTAGTGCCAGTTTTTTTTTTTCTTTAAGTTGTCAAGTATTTTCAAAATACTCTGTTTTCTAGGGGTAGGGGTAAACCTGTCAAACACATGGCTTATGCATCAAAAAATAAAAGGAAAACAACACTGCCACCTCTGCATCACTGCTTCGTGCAGACTCTTCAGTAGATGTGGACTCCTGCAACTCATATTGCATTCAGAAATAATAGGTCGGGCCTACTCAAGTGTAAATTAAGTAATTTAGTTATTAAAGTAACAGTAAAGTTATTTATGCACTTATACTTGAGAGAGTTTCTTCACTGTCCTGTGCATTGGGGGAAAAATTGGCATTACAAAGTGTTGTACTTTCTTCCCTTTTGATGTAACGTTAGAAAAAGTCTCACTGCACATGCTTCAGCCACTTGCTTGGGAACACACAAAAGTGTTGGTGTATTGTTTAAAACTGCACAAAAGAGGAAAACACAATTGCATTACAATGAAGTGCATCACTATGGGGAAATGTGATCAATAACTCATGGCTACATATTTCTTTTTACATTAACTAGTTTCACAGTCACACATGTAGACTTTCACAAGTCAAAGCAATTCATTATTAGGTTTAACAGCTGATATGACTGGACAGCCATTTGGATTATAGGCTTACTTAATTTATTGCAGCAACAAATTATTTTACAGTGTACTAGGATCATTTAAAGTTCATTTACCAGCAGTGAAGGTGTTGCTGCTCCTGGCTGTGGGTCTGAGGAAGAGCTGAACCCAGGGATGCCCTCTACAAGGTTCACATTTAACCCAAGGGCCAGCTCTTCTGCCTGGGTATAATGTGGGGGTGCAGGACCACCACCTGTTTGTTTTTCTTTTCTTTTTATTTCTCAGCCTTTTTCTTGGTTGCTTTTATAAACAGGCAAACATTTATTAACAGTGCCTTTTTAAAAGAGATTAGTATAAGTAGTACAAATTACTATTATGTAGAATATTCTAGTACTTTACTTTTACTTGTTAGTAGTGGGTGGTGACTCTGACATTACAATGAACAAAGTTATTAATTATTTAGAAATTATTAAAAATATAAAAATATATACTGTAATAAGTGATTAAAAACATCTAACTACAAACTTAATTTGTCTGCTACTTTTTGCCAGCCCTCTCTCCTGGCTTTTGCACACTTTGAGGTGTTCCCTGGCGTTTTAATTAAGTTTTAAAATTCAGCTTATCCTTCAAGCAATAACTCTTGCTCTTCTGTGGAGAAAAAAACTGAGCGCGCTCTTTGGCCACGGTGAGCAGCCAATAGCAGCGTTGCTGATCAATGTTTCTACTATCGATACATATCCCCTTTTAACCCAGCGCATGAACGCGCAATTATCTCATAACCCAATCCAGCTATACTAATCATAAACTGCAGGAGTGTTCGAAGAACCTAATTAGCCGGATCATGATGAGCACGATGATATCATCTTGGATGTCTCGTTTGATCTCGGATGTTTTAAGCAACGTACGAAGAACGGGCCCCAGGACCTGGTGCTTTATTATTTTGCATGCTTTTCAATCGGAGTGAAGTTCTTTTTTCTGTGATTGGTAATCCTAGTGTGTTTACTTGTTCCATGTTGAGTTTTGGTAGAATGGTGTTATCGAGGAATTGGGTTATGTCTTCTTGGTTTGGGTCCAGATCAGATGAGTATAATTTTGTATAGTAATCTTGAAATATCTTGTTTATCTCAACTGGTGAATTGGTTAGCTTCCCTGCCGAGTTTCTGATGGAGGTTATAGCTGTTCTTTCTTTATTTCTTTTAATTTGACTGGCTAAATATTTCCAGTGGTGAAAAGTTTCTTGACGGAGCCTGTGAATCAGAAACTGGTTTCTTTTGCTTATTATTTCATTAAGCAAAAATTTTTTTTTCTCTAATTTCTTTATAGATGCTTTCTGATTGATTATTTGCATGTAAAATTTCTAATTCTTTTATTCTTTCTTCCAGTTGGACTTCTTTTTCTGTCCTTTTTTTTTATGTACTGAATATGATATAATTTTCCCCCGTAAAACTACTTTCCATGTTTCCCAGAGCAGTGATGCGGACGACTTTGGAGAGTCATTTATTTCAAGGAAGGATGTCCACTCTCTCTTGAAGTAGCTGTCAAATTCTGGATCTTTCAAGAGTGATGTATTAAAACGCCATCTGGTGGGGTGCTTTGGTATTGCAGATGGATTCCATGTGAGAGTTACTGGAGAGTGGTCACTAATAATGATCGGATGTATTTTGGTTTCTAAGATATTTGGTATGATTGAATTACTGGTTAGAAAGAAATCAATGCGGGAGTAGGTTTGGTGGACATTAGAATAAAAGGTGTATTCTCTGGCGAGTGGGTGTTGTAGCCTCCAACCATCACCAAGACCAAAATCACTCATGAACTGTTTTATTGTTTAGAGGACTGCCAAGATTTTCCTGTATGTTTTGACCTGTCAAATGATGGATTGATTACAGTGTTATAGTCTCCCCCTATAATTATTGGACCGTTGGAAATGTTTGAAAGAGAGGAAAAGAAATTTGCAAAGGAGGAGGAATCATCAGAGTTTGGTCCGTAAATGTTGCCAATTGTAATTGGATTATTATTGATTGAAATGTTAATAATGATAAAACGGCCTTCAGGGGCCCGTTCTTCGTACGTCGCTAACTCAGTTAGCTGGATTTGATTGTTGGCGATTTGGCATGATCTTGGATCGTTTGGTTCTTCGAAGCTCATCCTAGACTTGCTGTCATAGCAACATGCGGGTGCGCTAGCTTGAACCTGCTCGCGAGCAGGCTTATTTCATGTAAACAGGATTAGATCGCGGCTTTATAAGCAGAGCTGATACAGGAAGTCTTTTAACGCAGCGTGATAGTGTACTTTTTGAGATATATTTTTTTTTCTCATGACTCGTGAGTATGTCATTACATCATTAATTTGTTGGAAACGCACAAATGTTCGACTCGTCAGAGTCGGGCTTTAATAACAGCACAAATAAACAGCATATAGAGATTCTGATTGACTCTTTCCTTTACATTGGAGATGCGGAGAACTTGGTGATAAGTAATGTCTGTCGTGCCATTCGCAAAGTTTACCTGCCTCTTAAGCAGGTTTTAGGGCATTTCCAAGCCACTTTAGACCCAATTGGTTGTATAGCAGTTTTTTTTTCAACGCAGGTAGGCCTAACGTTACATTATAATTTTTAATGTCGATCATGTAATCGTTAGCATGATGATTATGACTTTCAGTACAATATATTCCTCAGGCTTCCCTAATGTGATTGGTGCCATAGACTGCACATGTGTTCCCATCAAGGCCACAATGAAGGGGATTTTGTGAACTGAAAGGGGGATCACAATGTAAATGTGCTGCCAAGTTACTATTACGATTCTTAATATTCCAGATTAGTAGCCTAATATTACATCAAATTGTAAAAAAAGGCAGTTGACAGACTAAAATCTCTTAGATGGTGTGTGACTGTTCCATATCACAAATGTGGAAGCACAGCGATTCAAATTTATGCACATATTTGAACGTGGTAAGGAAAATATTAATATCAAGCTCACTGTATTACTGTACATACACTCCAGTTACAATGCAGCTCTAGGACAAGGGCACACAATGCAATGAACTTTGGCCAACTAAAGGGGAGATTTCAGTGTCTGAAAAGCCTGAGGGTTGCACTTGACAGGACCTGTGACATTGCATGTGTCATATTACACAACCACCATCAGAAAAAAATATAAAACATTACATTAAATGTTTAATAAAAGACGAGACAAATTTGCTTAGTTCTTTGAGTTTTATTTCAATTGTTCTTTGTAAAGAAAAGCCAGTGATCAAGTCATATTTTGCCTGCAATAAGAGATACTATGCAAGGTCAGCAATAGTTCTCTGTGTGAAATAATATATTAGCACTTACTCTGAAGTTCATTTGAAGCAACTATATCTCTAGTGCCAGTCTTTTTCTTTAAGTTGTCACTGCCCACCTCTGCATCACTGCTTTGTGCAGACTCTTCTGTAGATGTGGACTCCTGCAACTCATATTGCATTCAGAAATAATAGGTAACAAGTGTAAATTAAGTAAAGTTATTTATGCACTTAAAGATACCTGAGAGGGTTTCTTCACTGTCCTGTGCATTGGGGGGAAAATGGGCATTATAAAGTGTTGTACTTTCTTCCCTTTTGATGTAAAGTTATGAAAAGTCTTACTGCACATGCTTCAGCCACTTGCTTGGGAACACATAAAAGTGTTGGTGTATTGTTTAAAACTGCACAAAAGAGGAAAACACAATTATATTACAATGAAGTACACTGGGGGGAAATGTGATATATAATAACAATATTTTTTTATGCCAATCAATTTTTTTTTACATTAACTATGTTTCACAGTCACACATGTAGACTTTCACAAGTCAAAGCAATTCATTACAAGGTTTAACAGCTGATATGACTGGACAGCCATTGGGATTATAGGCTTACTTAATTTAATGCAGCAACAAATTATTTTACTGTGTACTAGGATCATTTAAAGTTCATTTACCAGCAGTGAAGGTGTTGCTGCTCCTGGCTGTGGGTCTGAGGAAGAGCTGAACCCAGGGATGCCCTCCACAATGGGTCACATTTAACCCAAGGGCCAGCTCTTCTGCCTGGGTATAATGTGGGGGTGCAAGACCACCACCTGTTTGTTTTTCTTTTCTTTTTATTTCTCAGCCTTTTTCATGGTTGCTTTTATAAACAGACAAACATTTATTAACAGTGCCTTTTTAAAAGAGATTAGTATAGTACAAATTACTATTATGTAGAATAATAGTACTTCACTTTTAATTGTTCCTATGTTCTAGTAGTGGATGGTGACTCTGACATTACAATGAACAAAGTTATTAATTATTTAGAAATTATTCAAATATAAAAAATATACTGTAATAAGTGATAAAAACATCTAACTACAAACTTAATTTGTCTGCTACTTTTTGCCAGCCCTCTCTCCTGGCTTTTGCACACGTTAAGGTGTTCCCTGGCGTTTTAATTAAGTTTTCAAATTCAGCATATCCTTCAAGCAATAACTCTTGCTCTGCTGTGGAGAAAAACTGAGCGCGCTCTTTGGCCACGGTGAGCAGCCAATAGCAGCGTAGCTGATCAATGTTTCTACTATCGATACATATCCCCTTTTAACCCAGCGCATGAACGCGCAGTTATCTCAGATAATTCAATCCAGCGATACTAATCATAAACAACAGGTGTGTTCGAAGAACCAAATTAGCTGGATCATGATGAGCACGATGATATCATCTTGGATGTCTCGTTTGATCTCGGATGTTTTAAGCAACGTACGAAGAACGAGCCCCAGGATCTGAAATGGTTGTATGGTGGTTAAACTGTATTTTTTTGTTTATTAAGATGCATACTCCTCTTTGTTTTGAATTATAGTGGGAGGAAAAACAGTGGTTAAAATGTGTAGTTTTTAAGCTGTTTTGTGTATATTGTGAGAGGTGTGTTTCCTGTATTAGACATATATCTGCTTGTGTATTTTTTAGGTAATTTAAAACTTTAATTTTTTTTGTTTGTGAACCAACACCACAAATATTCCAAGTTAAGAATTTCAATTGCATGAACCTATAATATACATTTCATAGTTCCCTTATCGAAAAGGGAACTTCGAGATGCGTCGAAACGCTACGGGAACGCCTTCTGCGTGATTGCGTCTGAAGCATCTATGCCAACTAGTCCAATGGAAAAAGGGAATGAGCGTCACGGGCGGGTGACGTCATGACCAGGAAAGGATAAGAGCACTTCCGCTGCTCGCCGGCATTAGCTTCTGTGCCTCAGCAAGCGATCTGTGTCAAACTGTCCCTGTCTATTTATTGTTGTCTGTTGCAATATTGTTGGTATCGTTATGGCGAAACAAATGTACAAACAGTGTGTTCCTCCCTGCCCGCGTTTATTTAAACGGGTGGGGACACACACAGCTTTGTGTCAATTTGTTTGAGAGTAAGAGCATGCTGAGTGCTAACATTGTGAAAGTGAAACTACCAGATTAGCATGCTCTGCTCTCGCCTGTCACTCTGTATGATAGTGGCAGGCTCGCGATTCTCACGGGATACAGGACCCGCGTTTGCCGAGGCGGCGCGGAGAATGCATTCCTGGGGATCGCAAAAGGATCTTTTGGGGGGTGGGAGAACGGTCCGAGGGCCTTTTCTTCTTCCTTGCCCGGAAGATCCAGCTCTATCTCCCCGGTGTTGGAAGCACGCTCTGCGGTTTCTTCCGCTCGGGGAGAGAGAGCCCTTTTTTCCTTCATATTCTTCCTCCGAGGAGGTTTGTGTTAAGAATATTGAAAGTGAAAGCAAGCACACACACTATTGAATTAGATTCGCCATCTATTTTTCCAGTATATGATGAACTGGTGGAGGTTTTGTCCCGTGCTGTTAGTAAATTAAATATTTAATGGCCAGCTGAGAAAAAGGAACGCTCGTCCTAAGAAACTTGACGAGCGTTTTCTTATTTCTATCACATTATCTCCACCACGAGGCTTCCATTTTTTCCCTGATTTACACACTGAATATTTAAATTATGGAATAAACCGTATTTATCACTACTTTCAGCCCTCGTGTTAAATGTTTATTCAAGATTAGAGGGTTGAAAGATTACGGTTATGATATGATGCCCCAGGCTGAACAGAAATAAAAATAGGAAAATGCTATTTTTCACCTGGTCCAGTATCATCATTTAAGTCTCTGCTTTGCTCATAAGCCTATACTAAAGAATCTCGCGTTTGCCGAGGCAGCGTGTAGGTTTAATGTTGTAATCAGAATCTAACTCGGATCTCGCGTTTGCCGAGGCACCGCTTAGATTTCGAGTGTATTTTGCAAAAATAAGATTCTGTGGCTGGGATCTCGCGTTTGCCGAGGCAGCGCGTAGGTTTAAGCAGAACTACTTTGGTTTTATGGGTAAAGCTTATACGGCAGCAGGTCAGCTGGAGAATGTTTATAGAAATCTATATTATAATGCTCCAGGCTTATCAGGCCGATCTGCTGGGGTTCTGGATATAGCGAAATTTGAGCCTTCGGGTCTCTTCGGCGACGCATTCCATGCGGTCGTTGTTAGGTGATAAAAGATATATATATATATATAAAAAAAAATATATATAATAAGGTTTCTCCCTCGCTGTGTCCAGCCCCCCTGGGGCTGCTGGGCGTGAGCAGCCCCAGCCGTCGAGTTCATCATATTATGTGCACAGAAAGAGAGTGCTGCGTCTCGTGTTCCTCCATGTAGATACTGGAGACAGACGCAACCCTCTCAACCGAAGTCGCCTAAGCCTAAGCCGGATCTGAGGACCGTTCTTCAGGCGAAGAAAGCTTCGGTTCAAAAAAAAAAAAAAAAAAGGTCCTGATGCTTAGGCATCAGGCCTGTGAGGACAGCCCCGACCGGAGTGGAGCGGTGTTCACCTCATTATACGGTGCCCGTTCCACTTCGGGGTCCTCACGAGACCCTCCTGCCAACCCTGCCACCTCTGGTGCTTCAGGGCGCAGTGGTCTCCAGCGAGTCGCTGGTGCTATGCTGCGGCACAGCATCGGTTTCGCGCCCTCTGAGGGGGGTTTTAGAGCAGTCAGGTCAGGTAGTTCCTGCCGGTATGTTTCAGGCTCCAGATTTGGCTCTCTCAGTAACACCAGAGACCAGCCTCGAGAGGCTGGTTCCCTTAGTAAATTTTCTGGCAGCGTGGAAGCTTCTGCCGAATATTTCTCATTGGGTCCTGCAGATTGTAGAGAAAGGATACAGAATCCAGTTTGGCTCTCGTCCTCCTCGTTACAGCGGGGTGCTACCCACAGTGGTGCATCCCGAGCAGGCTCTGGTAATGGAGCAAGAAGTAAGGGCCCTGTTAGCAAAAGAGGCTATAGAACAGGTGTACTCACCCGACCGAGAGTCGGGTTTTTACAGCCGTTATTTCATTGTTCCAAAAAAGGATGGAGGGTTGCATCCCTTTTTAGATCTTCGCCTGTTGAATCGGTCAGTTCAGAAACTCAAGTTCAAGATGCTGACCCTCAAGCAGATCGTGACCCAAATCAGATCCGAGGACTGGTTTGTCACGATAGATCTAAAGGATGCATACTTCCATATCTCCATCCTCCCTCAGCACAGGAAGTTCCTAGGGTTTTCTTTCGGGGGCAAAGAATACCAATATCGGGTTCTTCCTTTCGGTCTAGCTTTATCACCCCGCACGTTCACGAAATGCGTGGATACAGCTCTAGCCCCCTTGGGCTTCAGGGCGTACGTATTCTGAACTACATCGGTGACTGGCTGATTCTGCGGAATCGGAGCAGTTGGCGGTTCGGCACCGAGGTGTCGTTCTCGCTCTTATGCAGATGTTGGGGTTGATGCTCAATACCAAGAAGAGTGTGCTTTCTCCAGTATTGAGAACCACTTTCCTTGGTGTGGTATGGGATTCAGTGATGATGAGGGCCAGCCTATCGCCCGTTCGTGTAGCTGTTATCCTGGCAGCCACCAAAGAGCTAAAGCTAGGTCAGTCACGCACTGTAAAACAGTTCGAGAAACTGTTGGGTCTACTGGCAGCAGCGTCCAACGTGATACCTTTTGGCCTGCTGTACATGAGGCCTTTACAGTGGTGGCTCAGGACCAGAGGGTTCTCCCCGAGGGGAAACCCACTCCGTATGATCAAGGTTACGCGGCGATGCCTTCGTGCTTTAGAGATATGGAGGAAACACTGGTTCTTAACCCAGGGCCCGGTGTTGGGAGCTCTTTGCCATCGAGCTACTATCTCGACAGATGCTTCCCTCACCGGCTGGGGAGCGGTAATGGAAGGCCGCTCGGTTCAGGGTCTGTGGAAAAGCCATCATCTTTCGTGGCACATCAATTGCCTGGAGGTGATGGCTGTCTTCAATGCGTTGAGACATTTCCTTCCGGACCTAAGAGGCCATCATGTGCTCGTTCGAACAGACAACACATCAGTGGTCTCTTATCTGAACCGCCAGGGGGGTCTGAGGTCGCGTCCGCTTTGCAAACTGGCGCACCAGATCCTCCTGTGGTCCCTGGGGAAGGTACTCTCCCTGAGGGCAGTGTATATTCCTGGGGACCAGAATATAGGAGCAGACATCCTGTCGAGGCAGGAGCTGAGGCCAGGGGACTGGAGACTCCACCCCGAGGCGGTGGAGAAAATCTGGGAGGCATATGGCAGAGCAGAGGTGGACCTGTTCGCGTCTCACAACACGACGCACTGTCCCCTCTGGTATTCACTTACTCACCCGGCCCCCCTGGGGCTGGATGCCATGGTGCAGACGTGGCCGAGGCTACGTCTGTACGCCTTTCCCCCTGTTGCTCTGCTCCCAGGAGTTCTGGAGCGGGTCCGTCAGTGTGGGATAAGCCTGCTGCTAGTAGCACCACGCTGGCCAAGTCGGATCTGGTTTGCGGACCTGATCCTTCTGCTAGACGGGCCTCCATTGGAGATCCCTTTGAGGAGGGACCTTCTGTCTCAGGCCGGGGGCACAATATTTCACCCTCGGCCAGAGATATGGAATCTTTGGGTTTGGCCTCTGAGGGGGCCCAACTTGTAGATAGTGGTCTTTCAGCTGAGGCTGTTGAGACCATCCTAAGCTCCAGAGCTCCAGCTACGAGGAAACTGTATGCGCTTAAATGGAGAGTTTTCTCCTTATGGTGTCACCGACATCAGTGGGATCCGGTTAATTGTTCTGTCAACACAGTAATCGAGTTCCTGCAGGAGCGCTTTGTGTCAGGTTTATGTCCTTCCACACTAAAAGTTTACGTGGCAGCCATTGCGGCTTACCATACCATGGTGGGAGGTATATCTTTGGGTCGAGACCCCCTGATTACACGTTTCCTTCGTGGCACTTTGAGGCTGAGGCCTGCAATTCGCACTAAGGTGCCAGCTTGGGATTTGACTGTAGTTCTAGTAGGCCTGTCTAGGGCTCCATTCGAGCCCTTAGATTCGGTCTCAGAGAAGTTCCTTACTCTTAAGACCATCTTTCTCCTAGCTATTTCGTCCCTCAAGAGAGTTGGTGACCTTCAGGCTCTTTCGGTCTCCCCCACCTGCCTTGAATTTGCTCCGGGGATGGTCAAGGCGTTCCTTTTTCCAAAACAGGGATACGTCCCTAAGGTGCCGACCTTGACTCCGAGGCCTATTGTGCTGCAGGCTTTCTGTCCTCCTCCGTTTGCAACTGCGGACCAGGAAAGACTGCACTTGTCGTGTCCAGTGCGAGCATTGGACACATATGTACATCGGACATCCTCAATCAGGAAGTCCGATCAACTATTTATTTGCTTTGGATCACCTAAAAAAGGTCTTCCTGCTTCAAAACAGACAGTCAGTAAGTGGATAGTCGAGGCTATTTCACTTGCTTATGAGTACTCGGGCCAGCCTTGTCCTTTGGTGGTCCGAGCTCATTCGACCAGGAGTATGGCGGCTTCTAAAGCCTTGCTGCATGGGGTTTCTCTCCAAGATGTTTGTGATGCGGCGGGCTGGTCCTCTCCGCTCACATTCGTGAGATTTTACAGTTTGGACCTGGATGCTGCCCCAGGTTCTCAGGTGCTTAGTGCTTAGCTGAACAGTCTGACACTCAGGTACTTGAATTATGGCGCATTGGGTATTCTCGTTCCCGTAGCGTTTCGACGCATCTCGAAGTTCCCTTTTCGATAAGGGAACGTCTCAGGTTACTATTGTAACCATAGTTCCCTGAGAACAGGGAACGAGACGATGCGTCCCCCTGCCATACTTCTGGCGTCCCTGCGATCGGCTTGCTTCGGCACTGTCGAAGCTAATGCCGGCGAGCAGCGGAAGTGCTCTTATCCTTTCCTGGTCATGACGTCACCCGCCCGTGACGCTCATTCCCTTTTTCCATTGGACTAGTTGGCATAGATGCTTCAGACGCAATCACGCAGAAGGCGTTCCCGTAGCGTTTCGACGCATCGTCTCGTTCCCTGTTCTCAGGGAACTATGGTTACAATAGTAACCTGAGACGTTACCTTGTGTGAGTATAAGTCTGTGTGTGTGTGTGTGTGTGTGTGTGTGTGTGTGTGTGTGTGTGTGTGTGTGTGTGTGTGTGTGTGTGTGGTGTGTGTGTGTGTGTGTGTGTGTGTGTGTGTGTAAATCTATAACACCAAATGACAAATGAAACAGGGAAAACATAGATACCTATAACCAACAACAGAACATATAAACAGTGAGCAAGGCTATTTAGGTGCATTTAGAATACAATGTGTGTGTGTGGTGCGAGTGGTTTAATTAAAGAATATGAAGATTATGAATTGAATATAAATTGAGCATAAACGGATTGGAAATGTTACATTGCTAGTTTCAATAATTAGTAAAGCCAGGGAGTAGTGTCTTTGTCTCTAAACAATTGTCCATCAATATATAATGTGTCCACTGTGATGATTGCTTTTTTACCTTGATTGATCATTGTCTTACGGATGGGGAAAAGTAGCTTACGTCTGCGGATGATCTCTTGTGGATATTGGTCGTTGAGTCCGTAATGAGTCCCTTTGAGCTGCCGTCCTTGTCGTTGCACCAGTACTTTTTGCTTGAAATGTTCAAATTTGGCGATGATGGGCCGGGAACGGGTGGAGTTGATGGGTTTCTGTCCTAAACGGTGAACGCGATGGAAAGTGATGTGCTCTACAGTCTCTGGTGTAAGTTTGAGCTGGTTAACCATGAAGTCCTTCACAGATTTTTCGGGGTCTTCGGTGGATGATTCGGGAATGCCGGAGAAGATTAGATTGTCTCTCATACTTCGTGACTGTATATCCAGGATGGTTTCTTGCATGGCTTTGTTCTCAGCGATGACGGAGGTAAGTTGAGTGTTTACAGTGGAAAGTTTTGCAGTGAGTGTGTCCACGGAGCTTTTCAGTGATTTGTTTTCTTCTGTGAGCGAATCGACTTGTTGTTGACTGTATTCCAGGCTATGGCGGAGGTTTTGAAATTCTTTGTGCAGTACTTCGATTAGTGAGAGTCTAGAATCCAAGTTGGATAAGCGCTCGTTGATTGATAAGAGTATGTCGGAACAGCAGTTTGTTTTTGTAGGAGTGGATGCTGGTGATGTTGGTGACGGCGGTGAATCGGTTGATGAGGGAGAATCCGAAGTGCGTGGTTTTTTTGGCTTTTCGTGATCGGCCCATTGTACAAAGTCTGTTGAAGTGATGTTCAATTGTGACCGAACACGGAACCCAGGGACACAAGTCGGCAGCACACCTTGTGAAGAAAATGAGAAAGAAGCGTTTTTTTCCAAAATTTGTGATTTTCCGCTTTTTTGCAGAATCTGTTAGTTGAGATCATGAAGAAGCCTCTCCATGTTTGAGATAACAGTATTGGTATATTTAAAAGCATACATTTTGAGGTTGAAATCAGCTTGTTTTCGTAGATTCTAGCACGCAGTAGGGGCGTGGTGTGTTAATGTCTGTGTGTACTTCCATACTGAATATAGCGCTTTTGTCCCCGTCCTCCAAGTGAACCGCATGGCTACTTATTATGCTGTGCTGTGCTCTGCTCGGCTCTATCTGATATCAAAATTCAATGAAGATGGACGCCGCAAAGATTGTGGCAGAAGAGCTTTGTGGGCTCGGGAAACTGAAGCCGCGCGCGCGTGCTTGAATACGGCGGCTCGGCTCGCTGACAACGGTAGCTGGCTGTTTCATATGTGACATCCCGATTGCTTTGAATGGGGAACGTTTTGTGAACAGGGAACAGACTTAATGGAGACTTAATGGACTGGCAACAATCTCAATAGAACATGAACTGGCACAGAGAATCGAAATGGAGGATGCAGTTAAGACCTTTGCTGCGATGAAGGCCTGAAACGTAAGTTAAGCTTCATTTGCTCTTTAGTCGTTATTTAAGATGAACCTGCTGATGATATAATGTGCTTGCGGACATTTCATTTGTGTGTGTATACGCACATAAGTGATGTAAAGAGATTTGTAACTGTAATGATAGCTTGAGAATCTGTTAGGCTATATACGGTAATATATAGAGCAACATGTACCTGTTTGTGGCATGCGCAGTTAATACGAGATATACGGTACGGGGTCGACACAGTTTTGTTTATGCCGCTAGAAGTGGCCAGTTGTTAATAAAGAACCGAAACAGAGCAACGCTTCCATTGCCTCATTTATACATGACATCCTAACATTACATGGTGTCAGAAGTCAACGTGACAACATGGCAAAGTTTTCTCCACCCGAAAGTTTTGACTTCAGTCATCCCGAGCTCTGGCCTGAATGGAAGCAGCGTTTCCACAGATTCCGAATAGCCACGAAGCTGGACAAAGAGTCGGGAGAAGTTCAAGTTTGTACACTTTTGTATTCTCTCGGGAAGGAGGCAGAACACATCGTCAGTACATTTGTGTATGCAGCGGATGGCGACGAGAATAGGTACGACATAGTTTTAGAGAAGTTAAACAATTACTTTGTGCCGAAAGTCAACGTGATACATGAACAGGCGAGATTTTATCAGCGTGTTCAAAAGCAAGGTGAAAGCGTGGAAGAATTCATTCGTAGCTTACATGAACTGGCTGAAACATGCGCATTTGGAGAAGCTAAAAGTGAAAATATAAGAGACAGACTGGTGATTGGTGTTCTGGACAAAGATATGTCCCAAAGATTACAAATGATGTCTGACTTATCGCTTGAGAGGGCATGTAGGCACGCACGGCAATCGGAGCAGATAAAAAGTCACGTTTCCGAACAGACTAACTCTTCAGCATTGAATGAAGTCGTACGAAGGAAGCACATTGCATCATATCGACCAAAAGGAGCGTTCAAGCCAGAAAGCATAGAGAGGAAATGGACACAGAGAACAAATAGCCAGAAAAACACACGATCAAATGACCCAATGGTGGGGAAATGCATGCGGTGTGGTAAACAACATCCAAAGAGCGTCAACTGCCCAGCGAGAAGAGCAGAGTGTCGAAAGTGTGGTAAGAGAGGCCATTATGCTATTGTGTGTCGTACTCTACATGTTAGTGATGTAAATGTAGTGCAGGAAGAGCACGAAGATTCGTTTTTCCTTGGAGCAATCACAGTAAAGGACTCAAGTGACGCATGGTCCATAACCTTGAGGATTCAAGATACGGATGTGGAGTTTAAAATAGACACTGGTGCTGACATTAGTGTAATATCGGAACAAACTTATAAAGCTTCAACACAAGGCCTGACTTAATGTTCGTGAATACAGCGCTGGATTGTCCAGGAGGGAAATTGAGAAGTTCAGGAAGATTTGAGACAAGCACACACCACAAAGGAAACAAGTACTGCTTTACTGTTTTTGTCATAGCAGGTCAGTCTGTTAATAATTTGCTGAGTCGAGAAGTTTCTGCTGCGCTGGGGTTAGTTCAGCGGATTGATGATGTGAGTTCACCCGGTGAGTCGGTTGGACTTTTGAAAACCGCTCCTGTGAAAATCAAGTTGAAAGCAGATGCAGTCCCATATGCCATTACGACAGCCAGGAGAGTGTCGGTTCCCTTACTTTCTAAGGTGAAAGCTGAACTAGACAGGATGGTGAAGTGTGGCGTGATTGAAGAAATTACAGAGCCTACTGAATGGTGTGCGCCGATGGTGCCTGTGCCTAGGAAGAATGGCCAGGTGAGAATATGTGTAGGCCTAAATCGTTTAAATCAAGCAGTTGAACGTGAAAGGTATATTCTACCAACCCTCGATGATATACTTCCCCAGTTGTCAGGTGCAACAATGTTTTCACTATTAGATGCAGCGAGCGGATTTTGGCAAATTCCTCTGGAGAGAGAGAGTGCTAAATTCACGACATTTATAACACCGTTTGGGAGGTATTTCTTTCATAGGCTTCCTTTCGGAATCTCCAGTGCACCAGAGATATTTCAGAGAGAGATGAATAACCTCTTAAGAGACCATGAAGGTACAGCAGCATACATGGATGACATAATCATCTACGGGGAAACGCCAGAGGTTCACGATTGTCGTTTGAAGAGGGTCTTGAAGACACTTTCTGATGCGGGATTGAAACTCAATGATGACAAATGTCTGTTGAGGCAAACGCAGATACAATTTCTAGGTCATATCATTGATGCTCGTGGAGTCAGACCAGATGAGAAAAAGGTTGAGGCCATACTGAATATTCAACCTCCACAGAACGTGACAGAAGTAAAGAGGATTTTGGGAATGGTTCATTATTTAGGTCGATACCTACCTGGCTTGGCTGAAATAACCTGCCCACTTAATGATCTCCTTAAAGCTGATACAGTTTGGACTTGGAGTCATGCACAGGAACAAGCACTCACAAGAGTCAAAGAGCTCATGACTGAAGCACCAATCCTTTCTTTCTTCGACGTGAACAAACCAACCATTGTAAGTGCAGACGCTAGCAGTTATGGGCTAGGAGGAGTTCTCTTCCAGCAGCATGATGGATACTTGAGACCCGTAGCTTACTGTTCGCGTACCTTAACTAACACCGAAACAAAATACGCACAAATTGAAAAAGAATGTCTCGGTGTGGTGTGGGCTTGTGAAAGATTTTCCAAGTACTTGTACGGTCTGGACAGTTTTGTAATTCACACAGATCATAAACCGTTGATTCCGCTCATCAACAACAAGGAAATTGACATGGTTCCTTTGAGATGCCAGCGACTCTTGATTCGACTGATGAGGTTCAATGCTAAAGCTGAATATGTGCCAGGGAAATCACTGGTTGTAGCTGATGCTCTTTCTAGACATCCATCTTCGACACCACATCTGGATTCAGTGGAGCTTATGAATGACATTACGGCTTTGGAGGAGTCCACTAGAGCTGCCTGGCCAATGTCATGTACACGACTGAACGAGGTCATTGAAAGCACAAAGACTGATCCTGAGTTGCAGGTGGTGATAAAGTACGTTAGACAAGGATGGCCAAAGTATCCTTCGCAAGTTTCAGAGCACGTCAAACCTTACTTCGCTGTGAAGGATATGTTGTCTGTGTGTGATGACCTCCTGATTTACAGTGACAGGATCGTAATTCCAAGTGTCATGAGAGCTGAGGTCAAGAGGAAACTTCATGATGGTCACATGGGGATCGTCAAGTGTAAGAGCGTGCAAAACAAAGTGTTTGGTGGCCTGGGATTAGCAAGGAGATCCAGGTATCTATAGAGAACTGTGCTTTCTGTCAAATAAATAAGCCAGCTCAACACAGAGAACCTCTGATGAATACCACATTACCAGACGCACCTTGGGTGAGAATTGCAGCTGACATTTGCGAAGTTAACAAAAAACACTACCTTGTAGTGGTTGACTATTTTTCTAGATTCATCGACATTGCCTATCTTCCAGATATGTCAGGAAAGACTGTGGTATTACGCTTGAGCAACATGTTTGCCAGATGGGGTTGTCCTGATACCCTAGTTACTGACAATGGTCCGCAATTCATTGGTCAACAGTTTCAGGATTTCGCAACAGTTTACAAGTTTCACCACATCACCACGAGCCCGTATTTTCCACAGTCAAATGGTGAGGCTGAAAGAGCAGTGAGAACCGCAAAGCACATTCTCAGGCAGGAAGATCCTTTTCTAGCTCTCCTAGCTCACAGAGTTACTCCCATCCAAGTCACAGGATACAGCCCTGCGCAATTGATGCATGGACGTCAGTTGAGAACACCGGTTCCTGTGCTGGAAAAGGCCTGATTTTTCAAAGGTGAGAGAAACTGACAATATGGCGAAAGCTAATTACAAGTTTTATTATGACAGACGTCATGGTGCTCGACCGTTGCCCGAACTCAAACCTGGAGATCCAGTTACAGTCAAAACGGACAATGAGAAAGGATGGAACAAAACTGCTACGGTTGTAGGTAAACACACAACACCAAGATCTTACATAATTCGCACGGAGAATGGAGACTTGAGAAGAAACAGAAAGCATCTACGTTTTTCAATCCATCTTCATGCCAACGGGATTCAAATGAAGAGAAAAGTGTGGATGAGGAATTGACACAAGCTGAACAATATCCAAGTGATCAGGATCAAAACGTAGGACAAGAAGTTCCAGAACAGCCTAAAAAGGTTGTTACGCGTAAATGAAGAGTTGTTAAACAGCCTGGATACATGAAAGATTTCATAGTTAGTACATAGATTGCCACGTGAGGCAGAATAATCCTCGGCTTCTATGTGGGTGACCGGTAGTCTACCCGGAATCCCTAGATAGTCATTCATGATTCTAAAGAAGATTTAAGTTCTAAACAATTGTTGAATAAGATGTTTAAAATCATAAGGAAAGAAGACACTGAAAGATGTTTGTATTATCTTTATTGGTGTTTGTTGTTGTTGTTGTGACATTCTCCCGTGTTACAGAATAATATTTGAAAAAAGGGGAAGATGTAATGATAGCTTGAGAATCTGTTAGGCTATATACGGTAATATATAGAGCAACATGTACCTGTTTGTGGCATGCGCAGTTAATAAGTGATATACGGTACGGGGTCGACACAGTTTTGTTTATGCCGCTAGAAGTGGCCAGTTGTTAATAAAGAACCGAAACAGAGCAACGCTTCCATTGCCTCATTTATACATGACATCCTAACATTACAGTAACAGTAATTTGAGGAGTTGAAATGATTATTTGGAAAATCCCTGTCATGACTGCTTAAAGAAAAATGCCAGCAAGCATTTGCCTCCTGCATAAACTTTTATATTTTTGACATTTTGGGCACACGCGCGTTGCGCACTATTTGCGTTATATGTATGCCTTTGGCATATTGGCCTTTGTGTGTTGTTGCTGGTTTTGCGTTATATCATGGCATATTGGTATTTGTGTGTTGTTGCTGGTTTTGCGTTATATCTATTTTCGCCTAGAGCGGCAAAAGTGCATTCACCGTCCTGGAGGTGAGTTTCCGTAAACATTAAAGTTTGTCGTTTTGTGGTCATTCTAAGAACACGTACACGTTATCTCATGTTTAGTCTGTTTAGACCTTCCCAACACCTACCTATTGTTATTAGCTAACAGGAAAGAAAAAAAAGCTGTAAAGCTTTACAGGGGTATGGCTTATCTAAATGAGATGTAAATGAGCGCTATTTTCACTCCCAGCGGCAGAGAGAGGTGAGAACTGCAGATCTTTACAGGTTGTTTTCTCCGCTTTTAGTTATTTTGAGTGGCTACCTTCAAATGGCCACAACTTCTCCAAATATTATCAGATTTCCATGTACGCATCGTTGGAAAGCTTGGAGACTACACTTTCAGAATCTATGAATAACTCAAAATGCCCCAGAACCGACTTGTGTCCCTACTTTCCGTGTCTGGTCAGTTAATCAACGTGCTCACTGTTGACGCTGACAGCAGCGCGGATTGATAGAAATGGAAAGAAAATAGTGCCGATTAAAACGGAGGTATGAATATTTTCCCGGCGTGTTTTTTGTGTGGTAAATTAATCAAGCTTTGAAACGCAAATCGTTTTTTCACGTAAAAACGCACAGTTTTGTGGCCCCGGAAACTAACCGGGAGTACTTCCTTGAAAAACTTCCGGCGGCCAGAACTCTGACCAGCGAGGTGACTACAGAGTGGGTCAGTGTATATGCACTATAATGCTGGTAAGGATTGCATACAACTTCATGTCTTAAATGGCGAACTAACCCTTTAATAGTTTAATAGTGTTCATTTATTGAACATGTCCATAAGAGAGGGTTTTTATAAAATTGCCGGTAATATTGATAGGGTGACATCACGTTTTTTTTTCTTTCAAAAAGCAAATTTCACAAATGTACTATACAATCCAGTACATGTTAAGGATTATTTTAAATCTTTTTTTTTTATTCGGTTAATCTTATGATAGGATTCCCTATAGAGTCGTTGGAGCAATAGCCTGCACACATGTTGCAATCTCCACTTCTCTAGGAGAACATGAGGCAGATTATGTTAATAGAAAGTCCTTTCAAAGCCTTAATGTTCAGGTAGAGATTATGTGAACATGTGAAATTATTATTTTCTGTGAGATGAATCTTTAAATGAATAGTAAAATTAACAGATAACAATCTACTTTCCGTGAGTATGTTGTGTCAGCGCTTTGAGGAAAGCTAGTTAAATTTGGTACAGTACAAAACACTGTTAATTTGAATTGGGACAGCAAAACCTACACAATAACCCCCTATCATGACCCTCATGTGTCAGTAAAACCATAGTAAAAGTTAGAGATGATCTTTGGCATCCTAAAGGCACGTTTCAACGGTCTTCGGCGCTTAAGAGTCACCAGAGTGGGCATCACAGATAGTGTCTGCATGTGCCATTCTGCACAATATAGCCACCATACAATCTCAGAAAAAAAGGTACAAAAGCTGCGATAGAAAGCAATAGAAAGTTGCATTAATAAATATTCATGCTAAAGGGTTACTTGGTTAAATAATTTCACATACTGAGATCAGTTTAATCTAGCTGTTGCATTTATTTTTTAAATGTGGAGCCTCCTCAGCTCACAGTCTAGCTCTATAGGCTCCTTTAGTGTGCAGTCTAGCTCTATAGGCTCCTTTAGTGTGCAGTCTAGCTCTATAGGCTCCTTTAGTGTGCAGTTTAGCTCTATAGGCTCCTTTAGTGTGCAGTCTAGCTCTATAGGCTCCTTTAGTGTGCAGTCTAGCTCTATAGGCTCATTTAGTGTGCAGTCTAGCTCTATAGGCTCCTTTAGTGTGCAGTCTAGCTCTATAGGCTCCTTTAGTGTGCAGTCTAGCTCCATAGGCTCCTTTTTGTAAAGGGCCCTGACTGAGTCTGTTTCCACCTGAAACATAATTCCACCACAAACATGATCATTACAAGTTTAGTGGGAGGCTAATCAACTCACAAAAAGTTCCTTGACAAACACCTGTAATATATGTCAAGAGTTTTAAATCCTTACCTTGTTCACATTTCTTTTGAAGCCTGTTCAGTTTCTGGGACAGGTTGTGAAAAATCCTACAATAAAAGAGATGTGTAACTTGGGCCAGTCCCTGTTTTATGCCACACATTCAAATGTTTGCCTTAATAAAAAGCCCAGTGCATTCACCAGCAACTGTCCCAGAACACAGACAGAGTGTCTACATAATTTCCTCCTCCCTGATAAATAAAAGTAGGCCAATATGTTTCTGGTGTTCTGTCTGCTGCATACTGACCTCTGTGTGGGAGACTGTGTGTGTGTGCTGGCTTCAACAGGGACACTGCATTTCCCTCTATTGCAGAACATACAGTCAGCCATATTTAAAACTTAAAATAGTAATGTATCGCACACCTACCCAGTGTTACTTGCTTAGAGGAGCCAGCACCAGGGTCAGATTGTACAGCACCTGTAATCCCATCCATAATCGGCCGTCCCTTATTCCTATCAGAGCCAACTCAGTGTATTCTGGAGGAGTGGCCCTCCACTGGTTTTCTGAATTTCACTCTTTTTTCGGTTTGCCTCAAACAAGTGTTAATAAAGAAATAAAAAAAAGGTTGTGTGTAAATATTTTCTAGGCTATACATTGAATTATATTTTTATATTTTGTCTTTATCAGCTGCCAAGAACGTTTGGAGTTGCATCTAAAAATCAATGAATATTAATATTTATTAGTATATACATGCACATTTTTTATATATATTATAAAAATATAGGCTATATTTCACACACACATACATTCATATACATAATTTTACATGAATAAAGAACGTATTTATTTAGCTTACACATTAACACAATCAGCAATCTTTCTCCAACAGTCTTCTCTTGCTTTGGCAGCAGAGACCGTATTGTTTCGAGCTTGTAATACATATTTAAATTCATCGTAATTCTGAATGATTATCTCTTGCTCCTCCGCAAAAAGAAAGTATCGCTCTCGCTCTATCCATATCGAACGCGATTGGTTGTTCGGTGCCAACGGTGCTAATATGTGCACGCGCTCGTGGAGTAATCATAGCTTAAGATCAAAGCCTGTTGACAGAGAAAGTTGATGAGCTGCTTCATGGTACCAATAAAGCCTGATTGCATCGGTTTGGTTTTGTCAACTCAAAACTAATCCTGTAACTCTGAGTTTGTTCAGCTACCTTCATGGTACAGGCCCCCGGAGTGCTAATGACGTGCTGGTTGTCCTCAAAACAGTAACACGGCGGATATCGCTCATATAATTTTTTTGCAGACGTATAGTTAAGGCGGCAGGCGTGTGTTGCTTAGGCGGCCGCCTTAGTTTTTTTTTTTTTTCTCTTTAACTTCCTTCAGCTCTTTTCATGTTTGGGGGGTTTGATTGTACAAATTATGAAATATTCGATATCCCAATATTGCATATCGTCCAGACAACAATTTGGATATTATCGTGTAAACGATATATCGCCCACCTCTAATTCATCGGAAAAATTAAATGATTTAACTACCAGGACTCATGGAGAGCGCAGTTCGTACCGCTTTCTCCTTTCCACAAGCGCTTGCTCTCCCGTGGCGTCTAGCGTTGCTATGCAACCATGAAAAGTCGCTTCTTTTATGAGCGCGCATGCTGCATTTGCACGCGCAAAAAACGCGCTATGTGAACGGCCCATTATGGCAACGTGACATTAGCCTAATCGAAAATATTTCCATATGTGGCTCTTTCCTCCTTTCTTGTCAACAAGTGGATTCAGAGCCACCGCATGCAGCGCCGCCGGTCGCCATGTCTCAGTGTTTTTAGGTGTGTAAGTGAATGAAGTTAATGTCGTGATATTATATCACGTAAAGATTTTGCAGCGGCGCTGAAAATCCAGTGGCGGCGCTGCGCCGCTGATAAATACATTGTAGGGGAAACACTGAATAAGTTGCGTAAAATAAAGAGAAGGGTTCCATGAGTAAAATCAGCTAATGCCAAACACATCTGCATTTTACTTAATGTAACACCGAGTCCTAGAAAGACTTAAAATATAGGTGCATCCTGTTAACCCGTTTAAACATGCATAATTCATGTAAAATGTACAGACGTTCTTTAGGGACCGTTAAATTGTCTGACATGCTCTGGTTCCCATGACAACGACTTTTCACAGGAAGTGCTAACTTGTGATGTCACTTTGTAAACAAACCAGCCTAGGTGGCTAAGCTAACCTAGCATCCTTCCAGGTTACGCTAAGCTAAACTAACATAGCATCCATCCAGCTTACGCTACGCTAACCTAACCTAGCATCCATCCAGCTTAGGCTAAGCTAAATAATAACTTCTCAATTAGCAGTTAGCATAATTTACTTGAACCCTTAATCACCGCTTGTGTTCACACAATGCAAAGTATTCTAAAATACTTTCCGTAACACCAGTTAGGGTTTCTAATTATTCACTTCCCGTGGTTTTGATCATGTTTATTCCTTTTTGCTTTTAATTTTAATTTTTGTCTTTTTGCTCTTCTTTAAAAAAAAATATTTTTTCTTTGACTTGGATAATAATAGCAGTCAGTTATTCGGTCATCTATATGATTTAATTTCATTTCCTCTCTTGTTCAAACGTGGTTCCATTTCCCATAGGGCCCAGAAAGGAAACAGAGACACCTTTATTTGTGATTTTGTTTATTTTCAACAAGGGTACTCATTTTTGTGACCCTGCAACACAAGTAATTTCAACAATTTACTAGGGCACAACTATAGTCCAGAGGATTGATAATAAGCATAATTTGAATAGGAAAGCTGTCCTTTTTCCCCCTATCATTCACTTTGTCAAGCCGTAGGGAACCGCTAGTTAAGTCCAGAAAAATAATTTAGTCATAAGAACCATCTTAAGTCATTTATTTCATCTCGGCTATGCCCTTTCCAGGGAATAATCTCAGAACCACATAACTCTTAGCCTCCTAACATCCACAGCTAAGATAAGGTACAAGACACACTTCACTAGCTAGCTACATGTGAAACACCTAGCCTTAAGCTACATACCTAGCGAACCAATTAAACCATGGTTCTGAACTTGTAGGGTCATGCATTAAGGCTCTCACCACAAGTATGACAAAATGTCACAGAGCCCCTGCTTCACCTGACCTTAATCTTCCAGCTTACCAAATACTATGACAAAACAATGGACACCACCTGAGAAACCACCTCTCATACCCCTCCAACCACCCACGAACGCCGTCTGCACCCACCGACAACCGGTGCCCCAGACAACCTATGCCAACAAGCACATAATGCGTGCACTAGACAACATTCAGCGTTCTGCACCTGATGCCATCACCGCGCTACAGCTTGTGGTGCCACAGTGCAAAAGGGGGGTGATGCCAATGTATGCCCTATGCCCATGACGCACCATGTGCTGCACACTGCAGCACCAGAGACACTTGCAAGACACCGAAGCAAGTGGCATACCGGCGTCCTCAAAGCGAAAAGACTGTCCTAGCCAACCAAGGACGACACTTGCTGAAACTTTTCCTCCCTTTCTCTTTCTCTCTCTCCCTTTCACTTTACCAGGATGCCGCTGTGCCGCTGTGGTGAACCTAACCACCGTGAGGCGGCATATAGCCGACACTTGGACTGAGATTCCACAGATAAAAGAGCAACTCACAACACAGAGTGCATCCCTGCAGACCATCTACAAGACACTAAAGGGAACTGTGGTAATTTGCAACACTCACAGCGTTCGGCTGACCCAGACAGTGAACTCCACGAAACAACTGTTTACTGTCTTCCAGAATGACTTTGCTAAAACTCAGCTGGTAACAGCCCTGAGGACAAACCTGCTGCGGGGGGCGGGGGCACCTGATACCCTTAGACCTCGTGCAAACTGTGCTGGCGTCCACCATCACCACGCCAACTGTCTCCTTACAAATACACCTTGCCTACTCTCTGGGTAGTGCCATCCCACTCTGCGTCGACCACAAGCAGAGAAAAGGGGGCTTTTCTCCTGAACTTACCCATCATAGTCAAGCCGAATCCACCGGCTCAAGAACATTGTCCATGTCAGATTTTGAAAGGTAACACTCACATCAAGATCCGTACGTGATTGCCTTGCACGACAGCGACACTATCGCTGTCCCCAGCTCCGAATCCACACATGTGCACGTTGACCAAAGACATTCACTATCTCTGCCCTCACAAACCTTTCCTCAGAGACAACACCGACGGAATCTGCGGGCTGCAGAACAGCGGCACAAGCTGCCCTGCTAAAGCCAAGCCTTGCACTCAAGTCACCGAGACCCAAGCAGAGATTGGAAGTGACAGGCGGCTCGCTAACACCCCTGTGCGCACAGCTGCACTCACTTATGACCAGAAGGACACTGACACCTGTGTCGCCTTGCTCAACCAGAGCATGGCATTCAAGTACCAAAAGGTCCCATCCTTCACCATGACGACCTGGCATCGTACCATCTTTCAAGCAAAGATTTCAAATTAGAACTGGAAGCCCCATTCTTCTTCAAGAACCACGCGTTCACCCTAGCTCCAGAAAGGGAATTGTGGTTTGCAAAAGGGGGATCCCAGCTAACTGACATTGATTCTATCAACACAGCCCTCCGAGCTTTGTCTCAACTGCCCGCCTTAACTGCTTCACCTGCTGTCCAATCCTGGACTGCGGCCGATCCTACGATGGGTACATCTATCAACCACACCCTGACACTCGACAGCCATCCTCCACAGCCAACAGCCAAGCCCGTGGGACCCTCAGGAAGAGGGTACCATTCGGGAGGCTGCGTCGAACTTCATCAAGCTGAGTCCTCAGCCTCTGATATCCACCTGCTATGCGACCATCATGATTCACCTGTCATCCGCCCATGGTGATGATTTGTCGTCAGATTATGTCCAACACACAGGGACATCATCCGACGAAAAGGGGGAATTGTAGAGTATTTGGCTGAATCATTGACTCAGTCCCCCTGAATAACTAAAATCCCAAAAGCCTTCATTCAGAGACAGAAGGCCGCAATGTAAATTACCACACACACACACACACACACACACACACACACACACACACACACACACACACACACACACACACACACACACACACACACACACACACACACACACACACACACACACACACACACATCCCCCCACAAGTAAGAACTACTACGGACATAGCGTGGTGTCAGCTTACAAGACAATTTTATGGCTGATTGGAATGCCCCAACGGCAAGGGATTCTAAAGAGAAAAGAACCTTCTCTTTGTTTAAAGACATTTAAACAAATATATTCAATGTGTTCTATGTGTGTTTGTGTGTCCATGTTACAGTGGAATAACAATGACTTTATCATTATGCATTTTTACATTTAACTGCCTATTCTCAGGATTTAACTAAGAAGGATAAATTAATCCTGCATTCATGTGTAGCCTGGCCACATAGGGTATAATAATTGTATGGCTGTTTAGTATAAATGTTATACTTTTATGACAGCCGCAATATAATTATTTTTACTAGGTTTTGTTGCCCTCACGTATTTGTGTTATTGTGTTTTTGATTTTACCATCGCAAGAGCTGGCGGAGCTCCAGGGAATCCCCCGTTGACGTCAGTCAGATCAGCTGGCTTACTGACTTTGACTTCCGGTTAAAAGAGGCGGAAGATCGGCGTTCGAGGGAAACGCAACCATTGCTCTTGTGGAACAAGCGATCGATCGCGCGGCTGGAGAAGCTTGTCAGAGACTGAGTAGGAAGGACTCCTTGTGGAAATAGGATTATTCAATTGGATTATTTCACCTTGGATCACTACACAGGACAGCGCTGTTCCTCGGCACGGGCACGGACTTTGGTCGGCTCACCGGGGAGGCCGATTTGACACCCACAGACAAACACACACACACACACGCTCATTGGACAAAAAAAAACACTCATACCTACCGGACTCTGTGTATATAGTATAATTATTGTTGGTGTGGGTTATATAATACATTTTGTGGTTATCCATCCATCTTGTTGTTTACTTTTGTTTTCAATGCGAACAAGTTTATTTTTCACTTAGTTAAAGGGTTTTTTCCCCTAATTATATTTTTGTGGTGTAACCTGCTTCCAGAGAGGCTGAGCGTTACATATTGGGTCCCCGTACGGGCCACCAATATGTAACGCTCAGCCTCACTGGAAGCAGGTTACACCACAAAAAATATAATTAGGGGAAACGCAACCATTGCTCTTGTGGAACAAGCGATCGATCGCGCGGCTGGAGAAGCTTGTCAGAGACTGAGTAGGAAGGACTCCTTGTGGAAATAGGATTATTCAATTGGATTATTTCACCTTGGATCACTACACAGGACAGCGCTGTTCCTCGGCACGGGCACGGACTTTGGTCGGCTCACCGGTGAGGCCGATTTGACACCCACACACAAACACACACACACACGCTCATTGGACAAAAAAAACACTCATACCTACCGGACTCTGTGTATATAGTATAATTATTGTTGGTGTGGGTTATAATACATTTTGTGGTTATCCATCCATCTTGTTGTTTACTTTTGTTTTCAATGCGAACAAGTTTATTTTTCACTTAGTTAAAGGGTTTTTTCCCCTAATTATATTTTTGTGGTGTAACCTGCTTCCAGTGAGGCTGAGCGTTACACATGTATATATATTTTATCATATGTCCCCTTTGAGAATTGTATGAACAATCTATCTCATCTCCTTATCTCACGATGTGCCTTTTATTTTGTGTTTGATCGATGTTGTTTGAAAACCTAAGGGTATAATGTTCAAACTTTACAAACTACGATTACCCAACAGAATGTGTAGCATATTTGGTATCTACAACCTGGTACCGGGAAGATTAAGATGACTGAGTAAATTATATGTCGATAACAACAACATATGAATAGTACCAGGACGTTTTCATAGTTTTCTTCATCGTTTCTTCGAAGTTTTTCTCATTTCCCCCCCTCCTTTCAAATGCCTTTCTACAAACAAAGGTCCATAAAACCCAACGTCCCGCCTGCGAATTTCAACTCTTTTATTGGCTGAGTCAACGGGAAGAGGCCGGACTTCTCCGAGGTGATAAAGGTTGCTTCCCAGCTCCGCCCACTCTCTTCCGTCCATGTCCTCGTGTCATGATGTAACGTCTCGCCTCCTGGCGAGCCCTTCGCCTTTCTTTTATGTGTTTATAGTAGGGGTGTAACAGTACATGTATTCGTATTGAACCGTTTCGGTTCGAGGCTTCCGGTTCGGTACGCATACAAACCGAACGATTCCTTGGACCATTTTTCCTGCAGACAAAATCCGCGTTGGCGCGATCACCACAACGTTGCGCAACATCACATGGCAAACGTAATGAAAGCCGAACGAAATTGGGCTACTCATTATTGTGCATCACGGACCGTTTATCAGTTCGGACCAGCAACATAGATCTGTGCAGCGCGAGCTCTATGAGCGCGAGCCGATCTCGATCAAGCGACACTGTTACTACACAGCGCTAAGAGATCCAGTAAAGAAAGCATTTGAATTTGCCACTGAAGTAATAACATCGCTGCGAGATCTAGTGAGAAGCGTTCATGTCTCTGTTATTAATCGTAGATCTCTATTAGATCAAACAGCGCTGACGTGGAAACCAGGAGAAACATTGTGCCGTCAATGAACTAATAACGTTAGGCTTAAAGTCCACAGATCAGCAACATTCACCATAGTAACACTAATTTTAACCAGTTTGGCTGGAATAGTGAAATGCTTTCAAGTACTTCACACATCTTTTTCCAGCACTTCAAAACTCAAATATTATATATATATATATATATATATATATATATATATATATATATATATATATATATTATATATATATATATATATATATATATATATATATATATATATTTATATAAATAAATATATATTTAAATGTCATTTTTAATGTGATGATCAAAACATTATTTATTCATCCTTCAAAAATTACCCCCATTTAAACCTGAGTTTCAAGATGTAGGAAAACTCACACTTATATAAAAAATATTTTTTCTTTTAATAAATAGGAAATTTCTCTGGCATTTCTTTCTTTTTGCTGTATCGAAAACGTACCGAACCGTGACTTTAAAACCGAGGTACGTACCGAACCGTGATTTTTGTGTACCGTTACACCCCTAGTTTCTAGTTTAGTTTGTGTTTTTCAGTCTAGATAAGCCTCCGTGTTTAATTCCAATCGTCGAAATCTCATGGGGTTTCCCCGCACAGGAGAAGCAAGCGCCCGTAACCACGTGACGCACCGGACCCAGAGACGCACACGCGTTTCTTCACCAGCCAAGACGTAACTCTGCGTGATTTCCCCTTTGGGATCTTAATTTCTTTTCTTTTAAGTTAAAGTTTTGTTTTCATATTCAACGCTGTTTACTTCCACGAAGTGAAAAGAACACCGCATGACATATCTCTTCAGCAAATCCACCTACCAAGGACTTTTAAACGAGCGTGCGCGCTCGCTCTGAAGGAGGAACGCGTGCACGTGACCCTGTGACGCGCCAGACCGAGACACACACACACTTCTTCACAAGCCATGCAGAGAGTTACCTGTGCAAGTATACGTGTTTGATCACGCTTTTAAGAATTGTTGAAGTCTTGTTGTCCCTCAAAGTTCCGTTGTCTATGTGAATTTGCTATCTAGAAAGATCCTCGGGTCTTTCGAAACTCTCTCTTGCATAACTGCAACCCCCTACACTTCCTCTCTTTCCTCTCTCACACCCTCACTCACTCACACACGTGGCTCCATTGTCCCAACGCTATGTACTTCTCGTTCATCGATATTTATTGTGTTTTGTATGTCTATTATGTTTGTACATACATATATATTTACTACTGTTACATGGGATATATAAGTAGTTCTGCCTTATTAAATTCATTATATTCATGTGATTGATGAACTGTGTTGTTTTGCTCAATTTCAAGTCCCTTAAGTTCCAAAGATCTAAACTTATGCTACAAGCTTTACAAGTTAAACATACTTTAAAGAGTATGTGTTTATAGGGCGGGAAACCCAATTCTTCTGGCCAGAGAATTGCGTTTCCTGAAATCCTATAAAGTAAGATTATGTTGTGGATCCCCACAATATTATTCTGGCAATTGAGCTAATTAATTTTGCATGTTTGTAAGATGTGATCAGTGTAATTAACTGCAATCAACTTGTAGTTAAAATACAAATATACACAGGTATGCATGCAGGTAAAATGACATCCTCCCTTAGAGGGAGATTTATTAACATAAAAGACTGATCTAATCCAAACGAATAATTATTAATTACCAATTATTAATTATGATATGCAAATTCCCCACGGATTAGATCCGCCCCATAGTCTTTACAATAGATACTAGTATTTATTCAATAAATACTAGTTCTAAGTCATTACATACTAGTACCTATTAAATAGATACCAGTACTTATTCATTAGCTACTAATACGTATTCAAAAGAATATCTAAAGAATAAGCACTAGTATCTAAAGAATAGGCACTAGTAATAAAGAATAAGCACTAGTCACAAATGAAAAAGTACTAGTACATAATTGAATAGATACTAGTATCTAAAAAAATAAGTACTAGTAGCATGAAAATAGAGACTAGTAGGTTAAAATGATTAAATGTTAAAACGGCTTGCCATATTGGCTCAGAGAGAGAGAGAGAGAAAATATAGTTATAACACACTTCCTGTTTCCATTATTCGCCATAAATTAGTTTCCTCGCCACGGCCAAACCGTTCGAGATATCAAAAATCCCCTTGCAATTTTTCATCCTCAATGTCTTGACTTCATGCTGACCGAGTTTCGTGGCGATTGGTTGAATTCTCTAGGAGGAGTATATCGAATTCCAGGGGCATACGCTTCCAAACAAACTATAATAGCCGACTTCCTGTTGGGCTGGGGTAAAAAGTAAAAGTACAAATGATATATGAACCGATGAGATCTATGTGTACCGAGTTTCATATTATTACATGCAAGCGTGTTTGATTTATGGACCAAGTTTTCGGACCCCATTCCAGGCATGGGGCGCTGTCGAGCCCCCCTGCCACGCCCGGGTACCAGCTTCAGCCCGGCCCTGATGGCCGTGGGTTCTGACCCGTGTGCAAAGTTTCAAGAGTTTTTGAGCACGTTAAGGGCCCCAAAAGTGCGCTGAGAGTCTCAAAAGTATCCAAAAAGAATATTAAAGTTTGATGCGTTGTCACGGCAACAGCATCTAAGATATCAACAATCCTTTCACAGGTCTACATCTGGCGTGTGTCTACATTATACACATCAAGTTTGAAGCAAATCGGGTAAAGCGTGTTGGATATATGGACCAAATTGTCGGACCCCGTTCAAGGGGGCGCTGTCGAGCCCCCCTGCCACGCCCGGGTACCATCTTCAGCCCGGCCCTGAGGGCCGCGGGTTCTGACCTGTGTGCAAAGTTTCAAGAGTTTTCGAGCACGTTAAGAACCCCAAAAGTGCCCGAAAGCATAAAAAAGCATGAAAAAGCCTAAAAAAAGGAACATTAAAGTTTGATGCGTTGCCATGGCAAAAGTATCCAAGATATCAATAATCCTTTTACAGGTCTACATCTGGCGTGTGTCTACTTTATACACATCAATTTTGAAGCAAATCGGGTAAAAATAAGAGGGTGATTTAAAAGCATTTTGAAAGTGACACACTTCCTGCTATAACTTTGACTCACAATAGTCACATCCATGTGATCGGGCTCTTACAACGAACACACTGCTGAAGTTTCATCAAGATCAATTAATGTATACAGTAGTTATAACACACTTCCTGTTTCACGTTTCTCGCCATAATTTTGTTTCCTCGCCACGGCCAAACCGTTTGAGATATCAAAAATCCCCTGCCAATTTTTCATCCGCAATGTCTTGACTTCATGCACACCGAGTTTCGTGCCGTGTGTTTGAATTCTCTAGGAGGAGTATTTCAAATTCCATTGCATGGATTATCCAAACAACCCTAAATAGACGACTTCCTGTTGGTCTGGGGTAAAAAGTAAGAGCATGAAGCATATATGAAACGATGAGATCTATATGTGTACCGAGTTTCATATTATTACATGCAAGCGTGTTTGATTTTATTGACCAAGTGTTCAAACCCTGTTCCAGGGGGCGCTGTCGAGCCCCCCCGCCACGCCCGGGTACCAGCGTCAGCCCGGCCCTGCAAAGTTTCAAGAGTTTTCGAGCACGTTAAGTGCCCCAAAAGTGCCCAAAAGGTAGTAAAATAATAATAATAAATATAGCTGCGAGCAGCGATTACGGGCCCAAGCCGGTGGCACAGCAACCCCGGTTCCTTTAGTTACCTAAAGGCACTGGGGTGTGACCATTTTTCGATACCACAGAGAAAAAATCTGCCACAACAAAGGTGGTATTTTTTTTTTAATTTAAAGCTAAATATAACAAGTCTAGAACATGACAATGAGGTGTATATTTTACATGAACAAAAGTGTCCTGAGGTAGTGCACTTGTTCAAAAGCCTCTCAGATTGCCATACATGCAAAAACCAATAAAGTGCAAGTAAATAAAAAGTGCAATCTTTTGTATTTCCAAGTAAAATCCAATCCAATCACAATGTCAACAAAAGATACTTAAACGTCAAGCAAAAACAAAATTAGTGCAATATTATGCATCAAGTAACAAATTAATCATATCAAAACAATTACAAATTACCATAACAATTATCAAAAAACAGTAACAAATCAAAATAATTAAATGGAATCTGTTGCTGCAGTTATATGCAGATTTTCTGAATAACAACTGAATAAACAATGAAAAATACTTCCAAAACATTTATTAATCATAGTAAAAAGCTGATTTAAACTAACATTTACTAATACATGCTAATTAAAATCCAAAGTTCTATCTGTTAATATTTTTTCATTGGACCAGAGCTACCATGATCCATTGTATTTTTATTACCTACTGTTATAAAATATTAAAATATACTGTAACAAATGCATTTCTCATCGGTCATAAATGCTGGTTAATAACGTTATTTGATGAACAGATTTAAACACAAATGTGCGTGCATTACACGCGAAAACAATTCTCACTGGATCGACATGAAGTAAAGTTGAAGACAACACACACTCATATCAACAACAATACTAAGCCATCTTGGTTAATGTTTCAGAAATGTTAAAATGAGAAGAGTTACCAACCTCTCGAAATTCTTTAAATATAGATCCGGGTGTTGGTCTTTCAGGTGCTTTGCTTGGTGTTAGCGCCTTTTGTTAGCACTGCTCTGTAGCATCTCTTGCATATTCGCTTGCTTATGTCCTTCGGCTTTCCATTTTCATTTGCTTCATATCCAAAATATTTCCAGATAGCACTCCTGCTGTGTTCTTTTTCAAACAAAACTGGTCGCGCGGGCGCCGCACTCTCCATCTTCCATTCACTTCACTTTTGCTATTTAACCAGAGCGAGATGAGTGCGAGTGTGCGCACGTATGTGTGTGGTGTTTATCAACGCGCCTTTGGAGAGAAGTGAAAGTGACAGCTCGGCTATTATGGATACTTCAGGAAATTAGTATTGGTACCGTTCAGATATTTCAGTATCAATATTTATCTAAATATCGACATTTTTGACAACACTATGATCTACATAAAAAAATCTTGAGCTCAAACTTGTTGACCACTATTTTAAATTTACTGTATTCTGCCTTTGTGTTGTCAGCAAAAAGTGAGAAGTCATAGCTGTGCGCATCCACGCCGAGGAACGAGCAGAACAGAGTGAACGTTTTTTAGTTCATTCCTACTTCCATAGGAATTCATTGAAAACCTTCGCTCTGATCTGCAGCATTATCAATGTATGTGTGGATATCTGTATTTAACATTCGCTTTTAAGTTAGTGATTTAAAGGCCCTGGCGGTGTCACATGTCAAATAACCGTGAGAAAATATTCTCGGTGTCACATACCTAATATATTTATATATTATTTATATACAATAGACTTACCTGATTTTGAACACAAGAGGGCAGTATAGCATTATGTATGATTTGGAAAAAAAAATGTTTTTGACTAAACAACCATTCTGGCTGTTTTTAAACTTAAACATAATTCTCTAATTGCCCTCACCATGGCCGTTTCTGAAACTTTGCACATGTCTACTGGTTAATAAATGTTATGTGTCTGTTGAGTTTAATGCAATTTCAAGCATGCTAAGAGTCTCAAAAGCATCAAACAAGAATATTAAAGTTTCTTCTTAAAGTTGACTTCATGCTGACCGAGTTTCGTGGCGATTGGTTGAATTCTCTAGGAGGAGTATATCGAATTCCAGGGGCATACGCTTCCAAACAAACCATAATAGCCGACTTCCTGTTGGGCTGGGGTAAAAAGTAAAAGTACAAAGGTTATATGAACCGATGAGATCTATATGTGTACCGAGTTTCATATTATTACATGCAAGCGTGTTTGATTTATGGACCAAGTTTTCGGACCCCGTTCCAGGGGGCGCTGTCGAGCCCCCCTGCCACGCAAGGGTACCATCTTCAGCCCGGCCCTGATGGCCGCGGGTTCTGACCCGTGTGCAAAGTTTCAAGAGTTCAAAAACTCTTGAAACTTTGCACACATGGCAGAACCCGCGGCCATCAGGGCCGGGCTGAAGTGGTACCCGACAGCGCCCCCTGGAATGGGGTTTGAACACTTGGTCCATAAATCAAACACGCTTGCATGTAATAATATGAAACTCGGTACACATATAGATCTCATCGATTCATATATCCTTCATGCTCTTACTTTTTACCCCAGCCCAACAGGAAGTCGTCTATTAAGGGTTGTTTGGAGAGCGCATGCAATGGAATGTGAAATACTCCTCCTTGAGAATTCAAACACACGGCACGAAACTCGGTCAGCGTGAAGTCAAGACACTGAGGATGAAAAATTGCCAGGGGATTTTTGATATCTCAAACGGTTTGGCCGTGGCGAGGAAACGAAATTATGGCGAGAAACGTGAAACAGGAAGTGTGTTATAACTAGTGCTGGGCAACGATTAACATTTTTAATCGCGATTAATCGCATGAATTTCTTGCGATTAATCACATTGTTACGCGCAAAATTTAATAATGAATTCTAAAGTAATGTATTGCACACTTTTGATTTAAATGTACTGCTATATACACAAAAGTGCAATAACATGTGGTTTGCAAAAACTTTAAGCAAATAAGGTGCTTTATATTATTCTTTACACAGTAGCAATAAAATATTCTCTTTACACAGTAGCAATAAAATATTTATTGTAAATCTCAACTTAAACATGAATGTAATCATATCAAATATTAAAACAAAGCTATTTGGCACTGGGCATTACATTTTTTCTCTAGTTAAAACGAGTCCAGTTTTCTTTTCTTTTTTTTCTGAACAAGTGTCAACAGGTGTCTTTTATCAGGGAGCAGCAGAAACAGTCTATGTAGTCAGAGGTCATGATCACTACTACAGATATAAGTCGACCAACGTTACTTCTATGATAGTAGCTTAGGTTTGGTCATGCAATGGTTTCCCACGTACACTAAGATTATAGGCTACATTAAACAGAGGTAAAGCCCAATATACCTCTGCGTCGAACTTATGCCGTAGGCTGTGTGTAGCGCGCGTACCCTGACGTGCACCTCTCCAAAAATGTAACAACGCGTCAATACGCGTACCGTTTCACACATGCTCCCGTAATTGCGCGTCAACGCGGACAACGACGCAGAAGTATAAATGAAAACCAACGTAGAGGCTCCGGCGTAGGTCCGACGCAGAAGTATAAATCAGCTTTTAAAGTGAGGTGAAGTGGTCGAGCACAAGGTGCAGCGAAAAGCGGGTGCGTTCCTGTGAAACTGTTGCGGTCAAGCTCGCCTCACGCACGCGCCCGCGCGTTGCCGACGTTGAATTGTCTATAACTTTTTGTACACGACGCGCTGCACAAATCATTGGAAGAGAGACTGATCCTCGGTTCGCTGTTTGTGAGTTTCCAGAATCTAAATAGTTATCAGGACATCAACAGAAGGAAATTCACATGGCAGAGCATCCCCGCTAAACTAAACACAGGCTTATCAGGTAAAGTTATGTATAATTTTAATTTAAGTTAAAAAGGCTACAGCTGCGTAGCGCACAGAAGCCGTTGGATCCGCGCCTGTCATTCACTCGCGGAGCGCTGTCTTTCTGTTCACCTGAGAGAACCTGCCAAAGCCCCTCTCCACTGTTTGGGTGGGTGACCAACATCCCACCCCTCCTGTGATCCATGGTTTGACTGTAGGCCTGTGTGTAGTATTCAGAGGCAGTGAGCAACGGACTTTCAAAAAAACAAAAACAAAAAAAAAAACTGCGTTAACGTGCGTTAAAAAAATTGTCAGCATTAATTCAAAAATGCGTTAACGCGATAATAACGCGTTAACTTGCCCAGCCCTAGTTATAACTACTGCATACATTAACTGATCTTGATGAAACTTCAGCAGTGTGTTCGTTGTAAGAGCCCGATCACATGGATGTGACTATTGTGAGTCAAAGTTATAGCGCCACCAACTGGCAGCAGGAAGTGTGTCACTTTCCAAATGCTTTTAAATCACCCTCCTATTTTTACCCGATTTGCTTCAAACTTTATGTGTATAAAGCCGCGTTTCCACCGCAGGAACTTTCCCCAGGAACTAGGAACTTAGGGGTGGTACTCTGTGTGTTTACACCACAGGAACCAGGGTCTAAATGAAGTTCCGGTTAAAAATTTCCCCCCCAGAAAGTCCCTGCTGGCGAGGTAGTACTTTTTCAGAGTTCAGGAACTTTCGGGGTGGGACTTGTGCGCTGAACATGCTGATTGGTTGAGCTCACATCACATTTGATTGGTTGACTCCACGCAGCATTTTATTTTAGCCGCCATTTTAAAAAATCGCACTTCCTGGCTTCGTGCAGTAAAGAGTTGTCTGGAAATGAATATGGAGTTCACAAAAAAATACGACCGCTGGACCGACGACGAGGTCCAGGCTTTAATAAGCGTATTTGCGGAAGAAGAAATCCAGCGGGAACTGGAAACGGCAATCCGCAATGAAAAGGTATACCTGAAAATATCGAGTCGGTTATACGAGCTGGGCATTGTTCACACTGGAAAACAGTGCAGAGATAAGTTAAAAAAATTAAAACAAAACTACAAAAAAGTCAAGGATCACAACAATAGAAGCGGATCCGATCGGCGTACTAACAATTGGTTTGACCGCCTGGACGCGTTGTTGGGACACAGGCCAGCATTTTCTGGAGCAGCGGTGACAAAAGACTCTGCAATTGCATTGTTGGAATCCCTTCATGAATCTGAGGACCAGTCGGTTGAAGGTAAACTATCACACCTCTACATGATTGTCTTAAACTCTTTGCAGTGATAAAACAAACTAACTTTTTTCAACGTGTTTGTACAGATGAAATGAATGGCACCAATGATGTGCAGGCAACAGAGACCAGCGTGTTTTCCCCTGCAATCACCAGTAGCCCTCATCCCAAGTCTTCCGCCGAAACACACACGACGACGTTGTCTGTTGATAAAAAATATACTTCAAAACTAGGGGTGTAATAATATATCGTGCAACAATATATTGCAATACAAAAATGCAACAATACGTATCGTGGATAGTTCACCCAAAATAAAATTACTGTGTGAGAAAAAATTCAGGTTTCAGAGTTTTTTAGTGTCAGTATTACATTAAAATGATGTTGATATTAATGTATAATATAATGCAATGGGGGAATCTTTGTGGGTCCTGATAATGCCAAACATGTTACCAATGTTAAGCATATTCGTCTAAAATAATTCAGTATTTCCAGCTTCAGAATCATGAATAGGTTTATTCTGGTGTCACCATTGTCCTTGGGTTACAAGCACCAAGTCCAAGTGTATTTATTTAAACCCACAATGTAATATCAAAGTTAGCATTTTAACCCTCAGAGACCTAAGGGTATTTTTACAATAAATTTTCCGTCTGGTGTTATTAACTAAAAAAGCTTGTAAAACATCAACCCTTTTGTGCACAGACAATTGACACACCTCTTTTTTTTCAGGACAAATTGAACTTTCCGCATATTTGTGTTACATTGATGTCACCTGAATGTAAAATAAGTTATGGGACCATAAAGACAAATGAAAAAAGAAATCGGAAATTGAATCACTCAAATATTTATTGAAATCACACACAAATAAATAAAAGCTAAGCAAATTTCCTCTGGAAAACAGTTTGTTCATGTCTTTGGAGTCCTGGAGCACAGGAATAAACATTATAACTTGTACAGAACCAAAACTATTTACATTTTTCCAAAAGAAGTCCAGGCGTTTTCATGAAATTCACTGGTGCCAAGCCTCAAAATAGTTCCTATCAGCAATCACAAAGAGGGCCACATCACAGGCTTTGCATTTATATTTTATTTATTTTATTTATTATTTTATTTATTCTATTCTTTTTATACTTTTATACTACTTTTATACTTCTATAATACTTTTTTCAGTAAATAAAAAAATGGCACTTCAGCTGGGTCTATCCTGGTAATCTAGTTCCTCATCTGTCAAAAAGCTCTGTTCTCCTCTAAATCCATCATTCAGCGCTCGATTTAGATCTATTTCTCTGTGATTCTCTGTGAAACCTGCGTGTCTCTCTCCTTCCCTCCCTTGGAGAGAGCGCAATGACCCAGTGACGCACCCAATGTTTACGACGGATCAGCCTGTAATTGGTCAAAAACCATCACGTGGATATCCAAAATGGCAGCTAGCATCGAGCTAGCGGCAAATATGACGGAATATTTATAAATTATGGACTTCAAGTGTATAAAAGTTGGATATAAACGTTTGGATTTATGGCTGAAAAACTCCGAAAGGATGCACAAGTTCCAGGCTGGATAGAAAACCTTCTGTAAAGGCTAGAAAGACACCAAAGACACCCCCGTGATGGCTAGCTCGTTAGCTTTCTGCTGGAAAAAACGGTAAGAAAATCGATATATCTGTCGTCGAGTTATATCATAATTTCTCGGAGCTGATGTGTGGCGTCGTCGACGATGCCGTCGGGCTCAGAGGGTTAATCAACAGTACATTTTTGTTAACGTTTATCATATGCCTTGGAAGTATCGCAATAACATTGTATCGTGATATGTATCGAATCGTGACACGAGGGTAGCGTTACTGTCAGGAGCCAATCAGAACCCTCACTAACCACCACGCAACGATCACTTTCCCCAGAGTACTAATCACCTGCACCTGTTTCCATTCAGCACGCCCTTCACAACCAGCACAAAAGCACCCAATTCACAGTCACTCATTGTCAAGCCTCCAACAGGAAAAGACCACTACCAGTTTCACTTGCCTTCCTCAGAGTTATATCAAGTCTGGAACGTAAAGTATACACACCTGTGATACTAACCTTTGTGCTCTTGCTCTGATGTTCCCAGGACCTGCTTCGTGATTCCGTTCTCTGAGTCCTGGATCCAGTATTGAGTTTCGTTCCCTGCTGAATGATCTGAAAAGGGAAATATAAAGCAAGTATCACTGAACTGGTTAATTCGATTGCATGCACTGCAAGTAATCTACTCACGTCAAGTTTCTCCTTGGATCTGGTCCGCTCACGAACGAGCTGTAAAAGGGAAAAAGGAAACGTCATTGCCGTGCCACTCTATTCACGCTATATTCTATGAAGAGGATTTACTCACCTGGAATTCCTGCCACGAATCCTCTGCACGAGCACCACTGAACACCTGCAAACTTAAATGCTTCTCACTTTTAAATAAAGAAAAGTTTATGTTCTTCACTTACCTCTTTGTCCGAGTCTGAATCCTGACAGAAGGCTTGACCTAACAACAGTAAGAGGTGAAGATCGTAATGGACCCCAAACAACCAGCCGTTGCTGCCAATTCCACACCAGCCCCCGCTCCTTCAGCACAGTCTGTGTTTTCCTCTGCGGGTTCTTCCGGGAACGTCACTTCTTCGGTTACCTGCTTTGCAAATCCACCGTCGCGTCCAGCGCCATTCTCTGGCCGGGCGGAGGATTGCAATGGGTTCCTATTACAGTGTTCGCTCGCTCTGGAACAGCAAGCTCAGCTTTATCCCACTGAACGATCAAAGGTCGCGTTTGTCATCCAGCAACTATCTGGAACGGCTTTGAGATGGGCTGAGTCTTTGTGGATGAAGGAGTCTTCTGTGGTTGCAAACATTCAAGAATTCGTGAAACATTTCAAGGAAGTTTTCGGTCAGCCTGCGGAGGATTCCTCTTTTGGAGAACAGCTGTTACAGTTACGTCAAGGGAAGAAATCATTATCGGAGTATTCTGTGGAATTTCGCACTCTAGCATCCAACAGTGGTTGGAATGAACGAGCTCTTATTTCTGTGTTCCGTCGGGGATTAAATCCAGCTTTACGCCTCCAACTGGCCATCTATGATGACACTCTAGGACTCGAGAAATTCATGCAACAGGCCATGAGAGTGAGTCAAAGATCTCAGAGTTGCTACACCGATCAGTCTTACTATCCTCCTGTTCCTCATCAAGGTGCTACGAGCTTCGCGGCCGAGAGTCGAAGTGAAGAAATGCAAGTCGATTCCTTCAAAATCTCCCAGAGTGAACGTCTTCGGAGGAAGGAATTAAGATTGTGTATATACTGCGGTGGTAAGGGACACTTTTGACTTAACTGCCCCATCAGACCTGGGAATATGATGGTAAGCTCAGTTTTAGATCACCAGACAGTCTCAGCACCCCTCACGATCCCTGTAAATTTAAAATTTGAAGAAACCTGTATATCTGTCACAGCTATCATCGACTCGGGGTCCGCGGGAAACTTCATCTCGGGGAAACTCTGTAAGAGACTCAAACTGCGAGAAATCAGCACTCCCAAGACCTACTCCATCTACGCAGTAACCGGTGAGCAGATTAACATGCAAGATGTTACTACCCAGATTAATCCCATTAAACTGTGTGTTGAGGACACACACCAAGAATGGTTCGAACCGTTTGTACTCTCGAATAGTCAGGCAGATCTCATCCTAGGTCGACCGTGGCTAATCAGTCACCAACCCACAATCGATTGGAAGTCTGGGAAAATCTTGAAATGGGGTTGTCGATGCTCAAATCTAAAGAATCACTCACCTTGTCTCTCCAGCAAATCAAGAAACTACAGCGTCACAGTAAATTCCACGTCCATCGAAAGTCCTGCTGAAAGAATGTCCACGAATATTCCTGCCTGTTACTCCACGTTTTCTGATGTGTTTGACCCTGTCACTGCGTCCCAATTACCACCTCATCGACCATGGGATTGTGCAATTGATCTGGTTCCTGATGCACGACTCCCCAAGGGCCGAATTTACTCTCTCTCCATTCCTGAACAAGAGTCAATGAAGAAATATATCAAGGAGGCTCTAGATCATGGTTACATCCGGCCTTCTACATCTCCTGCAGCAGCCAGTTTCTTCTTTGTGGCCAAAAAAGATGGTGGCTTAAGACCCTGCATCGATTACAGAGCTCTAAATCAAGTCACAGTGAAGTTCAGTTACCCACTCCCTCTCATTCCAGCTGCTCTCGAACAACTCAGAGAAGCAAAGATGTTCTCCAAGCTTGATTTGCGTAGTGCATACAATCTCATCCGAATTCGAGATGGAGATGAATGGAAGACAGCCTTCATAACTCCTGCGGGGCACTACGAATACTTGGTAATGCCGTATGGTTTGGTCAATGCTCCCTCCGTATTTCAGAGTTTCATGGATGAGATATTCAGAGACTTTCTAGGGAAGTTCGTCCTAGTATATATCGATGATATCTTGATCTACTCCAACGATCCAACGGAGCATCAGCGGCATGTGTCATTAGTCCTCCAAAGACTCAGAGAATACACCTTGTTCGTCAAAGCGGAGAAATGCACTTTTCATCAGACCACTGTCGAGTTCCTGGGGTATATTCTTAGTGATCGGGGAGTAGAGATGGATCAACGGAAGACAGAAACAATCATGTCATGGCCAACTCCGAAATCAGTGAAAGAGCTTCAGAGGTTCCTCGGCTTTGCAAATTTCTACAGACGGTTTATCAACCAATATAGTCAACACACCTCACCGTTAACCTCCTTGTTGAAAGGAAAACCCAAGACCTTGAAATGGACCTCGGAAGCTGAGTATGCCTTTAATTCCTTGAAATCTGCTTTCACCAATGCACCGTTGCTTCACCATCCAGATCCTGAAAGACCATTTGTGGTAGAAGTGGATGCATCCACCACCGGGGTCGGAGGGATTCTATCCCAATGTTCTGAATCCTCCTCTAAGCCCTTACCCTGTGCATTCTTCTCAAAGAAGTTCTCTCCAGCTGAAGCCAACTACGACATTGGGAATCGTGAACTTCTGGCAGTAAAACTTGCCTTAGAAGAATGGCGGCATTGGTTAGAGGGAGCAAAACATCCGTTTCTAGTACTTACCGACCATAAAAATCTTCAGTACTTGAGAGATGCAAAGCGTTTGAACCCTCGCCAAGCCCGATGGGCGTTATTCTTCACACGATTCCACTTCAAGATTGCTTATCGCCCAGGCTCAAAGAACACCCGAGCAGATGCATTGTCTCGTCTTCATGTCCCTGAAATCCCTGTTGAAGAACCCGAAACTATCCTGCCAGAGAGTCTCTTCGTGAACCCCATCCAATGGGAGATAAACGAACAGCTCCAAGAATTGTCCCATCAGCAACCCAGAGTTCCTGGATGTCCCACTGGGAAGATATACGTTCCTGAAGAGTTCCGCACCTCCTTGATTTCATCAGCTCATTCTTCAGTAGCCACTGGACATCCAGGAGTGAACAAGACTCTAGCTACACTTCAAGTCAAATATTGGTGGTCCAGCATGAGAGCAGATATCACACAGTTCATCCAATGCTGTATCCCGTGTGCCATCTCAAAGGTTCCCAGAAATCTGCCTGTGGGTAAACTGGTACCCCTTCCTGTCCCGAATAGACCTTGGTCTCACATCGGAGTATACTTTGTCACTGATCTTCCAAGCTCTGAGGGGAATACATGCATCTTAGTGACCATCGATCGCTTCTCTAAGGCCTGCAAGCTAATTCCACTGAAGGGGCTCCCAACAGCTTTTAACACCGCTGAACTACTCATGGAGCACGTCTTTCGGAATTTCGGTCTTCCTGAGGACATCGTTTCCGATAGAGGGCCTCAGTTCATATCTAGAGTCTGGCGATCATTCTTCACGTTAATGAATGTGACAGTAAGTCTGTCTTCAGGGTACCACCCACAGACCAACGGCCAGACGGAAAGAAAGATCCAAGATATCGGCCGTTTCTTGCGGACATTCTGCCACTCCAATCAGAACATCTGGAGTAAATATCTCATTTGGGCCGAATACGCACAAAATTCTCTTCGACAAGCATCCACTCAGTTGACTCCATTTCAATGTATCCTGGGTTATCAGCCTCCGTTATTCCCATGGTCCGGTGAACCCTCAGAGGTACCCGCAGTTAACAAATGGTTTGAAGAGAGCGAACAGGTCTGGGATCAGACACACCACCACATTCAGCAAGCTGTCAATCGACAACAACGATTCGCTGATGAACGCCGCCGACCCAACCCAGAGTATCAGCCTGAACAGCTCGTTTGGCTTTCCACTCGAGATATCAGATTTCGCCGGTCATGTAAGAAACTAAACCCCAAGTATATTGGACCATTCCCAGTTGTCAGCCGAATAAATCCAGTTACTTACCAGCTCCGACTTCCTCCAGAATACCGCATCCATCCCACGTTTCACGTTTCCCTCCTAAAGCCTTACCATCCACCAGTATCCCAGTCAGTCACAGAGATTGAACCAGAGGACAATCCTCCTATACCATCCATAGAACCAGAGCCCATCTATCTAATTAATGAGATTTTGGACTCTCGACGTCGAGGGAATCAACTCGAGTACCTCATTGACTGGGAAGGATATGGGCCAGAGGAAAGAAGTTGGGTGCCTCGGAATGATGTTCTTGATCCCAATCTGCTCCTGGAATTCCATACCCAACATCCCGAGAAACCTGCACCACGACCCAGAGGCAGACCCCCACGACGTCGAGGTCCAGGGTCCGCTGGCGCGGACTCTGGAGGGGGGGGGTAATGTCAGGAGCCAATCAGAACCCTCACTAACCACCACGCAACGATCACTTTCCCCAGAGTACTAATCACCTGCACCTGTTTCCATTCAACACGCCCTTCACAACCAGCACAAAAGCAACCAATTCACAGTCACTCATTGTCAAGCCTCCAACAGGAAAAGACTACTACCAGTTTCACTTGCCTTCCTCAGAGTTATCTCAAGTCTGGAACGTAAAGTATACTCACCTGTGATACTAACCTTTGTGCTCTTGCTCTGATGTTCCCAGGACCTGCTTCGTGATTCCGTTCTCTGAGTCCTGGATCCAGTATTGAGTTTCGTTCCCTGCTGAATGATCTGAAAAGGGAAATATAAAGCAAGTATCACTGAACTGGTTAATTCGATTGCATGCACTGCAAGTAATCTACTCACGTCAAGTTTCTCCTTGGATCTGGTCCGCTCACGAACGAGCTGTAAAAGGGAAAAAGGAAACGTCATTGCCGTGCCACTCTATTCACGCTATATTCTATGAAGAGGATTTACTCACCTGGAATTCCTGCCACGAATCCTCTGCACGAGCACCACTGAACACCTGCAAACTTAAATGCTTCTCACTTTTAAATAAAGAAAAGTTTATGTTCTTCACTTACCTCTTTGTCCGAGTCTGAATCCTGACAGTTACAGCCCTCTTCAAAACTGACCTAATTGTAATCCTAATGGTTTTGAGTCATTGTGTTATTTTTGTATTGCAAACCTAAATGGCCCATGATAAAAAAATATGGAGCATGATGACCCAACAACAAGTTTCAAATTTAAGATTTTGTAATTAAAACACTTAAAATACGTATTTTATGGTTTTCAGGGTTGGCTTGTGTATTTATTGTCATGTGTTTTTGCACTTAGGGAAGAGGAAACGGGATTGTGACTTCCTTGATGCGCTGAGGGACATGGAAGATTCTAACCGGACCGCCCTGCAGCTTGGACAAGAACAGCGTGACAAATATATGCAGCTGTTACTTGAGAGCCAGGCTGAGGAAAGAGAGATGAGGAGGCAGGAGTTGGCGTTCCTGCAGTCGGAAGCTGAAGAAAGCAGACGGCAGCAGAGGGACTTTCAGCCACTTGAACTCTGAGACGGCACTTTAAATTTAACATTTGCATTTTTTTTTTCTCTGCAATTCACATTTTTATGAGGGCCAGGTTTCTGTCTGTTCTTGGACAGTTTGCCCAGTCATTCAAGCCACTTGAACTCTGAGATTGCACTTTAAATTGAACATTTGCATTTTTTATTTTTCTTTGCACAATTCAAAATTTTATTTATTGTTTGCATTCCTGCAGAGGGCTGGGTTTCTGTCTGTTCTTGGACAGTTTGCCCAGTTGTTCAAAAATACATTTGTATTTGTTTTTCTTTACAAAATATATTACTGTTCTCGTAATTTATTTCTTTTCACATTATTGTATTTTAAAAAATATATATATTTAGTAAGCAGTACTTGCCTTTGTTAAATAAAGTTTGTAAAATGTCACTTTTGAGATCAAGTGCCTTTTCATCTCAATGGTAATTTTAGCTCTTACGGTAAGGTTTTGAAGTGCTGGTTAGATGTAAAACATTTCCGGTGAAAGTGCACAGGTTAAAATAAGCAAAGTGTAGGTAATTTAAGTCACTTATGAAATAAAATGTTATATTTGACAGCCAAATATACAGGTGAAACTCAAATTTAGAAATATTGTGCAAAAGTTGTTTCAGTAATTCAACTTAAAGGTGAAACTCGTATTACATGCAAGGTGTATTACATTTTCAAGCCTGTTATAATTATGACTATATGGCTTACAGCTTATGAAAACTTTACATTTATTCTAATTAGATTTTCATAGCTGAAATATCTCACTTTGCATGTAATGAGTCTATATATTAGTTTCACCTTTAAGTTGAATTACTGAAATAAAGTTTTGCATGTTATTCTAATTTTTCAAATTTCACCTGTAAACAGAAGGTGATAACAGAATAAATTAAAACCAAAGCATGATTCAGAAGTAATCATTTTTATTTACAAAAAAAGTGTACAACAGGTGTATACAGCATAAAAAAAGCACATTGCAGCACCTGAAGGTTATTTTTCCCTTACCCAAAAAAAAAAAAAAAAAAAAAAACTTTCTGGTGTGTAGCCAGTGATACTGCAGTTTACTACAATGTAGTCAAAAACTTCATTAGGCCTGTACGTGCATCAAGACCCTCGGCCTCTACAGTGGATGACAGTGCCCCGTCAGGCTGGTTGAATGTAGCCCATTCTTCTCTGAACTCATCACCATTCATTTCACAGAGGTTATGCAGAACACAACATGCATCACCAGGGATTTGACCTTGTGTGTATTGCAGTCATTTCGTTTTAGCAAACACCTCCATCTGCCCTTTAGTCTGCCAAAAGCATTCTCAACCACCACCCTGGCTCTGCTTGTTTTATGGTTGTACACAAGTTGTTGGGGTGTCAGTCGTCCGTTGTCTGTGAAAGGTTTCATCAGCCAGCTCTTCAAAGGATAGGCTGCATCACCAAGGACATAGTACCCCACATCATGTCCACAAATGTTCTTGGTTACATCAGGTAGTAACAAACCCCTATCCACTAGGTCCCACAATCCTGACAAACGCAGTACTCTGGCATCATGTAGGCTCCCTGGCGCTCCTAAAAAAACATTCCAAAAGAGACCTCTTCCATCCACAACAGCCTGTAGAATGATCGAATGCCAGCCCTTTCGGTTGAAGTACTCTGTGTGGTACTCCTCTGGTCCAAGAATGGGGATGTGTGATCCATCTATTGCACCTACACACTGAGGCAAACCCCATCTGCACTCAAAATATGTCGCCATTTCTTTAACTTTTCACTGTTTGGTAACTGGATAACTTCTTGCATGAGTACCTTCTCAACAGATGAGCAGAAATCGTGAACACAGTGACACACAGTGACACACAGTAGCAACTCCGACTCCAAATAAATGAGAGATGCTTCTATACTCAGAGTTGGTCGCAAGTTTCCACAGTGCAATGGCGATTATTTTTTGAATGGGCTACACAATGTCGGTAGTTTGTCTCTCCAGTTGGGGTTGCAATCGACGACAGAGGTACAGAAAAGTATCCTTAGACATCCGGAAATTCTTTATCCACTGTGCTTCGGTGAAAGTTGGAACCACGCTGTCCCACCATTCTGTTGTTCTAGTGTGCATCCAAACCGATCGCGAAACACGACGCATTCGATAGTACTCCCATATCTAAAACACACCAAAGTTGCACAAAATAAGTTAATGTAATCGATAATAACATTATTCACAACTCTTGTTAATTTTGGTGGATTATTTTTTTACCAATCTTGTTCTTTCTGCCCGATGGCGCGCGTTCGTCGCATCCATCTCACGGTCAATGTCCGCTATAGCTGCTAACAAACGTTGTCTACTTTTATATCTAGCATTACAAGCTTTCTGAATACGCTTTACTATTAGTGCTCGTCTCTTTTCTGCCGTTTTGTTAATTACCTCGTTAGTAAACCAATAAATCACACATAAAAGCAGCACAGCTTGAATCTCCTCCATACTTAAAACGCACTCAAAACAAGCGCGAAGACTGGGAGGAGCAGTCGCACGCAGTTCAATGTCACCACACTAATTTACATAATCTTCACGGTACTTTAGAACGTGGTGTAAACGCAGTAAGGAACCGGTCTGGGGCAAAAAAAGTTCCTATGAAAAAAGTTCCTGGGACAAATAGTTCCTGGTATTTGCGGTGGAAACGCGGCTTAATATAGACACATGCCAGATGTAGACCTGTGAAAGGATTATTGATATCTTAGATACTGTTGCCATGGCAATGCATTAAACTATAATATTCTTTTTTTAAGCTTTTTCATGCTTTTGTATGCTTTTGGGCACTTTTGGGGTTCTTAACATGCTCGAAAACTCTTGAAACTTCGCACACGGGTCAAAACCCACGGCCATCAGGGCCGGGCTGAAACTGGTACCCGGGCGTTTCAGGGGGGCTCGACAGCGCCCCCTTGGACGGGGTCAGACAATTTGGTCCATATATTCAACACGCTTTACCCGATTTGCTTCAAACTTGATGTGTATAATGTAGACACACGCCAGATGAAGACCTGTGAAAGGATTGTTGATATCTTAGATGCTGTTGCCGTGACAACGCATCAAACTTTAATATTCTTATTGGATACTTATGAGACTCTCAGCGCACTTTTGGGGCCCTTAACATGCTCAAAAACTCTTGAAACTTTGGACACGGGTCAGAACCCACGGCCATCAGGGCCGGGCTGAAGCTGGTACCTGGGCGTGGCGGGGGGCTCGACAGCGCCCCCTGGAACGGGGTCCGAAAACTTGGTCCATAAATCAAACACGCTTGCATGTAATAATATGAAACTCGGTACACATATAGATCTCATCGGTTCATATATCCTTTGTACTTTTACTTTTTACCCCAGCCCAACAGGGAGTCGTCTATTTTGGTCTGAATGTGGATGTTTTGCAAAACAAGCTTCTACATTTTTACTCACTCCTCTTAAGTGGTTTATTTTATTCCCACCAAACTTTTTCAACATGATGAAAATACATTAAAGATGCTAAATTGTGAACGGATATTGAATATCTCAAATGGTTTTGATATGGTGAGGGATTAAAGTAATGTCAAAAAGAATCAGGAAACGTCTCATATCTTTCTAAAATGTAATTATACACCATTTAGTTTTATATAAAATTATACAAATATTAGAACTAAACCCATTTTAATCTTTTTTTTTCAATTCAAGAAGTATGAAAAAGTTTAAAACAGGCTATTTAGTGCTGGTCAAACAAAAAATCATTCATAGGGCTACTGCCCTCTTGTGTCCAAAATGATATCAACATAGTACATAAAACAATTTTATCAGGTATGCCTATTGTATTTATATACAAATATATTAGGTATGTTGCTGTGAGGATATTTTCCCATCAGTTAACCGACGTGTGACACCAGCAGGGGCTTTTAAATCGCTATATAAAAGTGAAAGTAAGTACGGATGTCTGCACGGACATTGATTATGGTGGCGCTCGCAGTGCGCTCGAATGAATTCCTATGAAAGTAGAAATTAACTAAAAAATGTTCGCTCTGTTCTGCTCACTCCTCGCGTTGGACGCGCACTGCTATGAAGGCCTGTGCAGCCGTGAGCTTTTTTAGTTTAATGTTAAAATTAGCGCCATTTCGGTGGGGGGGGGGGGGGGGGGGGGGGGGGGGGGGGGGGGTATTGCTTGAATTTATTTTACAAAAACATGCGCTATATTTCAGATCAATATATTTGTTTTCCTTAAAATTATTCTCATCTGAATTACAAATAATTTATTTCTGTATAAAATAATACTATATGACTAAAAACGCATTTGATGTTTCTTTTTTAATCAATAACTTAAAAATAAACAGATTAGTGCTCTGTTTGAGGTCAAGAAATTAAAACCAATGCAATATTATGAATGTTTAAAGGATCGCACCGACAGACAGTTTTAAACAGGTTGGATAAATATTTCTTGCTTTTAAACAGTGTGTGTGTGTGTGTGTGTGTGTGTGTGTTGTGTGTGTGTGTGTGTGTGTGTGTGTGTGTGTGTGTGTGTGTGGTGGAGAGAGAGAGAGAGGAGAGAGAGAGAAGAGAGAGAGAGAGAGAGAGAGGAGAGAGAGAGAGAGAGAGAGAGAGAGAGAGAGAGAGATTGTGTCTGTTACAGTGACAAGAGTTTAACCCTTTAAGGCCTTGTCTTTTTGGATATATATCTTTTTTTTATTAAAAAGAAAATGTGCATACAACCCATATATTTTAAATGCATTGTTTGCTTTAAATTAAATTAAGATTGTATGTTTGGTAATTGAACCTAAATAAATTTAAAATTAATATCAATTCAGATCAATATATTTGTTTTCCTTCATTTTAATCAACACTAACTTTATTCTCATCTGAATTATAAATAACTTATTTCTGTATAAAATAAAAAATCCAGAATAATCCAGACCAACCAGAGCGCACTATTTCTACAACATCATCAGTGCTGAAGCGGAACTACCGGAGCCGTTCGGCAGATAGCGAGCAGATATTTTGATATTTTGTGTCATGTCATGCACATTAACCTTAAAGGCACCAGGGTGGCGATGCCACCGGCTTTTATATATATATATATATATATATATATATTATATATATATATATATTATGTATATATATATATATATATATATATATATATATATATATATATATATATATATGTCACGGTTGTTGGTGCAGGTAGCTGAAGACGAGGACACGGAATTTCAAAGATAATAGATTTAATAACAAAATGAAACTTTCAAAAATCAAACAAGAACAAAACTCCAGGACTACAAGGTTTACACACAACCATACATAGACGACGATCGACCAACACTGGGAGAAAACACAGGGCTTAAATACACAAGGAATGATTGAATGATTAACTGAACACAGGTGATAAAACTGAACACAAACGAGGAGCGGGAAAACTTAACAGGGCTAAACCAAAAACCACAAAGACAGGGGAAACCAAGATCACAAAAACAGAACTCAAACACATTGAATTGTTACAGTACCTCCCCCCTCCCCGAAGGCGCGACCTCGCGCCGTATAACATCCAAAGGGGTGGGAGGGTGGGCGCCCTGGAGGCTGACGAGGGCATGGTGCAGGTCCAGGAAGCCTCCAGGGCGGAGCAGGCTGTGGGCGTGGCCACGGCGGAGCAGGCTGTGGGCGTGGCCACGATGGTGCAGGCTGTGGGCGTGGCCAAGGCGGAGCAGGCTGTGGGCGTGACCAAGGCGGAGCAGGCTGTGGGCGTGGCCACGACGGTGCAGGCTGAACCTCGGGCGTCCAGGGCGGAGCTGTGGGACCCTCGGGCGTCCAGGGCGGAGCTGTGGGACCCTCGGGCGTCCAGGGCGGAGCTGTGGGACCCTCGGGCGTCCAGGGCGGTGCTGTGGGACCCTCGGGCGTCCAGGGCGGAGCTGTGGGACCCTCGGGCGTCCAGGGTGGAGCTGTGGGACCCTCGGGCGTCCAGGGCGGAGCTGTGGGACCCTCGGGCGTCCAAGGCGGAGCTGTGGGAACCCTCGGGCGTCCAGGGCGGTGCTGTGGGACCCTCGGGTGGCCATGGCGGTGCAGGCTCTTCAGGTGGCCACGGCGGTGAAGACCCTTCAGGTGGCCGTGGTGGTGAAGACCCTTCGGGTGGCCATGGCGGTGAGGACCCTTCGGGTGGCCATGGCGGTGAGGACCCTTCGGGTGGCCATGGCGGTGAGGACCCTTCGGGTGGCCATGGCGGTGAGGACCCTTCGGGTGGCCATGGCGGTGAGGACCCTTCAGGTGGCCACGGCGGTGAAGATCCATCAGGTGGCCACGGCGGTGTTATTTTTCCGGGCCTCCGTGGATCTTTGGCCGGCCTCCGTGGATCTTTGGCCGGCCACGGCGAAGGCGTATAGCCCCCCCCCAAATTTTCTTGGGGAGAAAGACAGGTTCAGGAACGGGAACAGACTTGACATCAACGGACGTTGGGTCAACGGGGTCTGGGTCAACGGGCTCTGGGTCTGGGTCAACGGGCTCTGGCGCTGGGTCAACGGGCTCTGGCGCTGGGTCAACGGGCTCTGGCGCTGGGTCAACGGGCTCTGGCGCTGGGTCAACGGGCTCTGGCGCTGGGTCAACGGGCTCTGGCGCTGGTCAACGGGCTCTCGCTGGTCAAGGCTGGCGCTGGGTCAACGGGCTCTGGCTCTGGCGCTGGGTCAACAGGCTCTGGCTCTGGCGCTGGGTCAACGGGCTCTGGCTCTGGCGCTGGGTCAACGGGTCTCTTGGCGCTGGGTCAACGGGCTCTGGCTCTGGCGCTGGGTCAACGGGCTCTGGCTCTGGCGCTGGGACGGGGTCTCAACGGGCTCTGGCTCTGGCGCTGGGTCAACGGGCTCTGGCTCTGGCGCTTCATGGGACTCGGAACTGGACGGGGCCAGCACATCAGGGGACTCGGAACTGGACGGGACCAGCACATCAGGGGACTCGGAACTGGACGGAACCAGCATTTCGGGGAGCTTGGGGCTAGATTCATGCTCTGGCGGGCAGGCAACTGGCTGATCACTTGCTGATCACAACTGGCTGATCACAGTCTCTGGCTGATCACTTGATGTGATCGAGTTCTGGTGGTCCCGAGTCCAGTATGGCCTGAGCCCATCGCATGCCCGCCAAAGCCTGAGCCCATGGCATGCCCGCCAAAGCCTGAGCCCATGGCATGCCCGTCAGAGCCTGATCCATTTGACGACCTACCTGAGCTTCTTCCCCCAGAGCCTTCACAGCTGGTCCCGTCCAGCCCAGTCAAGCCTTCACCGCTGGTCCCGTCCAGTCCAATCAAGCCTTCACCGCTGGTCCCGTCCAGCCCAGTCAAGCCTTCACCGCTGGTCCCGTCCAGCCCAGTCAAGCCTTCGCCGCTGGTCCCGTCCAGCGTCCAGACAGAGACCGTCCAGCCAGAGACCGTCCAGCCAGAGACCGTCCAGCCAGAGACCGTCCAGCCAGAGACCGTCCAGCCAAGACGTCTGGACACGGGTCAACGGGCTCTGGCTCTGGCGCTGGGTCAACGGGCTCTGGCTCTGGCGCTGGGTCAACGGGCTCTGGCTCTGGCGCTGGGTCAACGGGCTCTGGCTCTGGCGCTGGGTCAACGGGCTCTGGCTCTGGCGCTGGGTCAACGGGCTCTGGCTCTGGCGCTTCATGGGACTCGGAACTGGACGGGGCCAGCACATCAGGGGACTCGGAACTGGACGGGACCAGCACATCAGGGGACTCGGAACTGGACGGAACCAGCATTTCGGACATTGGGGCTAGATTCATGCTCTGGCGGCAGGCAACGGTCTCTGGCTGGACGGTCTCTGGCTGGACGGTCTCTGGCTGGACGGTCTCTGGCTGGACGGTCTCTGGCTGGACGGTCTCTGGCTGGACGGTCTCTGGCTGGACGGTCTCTGGCTGGACGGTCTCTGGCTGGACGGTCTCTGGCTGGACGGTCTCTGGCTGGACGGTCTCTGGCTGGGACGGTCTCTGGCTGGACGGTCTCTGGCTGGACGGTCTCCGGCTGGACGGTCTCTGGCTGGACGGTCTCTGGCTGGACGGTCTCTGGCTGGACGGTCTCTGGCTGGACGGTCTCTGTCTGGACGCTGGACGGGACCAGCGGCGAAGGCTTGACTGGGCTGGACGGGACCAGCGGTGAAGGCTTGACTGGGCTGGACGGGACCAGCGGTGAAGGCTTGATTGGACTGGACGGGACCAGCGGTGAAGGCTTGACTGGGCTGGACGGGACCAGCTGTGAAGGCTCTGGGGGAAGAAGCTCAGGTAGGTCGTCAAATGGATCAGGCTCTGACGGGCATGCCATGGGCTCAGGCTTTGGCGGGCATGCCATGGGCTCAGGCTTTGGCGGGCATGCGATGGGCTCAGGCCATACTGGACTCGGGACCACCAGAACTCGATCACATCCCCTTCTACGACCTCCACGGGTCCCGCGAAATACGGCCATCCGGGTTCCCATGAAGGCCTGCTTCCAGCCTTCCATCTTTTGTTGGGGTCGATCGTTCTGTCACGGTTGTTGGTGCAGGTAGCTGAAGACGAGGACACGGAATTTCAAAGATAATAGATTTAATAACAAAATGAAACTTTCAAAAATCAAACAAGAACAAAACTCCAGGACTACAAGGTTTACACACAACCATACATAGACGACGATCGACCAACACTGGGAGAAAACACAGGGCTTAAATACACAAGGAATGATTGAATGATTAACTGAACAAAGGTGATAAAACTGAACACAAACGAGGAGCGGGAAAACTTAACAGGGCTAAACCAAAAACCACAAAGACAGGGGAAACCAAGATCACAAAAACAGAACTCAAACACATTGAATTGTTACAGTATATATATATATATATATATATATAATATATATATATATATATATATATATATATATATATATATATATATATATATATATAAATATAGCTGCGAGCAGCGATGAAGGCCCAAAGCCGGCGGCACCGCCACCCCGGTGCCTTTAGGTAACTAAAGGAACCAGGGTTGCGGTGTCACCGGCTTGGGCCCGTAATCGCTGCTCGCAGCTATATTTTATTATTGTTTTTTATTAGTGACACATTTGGGCAGAGGATGTATTCCAAAACTTTCTGAAAATACAGTATGAGAATTAACTGCACAATTACTAGAAATGTTTACCTTGGATATTATACAATTTGCATGTATAAAAAAAAATAAAAAAGTTTCCAAATCTAACTTTGAACCAATTCTGTAGAATGGCTCATATAGCCTATTTGAACAAGATTTGTTTCCAGGTATGACTATGTACTAAAAATGTGCTTTTGACTTTTTTATTTATATTTGGATTGTGTGTGTATATATATATATATATATATATATATATATATATATATATATATATATATATATATATATATATATTATTTATTTAATTTTTTTTTTTTTTGTCCTCACATTCTTGTGCGGGCCATTGTCTTCAAAGGTGTGAACCACTTACTATTCATGATGGTGTTGGATCGTCCACGCCCATTGCGCAATACCTAACCTTCCCAAACAAAAAGTGTTTTACAAAATGTAAATCAATGTATTGTTTTATGTGAATGATCAGGCAGGATGATTTTCAGATCATTTTGAATTAATATTTTGCCATTAATATGTTTATAAGCAACTGAAAAAAATACAAATATCAGGGCATGTCAAAACATCTCAAGGACCTTGGTCCCCAGGGGGTTAAGCAGGTAGGTGCTAAGCTTGGTAAATTTTAACAATATGTATACCAGAAGTTTCTTACAGATGCTCATTTTTGTAGGTACATATGTTACGCCCCTGAAAACAGGGAGACATAATCACGAGTGATACGGTTAGGTTTCCTCACTGAAAACTTTAGTGTTATCTCTTTTACAACAATACAACATTTTACAGATGAACAGGTCTACAGGAAATAGTAGTTTTGTAGGGTATAGGCAAGTCACAACAGCATACACTGTAATTCACTGGAACATATACTCATTTTCAATATAGCTGTCAAGCACAAAGTAGCTTTAGCTCAGTAAACCATAACTACATTTACCAAAAATGTCAATAAAGTGCTTGAAACACATTATACAAATAGATTATTAACTGCGTATCTGTTAATTCACAATTGACATAAAATGGCGGCTACTCTCAGTATGAAGCTATTTTTCTCTGTAACCGAGTGGGGGTTTCGCTCACACATGCACATATTACATTCTGCAAACTTAAATCTAACTTACTCAAAATGTTACTAAAACACACCTTCAACACTCTTGACATGTTAACACGTTATTACATTTACTTAACAATAACGTACATGAAAAAGGGGAGAAATAATCACGAGAGAGAGTTAGGTTAGGTTTCCTCACTAAAACTTTAGTGTTATGAGGAAAAGACCGCGATTTCCCAAGGGGGTAATCCATCCGCCGGAAAATGAAGCCTCCCCGGCAGCCGCCATTGTAGCAGAACATCACATGCTGTTAGCATTCCATTGACTCCCATTCATTTTGGCGTCACTTTGACAATGAATAACTTTACATCTGAGTAAGGTCACTTTGTCGATCACAGATTAACAATTTTACCCTTAAATTAGGCACTACAAAATGAAGTAATCAATATAACGTTTATACATTCCTCTTACAATTTTTATCCTTTGTACACATGACAGATTTGAACTTTTTAACACAATTATATGAATTGTATCAATCCCTATTAACTAGTACTGCATGCATGATCTTTTTAACCTTAGATATTTTAAGATCCTCACATCCTATTAACTTACTAAAACCTTTTAGCCCATAACAGTACAATAAGTATTTCCTTTAACCTGTCACACATACATTTCTTGGTATATTATAACAAAATAAGGTCATTATTATTCTATTGTGTCAGGGAGAACAGATATATGAGAGCAACATGTTGACTTCATTAGCAATGATAACCGGACCTGGGTGAAGATCATCAGGTAGATGGTGACAAGAAGTCATCTGCCAGACATCGATGTAGATTACATCAATATCTCGGAACATCTCCTGCATCACTGTATTTTGCTGCATTGAATACCAATCATTTAAAAAAATGTCCTGTAACAAAACGTCTCAGGTTACTAATGTAACCATAGTTCCCTGAGAATAGGGAACGAGACGATGCGTCATCAACGCCGTGGGAACGCCTCCAGCGTGAATGCGTCTAAAGCATCTGTGTCAACTAGTCCAATGGAAAGAATGAGCGTCACGGGCGGGTTGACGTCATGACCAGGAAATGATAAAAGCACATCCGGTGCAAGCCGGCATTAGCTTCGAAAATTGCCGAAACAACCCGATCACAGGGATGCAGGAAGTATGGCAGGGTGACGCATCGTCTTGTTCCCTATTCTCAGGGAACTATGGTTACATTAGTAACCTGAGACGTTCCCTTACGAAGGGAACTCCACGATGCGTCATCAACGCCGTGGGAACGAGAATACCCAGAGCGCCAGGATTCCAAGTACCTGAGTGTCAGTCTGTTGTAACTAAGCACTAAGCACCTGAGAACTGTAAAATCTAATGAATGTGAGCGGAGAGGACCAGCCCGCCGCATCACAGACGTCTTGAAGAGAAACCCCATATAGTAAGGCTTTAGTCAAGTCAAGTCACCTTTATTTATATAGCGCTTTTACAATACAAATTGTTTCAAAGCAGCTTTACAGAGATAACAGGAAAACAATGTTGTAATAGTATTGTTCAATTGAAAATTAAATGTCCCCAACTAAGCAAGCCAAAAGGCGAAGGCAACAGTGGCAAGGAACCAAAACTCCATCAGGTGACAGAATGGAGAAAAAAACCTTGGGAGAACCCAGGCTCAGTCGGGGGGCCAGTCCTCCTTTGGCCAACGAAACAGTGTATGATTATGAGTTAGGCAGCATAATGTCAGGAGTCAGATGAGATCAGAACTTTCACGATATTATCCAGTTCATCTGGTTGGGTTGGGTCATCCGGCCGGTGAGGAGATGAGTGTGGTGAGGTGTCCATGGGCCTTCACAGCCCTGATAATGCGTGTCGTCGTGTCCATGTGATGCTTTAGAAGCCGCCATACTCCTAGTAGAGTGAGCTCGGACCACCAAAGGACACGGTTGGTCCGAGTACTCGTATGCAAGTGCAATAGCCTCAACTATCCACTTACTAACCGTCTGTTTAGAAGCAGGAAGACCCTTCTTAGGTGATCCAAAGCAAATAAATAAATGGCTGGACTTCCTCCATGAAGATGTCCGAACACATAAGTGTCCAGTGCTCACACTGGGCACAAGAGGTTAGGCTTTTCCTGGTCCGAAAAATGCGGGAGGACAGAAACCTGCAGCACAATAGGCCTCGGAATAATGGTAGGCAACTTGGAACATATCAATGTTTCGGGTAAGATTGCCTTGGCCATCCCCGGTGCAATCAAGGCAGGTGGGGACCGAAAGGGCCTGAAGGTCTGACTCATATAGGGACGAAATAGCTTAGCAGAAAAAGTCTTAAAAGAAAGGAACTTCTCAAAGAGAGCCCCAGATAGGCCTACACTATTGTAAGGTCCCTAGCCGGCACCCTAGTGCAAGTTGCAGGCTTCAGCCTCAAAGTGCCACGAAGGAAACGAGTGATCAGGGGGTCTTGACCCAAAAATGTACCACCCACCAGGGCGTGGAAAGCTGCAATGGCCGCCACAAATACCTTAAGCGTGGAAGGACATAGACCTGATACAAAGCGTTCTTGCAGAAACTCAAATACTGTGTTTACTGAACAGTTAACCGGATTCCACTGACGCTGGTAACACCAAAAGTGAAAAACTCTCAAAATAGTGAATATAGTTTCCTCGTAGCGGGAGCTCTGGAGCTTAGAATGATCTCAACAACCTCGGTTGAGAGACCACTCTCTATGAGTTGGGCCCCCTCAGAGGCCAAACCCACAGTTTCCAAATCCCCTGCCGGGGTGCAATATTGCATCCCCTGCCTGAGATGGAAGTTCTCTCCTGATCGGGACCTCCAAGGGAGGGCCGTCAAGGAGAAGAAATTAGGTCCGCAAACCAAATTCGGCTTGGCCAGGGTGGTGCTACTAGCAATAGGCTTATACCATTCTGGCGGATTCACTCCAGAACTCCTGGGAGCAGAGCAACAGGGGGAAATGCGTACAGACGTAGCCTTGGCCACGTCTGCATCATAGCATCCAGCCCCAAGGGGGCTGGTTGAGCGTGGGAGAACCAGAGTGGACAGTGCGTCGTATGCTGAGACATGAACAGATCCACTTCAGCCTGGCCTGTAAAACTCCCATATTTGCTCCACCGCCTCAGGGTGGAGGCCCCTGGCCTCAGCCCCTGCCTCGACAGGGTGACTGCTCCAATATTCTGGCCCCCAGGAATATACACTGCCCTCAGATAGCGTATCTTCTTGAGGGACCAAAATAAGAGGCCACCAACGTGTTGTCTGTGGAACAAGAACCAGAGTTTCCTCCATATAACCAAGGCGCGGGGATACTGCCGCGTAATCTTGATGGTATGGAGTGGGTTTCCCCTCGGGGAGAACCCTCTGGTCCTGATCCAGAGCAACACATGATGGCCCCTCAGGTCTGGGAGGAGATGTCTCAAAGCATTGACGACGAACATCATCTCTATGCAATTCATGTGCCAAAAGAGATGATGACTCCTCCACAAGCCCTGAGCTGAGCGGCCTTCCAATACCGCTCCCCAACCGGTGAGGGAAGCATCTGTCGAGATCACAACTCGATGCAAAGAGCTCCCAGCACCGGACCCTGGGTTAAGAACCAGTGCTTACTACATATAACCAAGGCGCGGAGAAACCGCCGCGTGATCTTGATCATACGAAGTGGGTTTCCCCTCGGGGAGAACCCTCTGGTCCTGAGCCACCACTGTAAAGGTCTCATGTACAGCATGCCAAAAGGTATCCCGTTGGACGCTGCTGCCACAAGACCCAACAGTCTCTCGAACTGTTTTACAGTGCGTGACTGGCCTAGCCTCAGCTCTTTTGTGGCTGTTAGGATAGCAGCTATACGAACGGGCGACAGAGTCACTGAATCCCATACCACACCAAGGTAAGTGGTTTTCAGTACTGGAGAAAGCACACTCTTCTTGGCATTGAGCCTCAACCCCAACATCTGCATATGAGCGAGAACGACACCTCGGTGCCGAACCGTCAACTGCTCTGATTCCGCTAGAATCAGCCAGTCGTCGATGTAGTTCAGAATACCTATGCCCTGAAGCCTAAGAGGGGCTAGAGCTGCATCACGCATTTCGTGAACGTGCGGGGTGATAAAGCTAGACCGAAAGGAAGAACCCGATATTGGTATACTTTGCCCCCGAAAGAAAACCTTAGGAACTTCCTGTGCTGAGGGAGGATGGAGATATGGAAGTAAGCGTCCTTCAGATCTATTGTGACAAACCAGTCCTTTACCTCTTGCTCCATTACCAGAGCCTGCTCGGGATGCACCACTGTGGGCAACACCCCGTTGTAACGAGGAGGACGAGAACCAAACTGGATTCTGTATCCTTTCTCTACAATCTGCAGGACCCAACGAGAAATATTCGGCAGAAGCTTCGGTTTCGCGCCCTCTGAGAGGGGTTTTAGAGCAGCCAGTTCAGGTAGTTCCTGCCATTATGTTTCGAAATAAAAGAAAAAGATCGGGCTTTTTTATTAGATGCTCCGGTTGAGCCTTCTGGTCTCTTCGGCGACGCAGTCTATACGGTCGTCGAGAGATTTCAAGAATCTAAGAAGCAATCGGATGCTTTTAAAAAGTTAAAAGCATCCGATTGCTTCTTAGATTCTTAGCTTCTTAGCTTCTTAGCTTCCGCGCCTTTGAGTTCATTAAAGCCCAGGGGCCGTATTCACAAAGAATTTTATCTTACCACTAGGAGTACTCCTAAATTGCACTAAAATATTTTAGCTAGGAGTTTTCTCTTAAAAGTTATTCACAACGCCTTTCAGACCTACTCTTAGTAAGGAAAAATGACAAGTCCTAAACTAAGAGTGAGTCTTCGTTGCTATGGATGACGTCAATTCTCATGCACGAGCTTCCTCACAATGATCACAGTGATTGGTTGTTAGATGACAGGGCCATCATGCGGAACATAACACAGACAAAACAAATCATGGAATTACATCTAAATATGTCTGTGTCCTACACAAAATAATAATAGTAATGTCATCGAAATGCATATCATATTTTTGCAGGCCCCAGTGAAGTGTAATTCTAAAAAGGCAGAGAGAGAGAAAAAAAGTTGTGAATTAAATTAAATTAAATGAAGGTAGCCTAATACCCCAATGAAAACCGCCACTTGCCTAATAATGAAAAACGACACTTGCATTAACACTTTGCATTAACACATGAATTGACATCCTATTAGCTTAAATAGACTACTTAAAGCAAGAAAATGTTGCTCCTATTGAAGTAATGTAATAGTTGAATGACGGTGGATTATGAATTCGCCAAAACGGAAAAGAAAGCCCATAACGCAGGATCAGTTATGGTGTGGTCACACCGAACGCGAATAGAGCGTCAAATACGCGTCTATCGCGTCTAGTAAGACGCTTGAACATTCGCTTGAGTTCAAATTTTTCAACTTGCGCGGTAGACATTCGCGGCAAACTCGCCGCCCAATTCGCGTCAGCTTCTACGCTGCCAGAAAATTTACTAAGGGAACCAGCCTCTCGAGGCTGGTCTCTGGTGTTACCGAGAAAGCTAATTCTGGAGCCTGAAACATAATGGCAGGAACTACCTGAACTGGCTGCTCTAAAACCCCTCTCAGAGGGCGCGAAACCGATGCTGTGCCGCAGCATAGCATCAGCGACTCGCTGGAGACCACTGCGCCCTGAAGCACTGAGGGTGGCAGGGTTGGCAGAACGGTCTCGTGAGGACCCCGAAATGGAACGGGCACCGTATAATGAGGTGTACACCGCTCTACTTTGGTCGGGGCTGTCCTCACAGGCCTGACACATGAGCATCGGGACCTTTTTTTTTTTTTTTGAGCTGAAGTCTTCTTCGCCTGAAGAACGGTCCTCAGATCCGGCTTCGACTTAGAAGACTTCGGTTGAGAGTGTTGCGTCTGTTTCCAGTGTTTACGTGGAGGTGCACGAGACGCAACACTCTCCTTTTGTTGCACACGATACAAGGAGCTAGATGGCTGGGGCTGCTCACGCCCAGCAGCCCCAGGGGGTTGGACACGGCGAGGGAGAAACTTTTTAAAAGCATCCGATTGCTTCTTAGATTCTTGAAATCTCTCGACGACCGTATAGACTGCGTCGCCGAAGAGACCAGAAGGCTCAACCGGAGCATCTAATAAAAAAGCCCGATCTTTTTCTTTTATTTCGGCCAAATTTAACCAAAGGTGCCTCTCAGTAGCTACCAGGGCAGCCATAGAAAGACCAAATTGCCCTGGCGGTTTCTTTAGTCACCCTGAGAGACAGATCGGTAGCCCGACGAAGTTCTCGAATTTCGTCAGGACTAACTCCCTCACTATTATCGATATCCCCCAGCAGGTCAGCTTGATAAGCCTGGAGCACTGCCATCGTGTGCAGACACGCTCCAGCTTGACCTGCTGCTCGATAGGCTTTGCCCACTAAAACCGAAGTTTTTCTTTATTTTTTGGCTTTAAACGGTTTAGCGGGCAAAGCTGAAGCCTTCAAAGACGATGCTGGACCAGGTGATAAATAACTAGCGAGTGTCTGTTCAGCCTGGGGCATCGCCTCATATCCGTACTCTTTCAGCCCTCTAATATCTGAATATAATTTAACTTGAGGGCTAAAAAGATGAGTACGGCTTATTCCACGATTTAAACAGTTCATTATGTAAATCAGGAAAAAAGGGAAGGCCTCGTGATGGAGATGATGTGGCTGAAGGGAGAAAGAGCTTGTCTAAAAATTTTTTTATATATATATATATATATATATATTATATATATATATATATATATATATATATATTATATATATATATATATATATTGGACGAGCGCCTATATTTCATTCAATATTTAATTTATCTACCGCCCTAGTAATCACCTCCACCAACTCCTCATATGCTGGGGAAACAGATGGCGAATCTCTTTCCCCATGTGTGTGTGCTTTCACTCTGAATACTCATAACATCGACCTCCTCGGAGGAAGAGCACTGAAGTAATAGAGGACTCTCTCTCCCCGGGCGGAAGAAGCCGCAGAGCGGGCTTCCGACACCGGGAGAGAGCACTGGATCTCCCGGGTAAGGAAGGAGAAAAGGCCCTCGGACCCGTCTCCAACCCCTCCGAAAGATCCTTTTGCAATCCCTTAGGAATGCATTCTCCGCGCTGCCTCGGCAAACGTGGGTCCTTGCGATTTTTAGGGGTAGCATTACTGCTCCACTCCCAAACAAATGACACAAAGCTTGTGTGTGTCCCCACCTGTTAAATAACGCGGGCAGGGAGGAACACACTGTTTGTACACTTGTTTCGCCATAACGTTTCCGAGATATATTGCAACAGACAACAATAAATAGACAGAGACAGTATAACACACATCGCTTGCTGAGGCACAGAAGCTAATGCCGGCTTGCACCGGATGTGCTTTTATTATTTCCTGGTCATGACGTCACCCGCCCGTGACGCTCATTCTTTCCATTGGACTAGTTGACATAGATGCTTCAGACGCATTCACGCTGGAGGCTTCCCACGGCGTTGATGACGCATCGTGGAGTTCCCTTCGTAAGGGAACAGATCAGTAACAGACTATAAGCATTAATATTAACTTGATTTAGACAAACTACATTGTTCGCATTTTCTACCAGAAACAGTGCTGAGTAGGTTACTTAAATGGTCTGCATTGATCGATTGCTCCTGTCTGCCTTCCTGCCTGCTGTGAGCTGAGCTGTGAGTTTGTTTGCGTCGAGGCTGTAAGCTGTAAACTCTAAGCCTCGTTTTAGCTTCATATTTCTTTCTGTTTTGAACCATCATTTACTATAATTTCTAGTTGTTTATATTACTAAATACAGTTTACCCACCATCTCAGATTAACCTTACATCGCTAGCTTCCGTTATTGTTAGCACAGCACGCTAGTGTTAATGCGCCACCCGCGCTCATTTATTTATTTATTTTCTCTCGCTCGCCCGCACCTTTGAGTTCATTAAAGCCCAGGGGCCGTATTCACAAAGAATTTTATCTTACCACTAGGAGTACTCCTAAATTGCACTAAAATATTTTAGCTAGGAGTTTTCTCTTAAAAGTTATTCACAACGCCTTTCAGACCTACTCTTAGTAAGGAAAAATGACAAGTCCTAAACTAAGAGTGAGTCTTCGTTGCTATGGATGACGTCAATTCTCATGCACGAGCTTCCTCACAATGATCACAGTGATTGGTTGTTAGATGACAGGGCCATCATGCGGAACATAACACAGACAAAACAAATCATGGAATTACATCTAAATATGTCTGTGTCCTACACAAAATAATAATAGTAATGTCATCGAAATGCATATCATATTTTTGCAGGCCCCAGTGAAGTGTAATTCTAAAAAGGCAGAGAGAGAGAAAAAAAGTTGTGAATTAAATTAAATTAAATGAAGGTAGCCTAATACCCCAATGAAAACCGCCACTTGCCTAATAATGAAAAACGACACTTGCATTAACACTTTGCATTAACACATGAATTGACATCCTATTAGCTTAAATAGACTACTTAAAGCAAGAAAATGTTGCTCCTATTGAAGTAATGTAATAGTTGAATGACGGTGGATTATGAATTCGCCAAAACGGAAAAGAAAGCCCATAACGCAGGATCAGTTATGGTGTGGTCACACCGAACGCGAATAGAGCGTCAAATACGCGTCTATCGCGTCTAGTAAGACGCTTGAACATTCGCTTGAGTTCAAATTTTTCAACTTGCGCGGAAGACATTCGCGGCAAACGCGCCGCCCAATTCGCGTCATTCGCAACGCCCGGCGCGAATGATGCGTCTATTCGCGTTTGCATTGACTTTGTATATGTAATCTACTCGCGCAAATATTTAAATTTGCGTTCAGTGTGAACACACCATTACTGCTGCTGGCTGTTGGTGCTGAAAAAAAAAAGATAAATGCGAAATTCGGCACTGGGATATCAAGCAAAAAACATGGGAGAGGATTTGTTTGCAGATCAATGCAGCATTCCCGCTTGTGTCGTGGACCCCGGACGACTGCGAGAGGTGGTGGTGTGCGCTACAATCCTTTGTGAATAGGTCTTAGTGAGTTAGGAGTCCTCTCGACTTCTTTTAAGCTGTCCCAGAGTTAGGTGCTACTTTTAGGGCTAAAATGCTTCGTGAATTACTATTAGTGAAAAAAATTAGGAGTCCTAAAGTTAGGAGTGACATGCCCATTATTTTTAGGAGTTGCTCCTAAATTCGCCAGTTAGGAGCTACTTTTAGCCTTAAAATTCTTTGTGAATACGGCCCCAGGTAAGTAAGAATCAGTCAACAAAAACGGTGAGTAATGTCTTGTCCTGTTATTGTCACCTGTGTCACATGTCATATGTTTAGTATAGTCTTCTCCGATGGCAATATCTAGGATTTAATTGTGATAAATGCAAGGAGACAGTCAGGCTGACGGAGAAGATTTCAGAGCTAGAGACACGCATCCAAACTTTAATTGAGGATAGTAAGAATGCTAGAGCTTTAGATACTACTTTGGATGCGCCTAGCATAGTGAACTCTGTACATGATTCGGTTCCAGCTGAAGTAGGGCCCGTGCAGCAGGGCAGATCATGGGTGACAGTAAGACGCTCTAGTCGCGGATCAAAAAACCACTCTTCCGTTCCGATTTCCATAACAAATCGATTTGCCCCACTCAGTGAAACACCCACTGAGAATTCTGTTGATTGTGCCCTGGTAATAGGGTATATGTCGAACGTCGCATTACGAAACCGGAAAACAGAACGCATCGCTTCCTGTTCAGGGGCTGTATTCACAAAGAATTTTAAGGCTAAAAGAAGCTCCTAACTGGCGAATTTAGGAGCAACTCCTAAAAATAATGGGCATGTCACTCCTAACTTTAGGACTCCTAATTTTTTTCACTAAGAGTAATTCACGAAGCATTTTAGCCCTAAAAGTAGCACCTAAGTCTGGGACAGCTTAAAAGAAGTCGAGAGGACTCCTAACTCACTAAGACCTATTCACAAATGATTGTAGCGCACACCACCGCCTCTCGCAGTCGTCCGGGGTCCGCGACACAAGCGGGAATGCAGCAGTGATCTGCAAACAAATCCTCTCCCATGTGTTTTGCTTGATATCCCAGTGCCGAATTTCCCATTTATAATTTTTTTTTTCAGCAGCAGTAATGGTGTGTTCACACCGAACGCGAATTTAATTATTTGCGCGCGTAGATTACATACAAAGTCAATGCAAGACGCCAATAGACGCATCATTCGCGCCGGGCGTTGCGAATGACACGAATTGGGCGACGCGTTTGCCGCGAATGTCTTCCGCGCAAGTTGAAAAATTTGAACTCGAGCGAATGTTCAAGCGTCTAACTAGACGCGATAGACGCGTATTTGAACACACCATAACTGATCCTGCGTTATGGGCTTTCTTTTCCGTTTTGGCGAGTTCATAATCCACCGTCATTCAACTATTACATTACTTCAATAGGAGCAACATTTCCTTGCTTTAAGTAGTCTATTTAGGCTAGGATGTCAATTAATGTGAAAATGCAAAGTGTTAATGCAAGTGTCGTTTTTCATTATTAGGCAAGTGGCGGTTTTCATTAGGGTATTAGGCTACCTTGATTTAATTTAATTTAATTCACGACTTTTTTTCTCTCTCTCTGCCTTTTTAGAATTACACTTCACTGGGGCCTGCAAAAACATGATATACATTTCGATGACATTACTATTATTATTTTGTGTAGGAAACAGACATATTTAGATGTCGTAATTCCATGATTTGTTGCGTATGTGTTATGTTCCGCATGATGGTCCTGTCATCTAAAAACCAATCACCGTGATCATTGCGAGGAAGCTCGTGCATGAGAATTGACGTCATCCATAGCAACGAAGACTCACTCTTAGTTTAGGAGTTGTCATTTTTCCTTACTAAGAGTAGGTCTGAAAGGCGTTGTGAATAACTTTTAAGAGAAAACTCCTAGGTGAAATATTTTAGTGCGATTTAGGAGTACTCCTAGTGGTAAGATAAAATTCTTTGTGAATACGGCCCCAGGTCTTTTGTATGTGCTTCATGCATTTTTTTTACTGTTTTACTCAAGGTAACTTAAAAGGAGCGAGCAAAGAGGATCATAACCAATGTCCCTCACATGTGAAGATCGATATTTAACCCTCTAAGACCGACGGGAGCGTCGGCGCTCCCGTTTGCGTGTGTCTGTTTAAATGCCTATAGAAACTGAAACCAAATGGCTAGGTCAATCATTCTTTTTGCATACAAAAACCAGAGATGTAACATGTTCAGATCAAGCCTCCAACATGCCCATATTGCGTTGTTTTCACCCTCTAATCAGTCTGTACAAACTGCGTAATATGCGTTTACAAAAAAACACACACACAAAATGCATTGCACGTCTTTGCACACATGTTCTGTAGATCTGCGATTGATATTTACGTCTTCCGATGACTCATTGACGTATCACGTTCTGTGCACTATGACCCCCGGGTGTGTCACATGTTGTGACGTCACACGCTGCGTCATTTGACCATGCGTTTGACTCCCGTTTGACTCCCATTTGCTATATGTTCCTTATATCGATATTGTCTTTTTACCATTGCTTTATTTTATCATTTCTTTCTCCTTTAGACATTCACAAATACAAGGACATTCACACAAACACACACGCGCGCACGTATGCAGCGTTATGTCTAAACGAAAGTACACGCCTTTTTTTTGAATGAGTGTAAAAATGAGTGTATCTTAAAAACTAATTTATGTAAACATTTCAAATCAATTCTGTATAGTTTTAAATTGTTTTATGCACGTTTTTCACATTGACAAGTGTGAGGTTGACATTTATCCATTTTTTGCATTGAATAAAATATGTAAAAAAAAAATATAATATTTTTTTTTTCTTTTTGTTTATTGCACTTGAGATATTTATCTAGTTACTATTGATTTATTACAAACATAGCCTTCAAATTGGGAGAGTAAGGATTATTTTGATGTATGGCATATGAAAATGCTCAAAAGAATGACAGCACAGCATGTACAAATACAAAGATATACTCTGGTGGAATTGTTCTATGGCAGGTAATAAAGGGTTAAAGGTAAAAAAAAAAAAGATCTTCACACGCTAACGTTTAGATATTTAGATAGAATAAAACGCCAATAACAAAGTGAAATAGGTAGGTTGGCTGATTACCTTAAAATTCCATAGATATCGGCGTCAGTTCATACGGCTGTTAACACTTTCTATGACAAGCGGATGTGATGAGACCAGGTTTTCGGTTTCGTCATGCGACGATCGACATATACCCTATTGGTGATTCTATCACACGGAACGTGAAAATAGAGACACCAGCCAACATAGTCTCATGTTTGCCAGGAGCCAGAGCGCCTTACATCAAAGCAAATTTTAAAGTGCTGGCTAATGCTAATCGTAAATTCTCTAAGATTATTATTCATGTCGGCACTAATGATGTTCGACTCCGCCAGTAGGAGATCACCAAAATTAATATTAAAGAGGTGTGTGAATTCGCAAGTACGATGTCAGGCACTATAATTTGCTCTGGCCCTCTTCCTGTACGCAGGAGTAATGAGATGGTTAGCAGATTGGCCTCACTAAATGGCTGGCTGTCTGAGTGGTGTCCGCATAATAATGTTGAATTCATAGACAATTGGAAAAGTTTTTGGGGCAAACCTGACCTGTTCATCACTCCTGGGATGGTTCTGCTCTTCTCTCTAATAATTTGGCTCATAGTCTTAGAGCTAAAACATGACAATCTGGGGCTCAGGTCAGGAAGCAGACAGACTGGCTAAACCGACCGTCTGCTAGCGGCCTTGCGTCACCAAGGTCAGATAAATCCCATCACATAGAGCCTCTTTTACCTAGATATCATCATATAGAGACTGTGTCTGTTCCCCGAATTTGGAAATCCAAAAAACGTCAGGTAAAAAATGTAATTGATGTTCGACAAATAAAAAACAGATATAATACAGATGAGCACATGATAAAGCTTAGGTTGCTGAATATTCGATCCCTTACTTCAAAATCGCTCATAGTTAATGAACCATAAATATTTTATCAAAGAATTTGCGGACTTTCTATCAGAATTAGTATTGGCTGCCGATAAAGTACTAATTGTTGGTGATTTTAATATGCATGTAGATAATGAAAAAGATGCATTGGGTTTGGCATTTAAAGACATTGTAAAATCAATTGGAGTTAGACAACACATGTCAGGACCTACTCATTGCCATAATCATACTGTAGATCTAATACTATCACGTGGAATAGATGTTGATGCCGTTGAAATTCTGCAGCAGAGCGATCTGAGACATCTCAGATCATTATCTAGTCTCATGTAAATTACATTTAGCCAAGGCTGCAAAGCCGACTCCGTGTTATAAATATGTTAGACCTATAACTTCTGCCACTAAAGATTGCTTTATCAATAATCTTCCTAATCAGTTTCATCATCTCAGCATCCCGGATAGCTTAGAAGAACTTGATATTGCAACAGAAACTTTTAACTCTCTCTTTTCCAGCACTTCAGATGCAGTTGCTCCGTTGCGCTTAAAGAAGATTAAAGAAAATAGTCCAACGCCGTGGTACAACGAGCACACTCAGGCCCTTAAGAGAGCAGCCAGAAAAATGGAGCTCAACTGGAAGAAAACAAAACTAGAGGTATTTCGGATTTCATGGAAAGAGAGCTCGATTGCATACAGAGAGGCCTTAAAAGCTGCTAGATCTGCTTATTTTTCAACCCTATTAGAAGAAAATAAACATAATCCTAGGTATTTATTTGAAACAGTGCCTAAACTACCGAAAAAGAAAGCTTCAAGCCCATAAGTGTCCAAGCAACACAGCAGTAATGACTTTATGAACTTCTTCACTTATAAGATTGATAACTATGCAACCGTCTACTACAGTATCGCATCAGGGAGTGCATTGTAGTCTCCCTGAGGAAAATTTTTATTCATTTGTTGCTATAGGAGAGGAAGAATTTTGCAAACTCGTTAATTAATCTAAATCGACAACTTGTATGTTAGATCCTATACCGACTAAGCTACTGAAAGAGATGCTTCCAGAGCTCATAGATCCTCTTCTTAATATCATTAATTCGTCTTTGTCTCTAGGATACGTACCAAAAACCTTTAAGCTGGCTATGATAAAACCGCTTGTTAAAAAAACGCAACTTGATCCTTCAGAATTAGTCAATTACAGGCCGATCTCAAATCTGCCTTTTCTGTCAAAGATATTAGAAAAAGCAGTATCCTCACAACTGTGTTCCTTTCTTGAAAGAAATGATATCTGCGAGGATTTTCAGTCAGGATTTAGACCGTAAGTTCAGTATGGCGTACCGCAAGGCTCAGTACTAGGACCGCTGCTGTTCACTCTGTACATGCTACCATTAGGAGATATCATTAGGAAAATGGAATTAGCTTTCACTGTTATGCCGATGATACTCAGCTCTATATTTTTTCAAAACCTAACGAAGCTTACCAATTCACAAAATGAACAGAATGCATAGCTGATATAAAAAACTGGATGACTAGTAATTTCCTTCTACTAAATTCTGAAAAAACAGAGATTCTAATTATTGTACAAAAAACTTCCACACGTAATAACCTAGAGTACTGTCTAACACTTGATGGCTGCTCTGTTAAGTCTTCGTCGTCGGTTAGGAACCTGGGTGTGCTCTTTGATACCAATCTTTCATTTGAAAGTCACGTGTCTAGTATCTGTAAAACCGCATTTTTCCATCTTAAAAAATATATCTAAATTACGACATATGCTCTCATTAACTCGTGTTCTTGATGTCGCTGCGCAGGTTCCCGAGATCCTGAACGGTGACGAGCGCGTCGGAGCTGTCGTGCTGCACGCGGGGACGAATGACATCAGGCTGCGGCAGACGGAGGTTCTGAAGAAGGACTACAGGAGCCTGATCGAGACGGTACGCAGCACATCGCCTAGAGCAACGATCGTCGTGTCTGGACCGCTTCCCACGTACCGACTTGGACAAGAAAGGTTCAGTAGATTATTTGCTTTAAATGAATGGTTAATGTCATGGTGTAATGAACAGAAACTGCTCTTTGTAAATAATTGGAATCTGTTTTGGGAGCGACCTAGGCTCTTCCGTCCTGATGGTCTGCACCCCAGTAGAGTCGGAGCGGCTGTTCTGTCGGACAACATCTCCAAGACGCTACAGACCATCTGACTAGTAAGTCAAAGTCCAAATCATAGTCTTTGCTGTCCCAACTTAATTGATATAAGTACCAATGTAGAACATTATATAGAAACTGTGTCTATTCCTCGCTTAGTGAAGCCAAACAACAAATCTACTGTAAGATCTAGCAAGAATATTATTGTAATTAAACCAGAAAATCTAAATATCAGTGAACAAAAACAATTTCTAAAGCTAGGTCTTCTAAACATTAGATCGCTCACACCTAAGGCGGTTATTGTAAATGAAATGGTCACAGATAATAATTTCGATGTTCTGTGCCTTACTGAAACCTGGCTTAAACCAAATGATTATTTCAGTCTAAATGAGTCTACTCCACCAGGATACTGTTATAAGCATGAGCCCCGTCTGATCGGTTGTGGCGGCGGTGTTGCAACAATCTACAGAGATATTCTTAATGTTACTCAGAAAACTTGTCATAGGTTTAATTCGTTTGAAGTACTTGTGCTAAATGTTATGCTCTTAGATGTAAGAAAGAAATCCTTATTATCTCTAGCCTTGGCTACCGTATATAGACCTCCAGGGCCATATGCTGATTTCCTAAAAGATTTTGCAGACTTTCTCTCAGACCTATTGGTCAATGTCGATAAAGCAATAATTGTTGGCGACTTTAACATACACGTAGATAATACAAATGATGCGTTAGGGGCTGCGTTTACAGATCTATTAAACTCTTTTGGGGTGAAGCAAAACGTCAGTGGTCCCACTCATCGTCTAAATCATACACTAGATTTAATTATATCATATGGAACCGATCCAACCGATATAGATATTATACCGCAAAGTGACGATCTCACTGATCATTACATGGTAACTTGCATAATACGCACTGCTGAAATTTGTCATGTTGCACCACGTTATAGACCAGGCAGAACAATCCTTCCAACCACTATAGATAGATTCTAAAATAGCTTACCTGATCTATCTCAGCTGCTCAGTGAACCCAAACAAACAGATGAACTAGAGGAAATGACTAGCAGTATGAGCAACATTTTCTCTAGTACACTAGATATTGTTGCACCAATTAGATTAAAAAAGGTTAGAGAGAAAACTAAAGCACCATGGTACAACAGTGCTACGCATGCTATCAAGAGAGAAACTCGTAACTTAGAGCGTAAATGGAAACAAACTTATTTAGAGGTCTTTAGAATCGCGTGGAAAGACAGTATGTCACGTTATAAAAGGGCTCTAAAATCAGCCAGGGCTGAGCATATCCGCAAACTAATAGAAAATAACCAAAATAATCCAAGGTTTTTATTTAACACCGTGGCTAGACTAACAAATAATCAGACATCTCCAGACCAAAATATTCCGTTACAATATAGTAGTAATGATTTTATGAATTACTTCAATGAGAAAATAGAAAGCATCCGAAACACAATTGTAAATGTACAATCCTCTATGGTGTCTTATGACTCAGCCTCAATTATGGCCCCTCTAGAACAACTAAACCGCTTTACAACTATAGGACAGGAAGAACTAAATAAACTTATCATTGCATCTAAACCAACAACATGTTTATTAGATCCAATACCCACTAAACTACTTAAAGAAGTGTTACCTGTAGTGGAAGAGCCTCTTCTCAATATTATTAACTCGTCTTTATTTTTAGGTCATGTTCCAAAAATATTCAAGCTGGCAGTAATAAAACCTCTCATTAAGAAACCGCAATTAGATCCAAATAACCTAGCAAATTACAGACCCATCTCAAATCTTCCATTTATGTCTAAAATACTAGAAAAAAATCTCAATTGTGCTCTTTCTTGCAAGAAAATGATATCTATGAAAAATTTCAGTCGGGATTCAGACCGCATCATAGCACAGAATCTGCGCTAGTTAAAATTACAAATGATTTACTCTTATTCTCTGACCAAGGCTGTATCTCAATACTAGTTCTACTTGATCTTAGTGCTGCGTTCGACACTAAAGATCACACAATACTCTTAGATCGACTACAAAACTACACTGGTGTTCAGGGACAGGCATTAAGCTGGTTTAGATCGTACTTATCAGACCGTTACCATTTTGTCTGTTTAAATGGGGAAAACTCGAAGATAACATCAGTAGACTATGGAATGCCGCAAGGTTCTGTCCTAGGCCCTCTGCTATTCTCAATATATATGCTGCCACTTGGTAATATTATAAGAAAACATGGAATTAATTTTCACTGTTATGCTGATGACACTCAATTATATATCTCATCACGACCAGATGAAAACACTAACTTATCTAACTTGACAGAGTGTCTAAAAGATATAAAATGCTGGATGACGTGTAATTTCCTGCTATTAAATTCAGATAAAACGGAGGTATTACTTATTGGTCCAAATAACTACCCACAAAATCCCTTACAATACAACTTTAATTTAGAAGGATGTCCTGTTACTTTATCCACTACAGTAAAAGACCTGGGTGTTATGCTAGACCGCAACTTGACTTTCGAAAATCCTATTTCATATGTTACAAGAACAGCCTTGTTCCACCTTAGAAACATTGCTAAGCTACGTAACATGCTATCTGTTTCAGATGCAGAAAAGTTCTAGTAATCTAGTCTCGAGGTCATGAATGCATGAACTATGCATTCATGACCTCAAGACTAGATTACTGTAATGCTTTACTAGCTGGTTCTGAGCCCGTCGCCTGCCCGCCGGAGCCTGAGTTCGTCACGCCTACAGAGCCGATGACATCCTTGGCCGAGGGAGTGTTAGTGGAATTCGAGGGCATGGAAGTGTGTCCCACCCACCCACCCATTACTGAGACCACTGTTGTTGCCCAGTCTTCGTCTCCCCCCATCAGCCCCGCTGTTCCACCTCTACCTCTCAGTGGTGTGGTTCCACTGCTGGACTGCTGGAGGTCTTCTCATCCTGGGCGTGAGGACTCCGTGCCTTCGCCTCCAGCCTCTCTACGTTCCACTCCACAGAGACCCGTCGCCCTGACTCCCACGCCTATGCTCCACCCACCCTCGATGTCTGCAGTGACCATCGGTCATTCGGCTTCACCGGGCTCCCTCAGTACTTCGGCTACACCTGGGTCGGTCATCGCACCACATTCGCCGCGGATCGCCCTGAGGCCTGCTGGCTGTCTGTACCCATGGCTCCTCCCTCCAGCAATGCCACCGTGGAGTTCGGTTTTGTTTAGGCGCGAGGTCGCGCCTTCCGGGAGGGGGGGGTAATGTCACGGTTTCCCCTGGTCCTGTCCCGCACTACATGTCCCAGCATTCCCCTGGATTCTCACCTGCACGCACTTTCCCTGATTGTGATCACCTGCACCTCGTTTCCTCATGATCTGCACTCACGCTGCATAAAAGCTTCAGTCACTCTTCACTCCGGGTCGGATCTCGTCAGTACCGTGTCAATCCTCGTCTGGTCGTGTCTATTTCTGATTCCTGGTTCCTGAGTATTCGTCTAGAGACACTTCCTGAGTATATTCTGAGCATTTATGTTACCTGTTATTTTGGAGTCTGCATTTAGTGTATAAATAAAGCCTAAGTTTATTCACCCTTTCCTGAGCGTTGTGTGACAGTAGTAGCCTATTTTCCGAGTAGTTTAGCTGGCACTGGCAATGCACACATTTTTATTTACCTGACCATCTGTTTTGGAAAATACAAAATGTTTCCAAACCCACGATTTGCATCCGACAGCAGTCACAACATTTTCTGCGTCGGTCTTTTTCGCTGCTACAGCCGCTTTGTTGCTGCACATGCTGTTTTGCGATCAAATTGGTATATCGAATTGATTTGAGACATTTTAAGGTGTTTCCATTCATTTTCGCACTGAATCACACAACATTCAAGCAAACATTTGCGAACAAAGTTTTGCTAGACAAAATGGAAAGCGCCATCTACCAACAAAGGATCAATATTGCACAAGTTGTAGCCTAGTGCTTATGTGCCAGCTGATAGCGACATAAGGGATGATGTATTACAACCCCGACAGGCTGATTATTCGCGTCGGGGTCTTGAATCAGCCTGAAGGGGTTGTATTCGCTATAACAATCGCCTCGCTCTACATTATCCCGCTTATTACATGGCTACCTGCCAAATAAATCAATAATTTGACACAAAATATTGATTTAAAAAGGAGTTTATTGATTGAAAAACGATTGTATTGCTACCGCTAAAGAAAATAGTCCGTTCCGTCTCTGAACTGCGTCCATGGCAACGGTGTGTTATACTTAGTTATCAAGAAATAACAGACCGCATTCTACATTAGAATGTAACCAAGTCATGTAATAACAAGCTATAATAAGAAAACAACGGCGCTATCAACACTGCTATGATGATGCAGATGCACGTAAATGCCTGTGGTGTGGGAACGACAGCGCTCCAAACAGTTCTGGGAGATTGTGGTTCAGAGACACTTCACGGAAACCCTTTGGTTGAAGCATTGTTTTGCTTTGTCCACTTACATCTGTCTTTGTTGACACCCGCCATGTGTGCGCAAACAGAGCGGAAATACTGGGCGGAAATGAACTAAAACTTCTTCTATGTTTTGTGGTGTGTTGCAACCATAAAAGGACCTAAAACTTAATCGCAATTCATTATTTATTCGGCAAATAATGTTTCCATCAGAGTTTATCGCATAAGCCGTATATCGATCAAGATAAAATCCGATGAGACCGAACGTATTTCATTTGAGTCGATATTCATGAAATTCAAGTGAATTTTACTGTTTCCATAAGGCATTTTTCATTCGATATCACTTAATTCGGATAAAAACGTGTGGATGGAAACATAGCTAGTGTGTCTGCTTCCCGGACAATGGTAGGAAGACTGTTCCAGAGTTTTGGTGCTAAATAGGAAAAGGATCTACCGCCAGCAGTCGATTTTGATATTCTAGGTCAGTGGTTCTCAAAGTGTGGTACGCAGGTTCCGTCTAGTGGTACGCAGAGGAATCACTGAATTTCGCACGTAAGATCAAACCGGTGTGATCTTTTACTGTCTAAAATGTGTGATCACTCTTGGCTGGTCCCTGGAGCGTACGATACGATTACACCGCTATGAGTAGAACGGCCAGTGCATCACGTGATCAGCTGCTAAATTCAAATGTGCTTTCGCGCAGTTGGCTGGCGCTGAGCCAGAGACGGACGCGCGCCACTCAGGCGCTGTCAAATATCACAATTATTAAGTGTTTTTAACTACATAATGTTTATTTTAGGTTTCAGATATTTGAATTCACATAAGTACTAAAAAAACGATACATTTAGAATTTGTAAAATACACACTGATGTCTATGGAAGCGGAAATAATAATAATAATTCATATAATATTATAATTAGATGACACGTTTTATTCATATCGGATAACGTTACACATTGTGTAAGTAACTTTAAAGTTAACTCTATCCTTCTCCCAGTTCACCGGCCACTTACTTTCATGTATTTCAGGAGAAGTGGATGAATTCACGTGCTGTAAATCCAACAGATCCGCTAACGTGATCGTTATAAAGGTGTTTTAAACAACAAAACACTTCCACTTGCATATATTTGACAATCGGAATATCAAATATTTCATGCCATAGCTAACAAATGTGTGAATATTTTGAATAAAAAAAAAATGAAATAAAAGCAGATCATTAGTCATTCAGCGCGGTGTGTCACGTGACAAGCAATGACGCGTCACCACGATCTATCTATCTATCTATCATCGTTCTATCTCTTTCTAACTAATCTATCTATCTATCTATCTATCTATCTATCTATCTTTCTAACTAATCTATCTATCTTTATATCTATATCTCTTTCTAACTAATCTATCTATCTATCTTTCAAACTAATCTATCTTTCTTTCAAACTAACCTATCTATCTTTCTATCTATCTTTCTAACTAATCTTTCTTTCTTTCTTTCTAACTAATCTTTCTTTCTCTTTCTTTCTAACCAATCTATCTTTCTTTCTAACTAATCTTTCTTTCTAACTAACTAATCTATCTATCTTTCTTTCTTTCTTTCTTTCTAACTAATCTATCTTTCTTTCTAACTAATCTATCTTTATAACTAATATTTCTTTCTTTCTAACTAATATATCTTTCTTTCTTTCTAATTAATCTATCTTTCTTTCTTTCTAACTAATATATCTTTCTTTCTTTCTAACTAATCTTTCTTTCTTTCTAACTAATCTTTCTTTCTAGGTAATCTTTCTTTCTAAGTAATCTTTCTTTCTTTCTAACTAGTCTTTCTTTCTTTCTTTCTTTCTTTTCTAACTAGTCTTTCTTTCTTTCTTTCTAACTAATCTTTCTTTCTTTCTAACTAATCTATCTTTCTTTCTTTCTAACTAGTCTTTCTTTCTTTCTTTCTTTCTAACTAATCTACATTTCTTTCTTTCTAACTAATCTATCTTTCTTTCTAACTAATCTATCTTTCTTTCTAACTAATATATCTTTCTAACTAATCTATCTTTCTTTCTAACTAATATATCTTTCTTTCTTTCTAACTAATCTTTCTTTCTTTCTAACTAATCTTTCTTTCTAGGTAATCTTTCTTTCTAAGTAATCTTTCTTTCTTTCTAACTAGTCTTTCTTGCCGTGGGGCGGCAGTGGCTCAGTGGTTCATGTAGGTTGTCTACAAACCGGAAGGTTGGTGGTTCAATCCCCGGTTCCACCTGACCAAGTGTCGAGGTGTCCATGAGCAAGACACCTAACCCCAGATGCTCCCGACGAGCTTGATGGCGCCTTGCATGGCTGCAGTCGCCCGTCGGTGTATGAATGAGAGAGTGAATGGGTGAATGTGAGGCAAATTGTAAAGCGCTTTGGTGGCCATTGGGTCTGTGAAAGCGCTATATAAATGCAGTCCATTTACCATTTCCCTTTCTTTCTTTCTTTCTTTCTAACTAGTCTTTATTTCTTTCTTTCTTTCTAACTAATCTTTCTTTCTAGGTAATCTTTCTTTCTAAGTAATCTTTCTTCCTTTCTAACTAATCTATCTTTCTTTCTTTCTAACTAGTCTTTCTTTCTTTCTAACTAATCTATCTTTCTTTCTTTCTAAATAATCTATCTTTCTTTTTAACTAATCTATCTTTCTTTCTTTCTAACTAATCTATCTTTCTTTCTTTCTAACTAATCTTTCTTTCTAACTAATCTATCTTTCTTTCTTTCTAACTAATCTTTCTTTCTTTCTAACTAATCTTTCTTTCTTTCTTTCTTTCTTTCTAACTAATCTTTCTTCTTTCTTTCCAACTAATCTATCTTTCTTCTTTCTTTCTAACTAATCTTTCTTTCATTCTAACTAATCTTTCTTTCTTTCAACTAATCTTCTTTCTTTCTAACTTTCTAACTAATCCTTCTTTCTTTCTAACTAATCTTTCTTTCTTTCTTTCTAAATAATCTTTCCTTCTTTCTAACTAATCTTTTCTTTCTTTCTAACCAATCTTTCTTTCTTCCTTTCTAACTAATCTTTATTTCTTTTCTTTCTAACAAATCTTTCTTTCTAACTAATCTTTATTTCTTTCTAACTAATCTTTCTTTCTTTCTAACTAATCTATCTTTCTTTCTAACTAATGTTTCTTTCTAACTAATCTATCTTTCTTTCTAACTAATGTTTCTTTCCACCTAATCTATCTTTCTTTCTAACTAATCTTTCTTTTTTCTTTCTTTCTAACTAATCTTTCTTTCTTTCTAACTAATCTTTCTTTCTTTCGAACTAATCCTTCTTTCTTTCTAACTAATGTTTCTTTCTAACTAATCTATCTTTCTTTCTAACTAATGTTTCTTTCTACCTAATCTATCTTTCTTTCTAACTAATCCTTCTTTCTTTCTAACTAATCTTTCTTTTTTCTTTCTAACTAATTTTTTCTTTCTTTCTAACTAATCTTTCTTTCTTTCGAACTAATCCTTCTTTCTTTCTAACTAATCTTTCTTTTTTCTTTCTTTCTAACTAATCAATCTTTCTTTTTTCTTTCTTTCTGACTAATCTTTCTTTCTTTCTAACGAATCCTTCTTTCATTCTAACTAATCTTTCTTTATTTCTTTTTTTGTAACTTATCTATCTTTCTTTCTTTCTAACTAATCTATCTTTCTTTCTTTCTTTCTTTCTTCTTTCTTTCTTTCTTTTAACTAATCTATCTATCTTTCTTGCTTTCTTTCTTTCTTTGTAACTTATCTTTCTTTCTAACTAATCTTTCTTTCTTTGTAACTAATCTATCTTTCTCTTTGTAACTTACCTATCTTTCTAACTAAGCTATCTTTCTCTCTTTCTAACTAATCTATCTTTCTTTCTTTCTTTCTAACTAATATTTCTTTCTTTCTAACTAATCTAGCTATCTTTCTTTCTTTGTAACTTTTCTATCTGTCTTTCTTTCTGACTAATCTATCTTTCTTTCTTTCTAACTAATCTTTCTTTCTTTCTAACCAATCTTTCTTTCTTTCTAACTAATCTTGCTTTCTTTCTAACTAATTTATCTTTTTTCTTTCTAACTAATCAATCTTTCTTTCTTTCTTTTCTAACTAATCTTTCTAATCGTTCTATCTATTATTTATCTATCTTTCTAACTAATCTTTCTTTTCTTACTAACTAATCATTTTCTTTCTTTCTAACTATTCTTTCTTTCTAACTAATCCATCTATCAAACTTCAAACTACTTTAAACTTCTTTAAACTCTCTGGTCCGGCTTTTTCAAGCCAACTTAAAGTTTGTCTCATCAAACTTTTTTTTCTAGTTAGAAATTGAACTGTCTCATTTTTGAGCTGTGCATAACTGTAGCTGCTGTATTTTCATATTGGTCATTATGGTGTTTCTTGGAGAGCCAAATATTTTCTGAGGTGGTACTTGGTGTAAAAAGTTTGAGAACCACTGTTCTATGTATTATTAACTGGCCGGAATTTTGAGATCGCAATAGACGTGAAGGACTATAATGCGTTAAGAGCTCGCTCAAGTACTGCGGAGCTAAACCATTTAGTGCTTTGTAAGTAATCAACAATATTTTAAAATGTATACGATGTTTAATAGGCAGCCAATGCAGTGTTGACAGAACGGGGCTAATATGGTCATACTTCCTGGTTCTGGTAAGAACTCGAGATGCTGCATTTTGGACTAGCTGTAGTTTGTTTGTTAAACGTGTAGAGCATTACAATAATCTAGTCTTGAGGTCATGAACGCATGAACTAATTGTTCCGCATTTGTCAATGAGAGCATATGGCGTAATTTAGATATATTTTTAAGATGGAAAAATGCGGTTTTACAGATATTAGACACGTGACATTCAAATGAAAGATTGGTATCAAAGAGCACACCCAGGTTCCTAACCCACGACAAAGACTTAACAGAGCAGCCATCAAGTGTTAGACAGTATTCTGGGTTATTACGTGTAGAAGTTTTTTGTCCAATAATTAGAATCTCTGTTTTTTTCAGAATTTAGTAGTAGGAAATTACTAGTCATCCAATTTTTTATATCAGCTATGCCTTCCGTTAATTTTATGAATTGGTAGGTTTCATTAGGTTTTGAAGAAATATACAGCTGAGTATCATCGGCATAACAGTGAAAACTAATTCCATGTTTCCTAATGATATCTCCTAATGGTAGCATGTACAGAGTGAACAGCAGCGGTCCTAGTACTGAGCCTTGTGGTACGCCATACTGAACTTGTGATTGATAAGACATCTCTTCATTTACTGCTACAAACTGATAACGGTCAGATAAGTATGATTTAAACCATGCTAGTGCAATTCCACTAATGCCAACATAATGTTCGAGTCTCAGCACATGCATATTTGTTTTTCTAGACTTTAAATATAAAGACAAATGTACCATATTACAAATATAAGACAGAAAAATTATTGAAACTGGAGTAGGATTGGAAAATTAACAATTGTACCTTGTTTTGTACAGTGTTTCCAGACTTGATGATGACGGTAGTCTGTGGTGCACGACTCAACAGTGCAACAACAGACTGACGGATTTTGGCCACTTCATGCACGTAAAATGTTATTGGGTGATAATTCAAGTGGGCAAATAATGTAAAGGCAACGACTGCATGAGGTCCACCAGTGATTTCATCAATATAACTGCTGATATAATGCAAGTCGGTAATGGGCACTTTGGGAAATCGCAAAGGAACACTGTGTGCCTTCCAGTGAACAATAATATTATTTTTCAACTCTACAGCCATCAGGGGTCCAAGAACATGTTCAGTGTGAAGGTACATTCTTTGTATGCCTAAAAAGATTGGGACAGTGCATGTTAATGAACAAAAAATGGAATACATGCATGTAAACATTCCGGATTGTAGCCAAAGGCTAATTTCCATCCGTAGTGTAAAATAAGATAAGTAAAACTTACATTAGACTCATTGCTTTATTTATTTCTTAAACAACTTTGCAAAGCTGCTTTTTATTGTACACAGCATCCCCCTAAAATGTATGGGCACTTAAGGAATAGTACACTTAAAAAAAAAAATCTGTCATAATTTACTCACTCTCATGTTGTTCCAAACATGCATGATTTTATTTTTCTGCAGAACACATAAGATGATATTGAATGTTTGAACAGTCTTTGTCTATAGAATGAAAGTCAATGTGATCCAAATGTATGAAAATCTTCTTTTTTGTGTTCCACAAAAGAAAGCCAGTCATACAAGTTTGCAATGACATGAGGGTGAGAAAATGATGACAGAGGTGAACTATATTTTGGGGTGAACTATCCCTTTAAGATGCACAGACACATTTGCATTTCTGAACGTCATTGCATTAGATGCAAACAAATACTTTATGAACCATTTTTGCAATTACATTTTGCAATTACGAAAATAATTACAGTGTTAAAGTGCAACCTATTTAAGTCTTTAAAAAAAATTGTCACTTGGTTTAAAAAAATTGGTGTAATGGCAAGACATTCATGCATTTGTTGATGAAGCATCCAAATACTTTTTGGGGCTTCTGTATATGAATAACTTGCCTGGCACTTTTATTTCTAAATGCTCAAACCACTGCCTTATGGTAGAGTCTCCAATAGTGTAGACAATCTTGTTTTTAAGACAATTTCCCGATTGTTCAGGGCTGAACTGTTGGGTGTTGCACACAAAAGACTTCCAGACATCATTCAGATAAAACCCTGCAGGAACTGGTGTCATCATGCCAGATCTGCATCTCTCCATTGTGTCTAAAGCAAAGAAAAATTAACCTGAAGAGACTGTGCGGTAATTATGCAAATTCTTAATCCTCTTGCAACTAACTACTATTGCTTTTAGATTATATCGGTCCTGATATATGAACATACCGATGCCTGTAGTGTTGGGAAGGACATTTATGATTTGTGTGTCTCCAGTAATAGCAAGATTTGTTAATCTCCTGGGAGGAAAAAAAACATATTTGCAGTTTTTCAAATTTTACTATTCCTCTCTGTAATTCATTTTGAATCCTTTCCCACTTACTCATTGAAAATTTGCATCTCAAAGGGATTTAATGGGTTTTCCAAATCTTCGCTAGAGTGATAAACGAGTTTGTCACAAGAAAGTTGCTTTGGTCTCTCACACTGCCACACCGTCCCTGTTTTTAAATCCTTATAGTCACAGCAGCAGTCGCCTTTTCTCCAGCTTCCATCTGCACCCCACTTAAGATTACATTCTACTAATTCACTGATCCTGGTTTTATCGGGTCCTTGGCCTTCAAAGTGGCCATTATAGTGGCAGCGTGGAAATGAGGACTCCCTGTATTTTTTAAGAATCTGCACAACCTCACTGGAGTGCTCTAGATGTACATACACGTGTGCCTGACCTTCCCAGGGCAGAAGAAAAGCTACAGAGTAAGTCCCATTACGGTGATCCAGAAGCTCCCCGTACACACTCGCCTTCAAGAAGAATAGAGAAGGTTAAGTGCAATGCAGAAAACTAATGTCTGTTGGTAAATCCAATTTTAAAGCTTTTTTTTTTTTTTTTTAAAGAAACAGGGACAGCATACAATAAACATTAACCTCAAGAGGAGAGGTGCATTGTACCAGGTTTTAGCTTAATAGCTACTTTCCACCCGTAGTCCCTGGCATAAAAAACTATAATATATAAAATGTTGTAAACAAAATCAACCATTAACTGGCAAATGAAACTGTCACAGTGTCTGGTTCAAGTTCCCTGGTGTCCACTAGAGGTTCTCTTCCCCCACGGTGTCTGTCACATTAGGAACTGCATTCCCCACAATCCTTGTCTGCTCTCATCACTGTTCATTGCACCCAGCTGTTCCCCATAATAGCCCAAACTGTTTTCAGAATTAATAGAGTAGGAGTAGTAGTAAAGTTCATATGGATTCCAGCCCATGTAGGAGTAGACGGAAATTAATTGGCAGACAAATATGCAAAAAATGCAACCAAAAAAACAGAGATAGATATGGTAGTAAGATATAGTAAGGCGGAAGTTAAAAGCATATTTAAAGCAGAAATGGGAAGGAAGTGGCAAGAGGAGTGGAATATGGAAACGAAAGCGAGAATGTACTACAGTATCCAAAAGAGGGTAGGAGGCATAAGAGAAAATAATAGGAATAAAAAGGAAGAGGACATTATTTCTAGAATGAGATTTGGGCATACTGGATTAAGTAGTATGCTTAAAATAATAGGGAAACATGAAACTGGGATGTGTGAGGTCTGTAATATTAATGAAACAGTAGAACATGTAATTATTAATTGACATAGGTATAAGGAGGAAAAGATGAGGCTGAAAGACTGATTAAGTAAAGAAATAATTAGATTTGAAATGAAGGAAATATTACAAATGAATTCACGGCATGTAGGGTATAGAGCAATATTTGTGTTTTTGAATAAAACAGGGCTTATTAGAAGGATATGAGTTTAGTTGTCTTAGAAAGATGTATTTAATAATGATGTGAATGATAATGTATTAATATTAACAATGTTATTAGATATTTATGTTGTTATTTATTGGTTTTATTTATGTATTTATTTATATATTTAAAGAGTAGTGAGTAAAGGCTATTGTGATCCACACTCCATATCAGAAGGTGGCGGTAATGCACACTTAAAAGTTGTTTGCCAACTGCCATTAAAATGAAACAAAAGAAGAAGAAGCTGTTAGATAATTTTAATGTGGATCATGATAGTTTCTGTGTTTAAATATCCTGCCTGTTTAGTGTCTGTTACGGAGTCCTTGTTTTAATGTCACCACACTTGATGTCTGTGTTTACCCAATTCTTGTTTGTTTCTTGTACCTCAGATTGCCTTGTTGGATTTTTGACCTTTGCCTGGACTGTTGTGAGTATGGATTAACCTAATAAATAACTGCACTTGGATTGGATCTGACTTCCCCTGTGTGTGTGTATCGTGTCTCAATATGACAAATATCTTAATTTTTATTTATAAAATAATAGAAAACAAACACACCTTTAGCTCAGAGTTGAATAGTTTTGCTTTGAAAAAATCTCCACCATATCTTTTTAGGTTCTTGTTGTCGTCTCTGGCTGTGATGGTAATGGAAATATTTTCTCCCACATTGTAACTCTCCTTGAGTCCCATGATAGAGAATGATGAGTGGACTGGGCTTGTGCACTGACTCAGCTGAGTGATTTCTTGATCTGGACGGGGCCAGTCCAGAGCTTTCTGTAGCCCATCCCACTCCTCTTCACTGATTCCCATGTCATGAGCGGATATTGTGGATGAAGAATGATTATTTTGAGGAACTGCTTTAGGTCTGGGGGGCTGAAATGGTCTTATTTGGATCCCGCCAGTCAATCCCCATAGAGCCTGAGAGAGGACCAGGATATCAATCAGATCATTGTGGATAAAGATACTTTCTGGATAATACTAGAAAAGATAGATGGCTATTTAGGCGTTTGGTGAAATCTATATAGCCTATAGTTCAAACATGAGTTGCCTTTACACAACAAGTCAGTATTAGACAACAAAGGGGAACTGAGTTCTCATCTACATTTAACTCGCTTCGCTGCCACTACTAAAATGACTGAGAACACTTCCACCAATTCACCTTTGGCTAAGCCCCGCCCCCCTTAGTTACTGTTGCTACGTCCGTCAACTTTATCTGGGCTCTGGTTTGGTGTCAACATGGCTTATGCTGTGACAGCTCTTCCTGCTGAACTTTTATCAAACTTTTATAAAGCAGCAAATAAAGTGTCCGATAGAAGTAGGCAAAAGGGGCTGCAATATACGTTCGAAGGCTATATTCAAGACATACCGGTGAACAACGCAAGCAACAACACGGCATCCAAATAGAGGCAAAAGCATAACGGTCACAGTCAAAAAATGAACCACCGCATATCCTAATCGAGACGGAGGCTGGGACTAACAATATCAAGAGCAACACTGTTCATGCAAAGCTCTATTCACTTCTATAATCGTTATTACAAAGCAAACGGACTACGCGAGTATAAAGTTGTATTTATTAGCAGCGTGTGCTAGCGTATCAACAATTAGGGTAGAGAACTGAAATCATAACATAAAACAGCATAAAACTATTACTATAACTTCACAGTAAGGTTAAAAGCCAAATTTATCTTGTTGATCCTTGAGGGATTTCACTGACGGTGAGGACGTCCACACAGTTTAATCCAAAGACGACACTTGTCAGGATTTGACTTCGGTTTTGGGAAGGGAAAAAAACGGACACCCCCCTCCAACCTCTCTGGGAAACGCGTATCTGTGTTACAAATGCCCCAGACACAACGTTTAACCATATTTTTGATAAAACTACGACGATAATAGCCTGCCGAGACCAAAAATATGAGACGCCTGTGTTAAAGTCAATGGAGTGCTGTGAAAAAGTGTCGGACCTCTGTGAGAGCTTGTTCTTGGCTGCGCTGTGATTGGTCAATCTACATTCTAGGGTGTGGCTTAGCCAAAGGCAAATTATAGAGTCACGACATGCAAATCATGCCAAAAGAGCTCTTTAGCTCCACCCATGAAGCACTGCGAATGACACAAAAGAGTCGGTCTCCTAGCCTGGCAAGCCAGACTTACATCAAGATGTTCAGTCTGGCAACTCTCCATAGACGCGGCTTAATCCGAGGGGCGGGATAAACGGTTGTCTCTCAAAATCCCTCTGCACGCAATAGGATAGCGCTACAACCAATCAGAGCAACAAAGAAGGTGAGAAGGTTCTGTATCCAGTCGGCAAAACTCCAAACACATCTTCCTTTTTTAAAAATGACTTAAGTGCTGTTCTTCGCTCTTTTCTTAAAGAAAAACTTAACTCCAAGTCCTCCAGAGTCGTGGCCAAAGCCGATTCGAAAGACCGCTGTTCTCCATCCGCAGCCGCCATTCTTTGTTTTCAAGTGGCAGCTGTCGCAACTCTGTAGTTATATGTTAAGCCCGCCCCTGCCTACTCTATACACGACGTGATTGGCCTGACCCAATTTAGGTTTTTGAAGCTAGAAGGTCTATGGAGAGTTGCTAGACTGCCCTGGCTGCAAAATACATTTTGTACATTCCTTTCTCTGTAACCGTTAGTTAGGCTACCTATGTACTAATGTGACTTGACAAGACAGTGTTTAATTTCCATAGCAATGACTATTTACTTCATTGTTTTTATCAGCTTTCTGTAGTACAGCTGCCGAACCTTCTGTGAAAGTAACTTATAGCGTCTAGCACAGACTAGACTCTAGCATTAAAACACGATATAAAAATGATATTGCAAACCAACCAGACATTTAATATGAATCCTGATTTTTTGTTTCTGATCATTTCCATGGGAAAAATAATATGAATGTTTCTTGTTTGCTCATTGGCTTGCAGTTTGTGATAGTAACATACATGTGATAGTAACTAGAAACTCATGCTGACTTTCAAAAAAAGAAAGAAAATAGAAATTTGAATTAGTTAGGAAGTGTTAGGCTACTACTTTGAAGTATTTGAGACTGAATATTGCATTATTCTCACAAAATCATGAAGAAATAAAGGAGGGTTTACATTTCTTTAATTTCCATCTATGAATTTTAATTTGATAGTTTCATCTCTAATACAATATGTTGTTCGTTTGAAACGCGGGACGGATGAAACATTGAGATTTCCTTGAAAACCACTCACTTCATGTACGTTAAATTTCGTCAGCACGTACAACACGCAATGCCTACCAGACCCGCGAAAACATTTCTTCTTTACGTCATGCCGGTTTGGATTTATACACTCAAAAAAATTATGCCGGCTTTACTTAACTTTTTTATGTAAACAGGTTCCACATAACTGGGTTTTGTTAAACAAACATAATTTGTTCATGTAACTTCAACATCATGGAAGTAATTTTAAGCGACCTAATTAAACTCTGAGCAGAGTGTTAAATGAACACTGAAGGAGTGTTAAAGTTAATGAATTAATTAAGTCACTAATTGAGTGATGATTGAGCATTATTGAAGACACCTGATGTTAACAAGCAGAATCACTGAAGGAGAAAACCGGAATTTAAAGTAATCATTATGGAGATCAGTCTGTGTTTTAGTTGGGCTCTTGACCCCCACATTATTAACTTTAGATTTTTTCTGGCTGCTGTACGTGCATTATAACAGCCAGATGAACAAATAGAAAATGTGATCTGATGGTGTTGGTTGTGTTTTAACATAGTCATTATATCACAGTCATTTGATCTGAATCTTCTTGTTCGTCCATCAAAAGTTGATGATGACCATGGCACGTTTGTCATTTTGTTGGGTTTTGATGAGTGCGCAGATGGCTAAAGAGGCCAATCCGAGCCCGGAATTCCCTGTGGCACACTGGACAGGTCAGGAAGGATGTAGAACTCTGAGGTGCAGCCACTTGTTCTTCCTTGGTAAATTTGCGCTGCTGCCTCTTCAAGATAGCACAGGAGCTTCTCCTGCTCTCACAGAGGATTGAACCGTCCTGGACTTTTCTACTCCAGGCAGATCGGTCCTGTGCTAGGGATTCCCAGCTTTTCAGGTCGAGTCCAAAACTCTTCAAGGAAACTTTAAGAGTGTCCTTGTAGCGCTTTTTGGGGCCACCTTGTGCTCGCTTGCCTTTTTTCAGCTCGCCAAATAAGACTTGTTTTGGAAGTCTAACGTAAGACATTCTAGTCACGTGACCAGTCCATCTAAGCTGTTCCTTCGCAAGCATGGTGTAGATGCTGGGAAAATTTGCCTTGCTGAGGACTTCCGTGTCAGGAATTCTGTCTTGCCACTTGATCCTCAGCAGTTTCCTCAGACAGCTCAAGTGGATATGATTCAATTTTTTGGCATGGCGCTGATAGACTGTCCAAGCTTCGCACCCATACATAAGAGTTGGCAAAACAGCAGCCCGGTAGACCTTCAATTTTGTCTCCTGCTTGATGCCAGTCCTTTCCCATACTGAGTCACGTAGACGTCCAAAGGCTGCACTGGCCTTGACAATCCTGATGTTAACTTCATCATCTATGTGCACAGCACGAGACCGTGTACTACCAAGGTAAGTAAACTTGTCAACGGCTGAAAGCTTTTGCCCATTCACCAAGATGGTTGGCTCAGTATAGGGTTTCCCAGGAGCAGGTTGGTATAAGACTTCAGTCTTCTTTGTGCTAATTGTTAGGCCGAAGTTGTTGCAAGCTGAGGAGAGGTGGTCCATACTCTCCTGTAGATCTTTATTTGAGCCAGCAGTCAGAGCACAGTCATCAGCAAACAAGAGTTCTCGAACAGTGACTTCCTCCACTCTAGTTTTGGCTTGCATCCTACGCAGATTGAATAGCCCACCATCAAAACGGTAGATTATGTTAATCCCAGTGTTGTAATTTTGGAACGAGTCTTGCAGCATGGCAGAAAACACCATGCTGAAGAGCGTTGGCGCTAAAACGCAGCCTTGCTTCACCCCGTTTGTGATTGGGAACGGATCAGAGAGTTCTTGCTGATCTCTGACGCTGGCCATCATGCCATCATGGAGATTGCGCACAATGCCAATGAACTTGTCTGGACACCCATACTTGGCCATGATTTTCCATAGGCCCTCCCGGCTGACTGTGTCGAATGCTTTTGTTAGATCAACGAAAGCCATATATAGATCAACATTTTGTTCTTGGCATTTCTCCTGTAACTGCCGAGCAGTAAATATCATGTCAGTGGTTCCGCGGTCTTTTCTGAAGCCACACTGACTCTCAGGTAGCAGACCCTGGTCTAGGTGGACAATTAGGCGGTTCAGAAGGATTCTTGCAAAGATTTTGCCAGCGACTGATAGTATGGAAATGCCTCTATGGTTGTCACAGTCCTGCCGATTGCCTTTCCTTTTATATAGATTGATTATAGTTGTATCCTTGAACTCCTTAGGAACGGCTTCTAATTTCCACATGGCCTGGAAGAGATCGGTCAGTTTCTCGACTAAGCGAGGCCCTCCAGCCTTGTAGATTTCTGCTGGAATGGCATCGGACCCTGGAGCTTTGCCTGATGAAAGAAGTGTTATGGCTTTGCTGGTTTCCTCAGTGGATGGTAGAACAGCCAAGGACTGGTTTATTTCAACTTGAGGCAATCTCGCAATTGCCTCCTCATTTATGCATGATGGCCGATTGAGGACCGTGCTGTAGTGTTCGACCCACCTTTCAAGTATTTTGTCCTTCTCCGTAAGGAGTGTTGTTCCATCTAAGTTCAGGAGAGATGAAGTTCCTGAGTGTTGCGGACCATAGACCTGCTTGAGTACATAATAGAGGCACTTGGTGTTGTTACTGTCAGCGTAAGATTGAATCTCCTCAGCTTTTGCACACAGCCAGGTGTCTTGCATTACTCTGAGTCTCTGCTGAACAATCCTGCGAATGTTGAGGAAGGCAATTTTCTTTAAACTTGAGCTGCTGTCATTAAGATATGCTTTATGCAGGCGATGTTTTTCGTCAAGGAGTGCTCGGATTTCTGCATCGTTCTCATCAAACCAGTCTTGATGTGTACGTAATGGAACACCAAGTGATTCAAGGGCTGTAGAATGCAGTACGTTCTTGAGAGCAGTCCAATCTGCCTCAGCGTCTGTATACTCAAAGCTTAGAGACTCCAAGTGATGGTCCAAAGCCTCAACAAAGGCCAGTCTGGTATGTTCCTGTTGTAGGCGAGTAATGTTAAGACGCTTAACACGTCTTTGTCCTTGTGGGCGTCTGCTAGGCTTAATCCGGATGTTTAATTTGGAGATAATGAGACGATGGTCAGTCCAACATTCAGCACCACACATTGCCTTGGTCACCCTGACATCGTGCCGATCGCTTCTCCTCACGATGACATAGTCAATCAAGTGCCAGTGGTGTGAACGAGGATGCATCCATGAAGTTTTCTTGCGCTTTGGTAGTTGGAATATCGTGTTGGTGATGAGCAGGTCAAATTCAGAGCATGTTTGCAGCAGCAGAAGACCGTTGCTGTTACATTTTCCAATACCATGTGCACCAATGACTCCATTCCATGATTGATGGTCACTTCCAACTCTGGCATTGAAATCACCCAGTATCAGGAGTTTATCCGAGCTGGCTGTGGCAGCAATAATGACTTCCAGGTCATTATAGAACTTGGTTTTGATCTCGTCAGAGTTGGTCATGGTAGGGGCATAGGCACTGATGATGGTGGCTGCCTTTTTACCAACTAGGTGGAGCTGTAAAGTCATTAAGCGGTCGTTTATCCCCTTGGGTTGGCTTGCCAGTTGGTTGACCAGGTGATTTTTTACTGCAAAACCAACACCAGCATCACGTCTCTCCTCCTGGCCTCGTCCGCTCCAAAAGAATGTATAACCTGCACCCACTTCAGTCACTTGTCCAGTATCGGCCAGTCGGGTCTCACTAAGGGCAGCAACATCCACATTATATCTGGCTAGCTCTCTGCCCACGAGGGCGGTGCGTCTCTCAGGTCTTTTTGATCCAACTGTATCCATCAATGTGCGCACATTCCAGGCGCCAACAATGAGTGGTATCACTTTGGTCTTTTTCGTTTTATTTGTTTTTGTTTTTCGACCGCAAGTATGGGATCCCGCCAGCTGCGGTAGGCTGGCCAGGATGCTTTGAAGCAGACAATGTTTAGGGTACCTTTTCTAACCCTTTCCTCACAACGGAGGTGAGCAGTGCGATCCTGAATAGGGCTGCTCAGTCACTCAGGGTGCTGCCGGACTTCACTGCTGCTTCGGTCCAGTGCGAGAACGACCAATATCCTGAGCCGCCTGCGTGCAGGTTTGCGGCTACAGCTTCCAGCATATCCGTGCCTGCTGCTTCGTCGCTCACCCATCGCCACAGGACTTTGAAAATGACGATGGTAAGAACAAGTGCCATGACTTGCGCAGAGAACTTGGATTTAAGTGAGGGTGATTTGCGCAGCATTCAACCTCACTCTCTCGACCAGCCACATCTGTACCCAGTGGCAAGACATAGTCAAGACGACTGGAGATGATCCTGGTTGCAGTGGAAGGTCCAAAGACCCGTTTTGGTGGAATTTCCTCCACCAGGGGCTCCACAGGCCCAGACTCAGACAGGCTGAGTTTTCCGGGTTAGTTAACCGCCGCCCGGGGTTCGGCGTTGGCAGCTGCTGACTGTACCGACTCACCAGGGGGGTGGGGTGTTGAGCCTGGTGTGCGCCTACGGTAGCAGCTAGAGGGCCGGGCCGGATGTAACAAGCCTGAGGCACAACTAGCTGGTCAGACACACCACAGTCATTTGATCTGAATCATTTGATCTGAATCACTGAACTCATATAGAACCCAATTTCAGAGTTAAGTTTATCTTATGGATTATAGCAGCACTGCCATTGAAGAGCATACCATTTATTAGCCTTTTCAAAGAAATCCAAATGATAAAAAAAAAAACTTAAAAAAAACTTTCCAAAAATAATTTGTATGCAGGCACACACAGATATCAATATTTAGCGTATGAATCTCAGCAATGGTGACAAACAGATCACCTCTGAACATAAGCTCATTATTTATTCATGCAGCAATGCATGATGGGTGCCATGAATGAGTTTTGATTGGTGGCACCCAGAATGCACTGCAACATGCATTATTATTGTCACCATTGTTGAGATTCACAGGCTGAATCTTGATGTGTGTGTGTGTGCCTACATAAACTATTTTTTTAAGTTTCTTTTTTAGTGATTTGATCATTTGGATTTCTTTGAAAAGGCTAAAAATGGTATGCTATACAACGGCAGTGCTGCTATAATCCATAAGATAAACTTAACTCAGAATTTTTGTTCTATATGAGTTCAGGTCAAATGATTGTGATATAATGATTATGTTAAAACACAACCAACATCATCAGATCAACTTTTCTATTTGATCATCTGGCTGTTATAACTCATGACACAGAAGCCAAACATAATCAAAAGTTAATAATGTGAGGGTCAAGAGCCCAACTAAAACACACACTGATCCCCATAATGGTGACCTGAAATTCTGGTTTTCTCCTTCAGTGATTCTGCTTGTTAACATCAGGGGCCTCATGTACAAAGACTTGGGTTGAATTCATACTAAAACATTGCGTACGGACAAAGCTGTAAATGTGCGTTCGCACAAAAAAAGCCAGATGTATGAATCTCTGCGTACGAAGGATCCCGCGCATATTCTCTTTGTACATCCCAATTAACGTAAAATTGAGTGCACATGCACGAGCACAACGCCCCACCCAGTCTCCTCCCCCAATTAAATTAATTTAAATATGGTAATTAGTCCAATTTGGCTAAAGAAATCTGCAAGAACATGGCTAAAGCAAGCAAGAAACGAAATTTCACTGAAAATGTCTTCTATGTGAATATATGTTAAAGTGTAATTTATTCCTGAGATCATTACTCCAGTCTTCAGTGTCACATGATCCTTCAGAAATCAGTATGATGATTTGATGATCAAGAAACATTTATGATTATTATCAGTGTTGAAAACAGCTGTGCTTCTGCTTCATATTTTCGTGGAAACCGTGATATAGTATTTTCAGGATAATGAAAAAAAAAAATATAAAACAGATAGGCCTATAGAAATCTTATACTCTTTTGTAACATTATAAATGCATTTACTGTCACTTTTAAACAAATTCAATGTGTCCTTGCTGAATAAAAATATTACTTTCTTTTTTTTTATCTTTAGGACTACTGACCGAATTAATGAAGTTTATTTTTTATTCCTAGTTAAGCCAACACTGCTATTGCTAAACGGGTTGTATCAATTTGCACATGCTTTATATATGTTCTTACTTAATTGCATAGTAGAATATTTTAATAAGACTCGTGTGATAATAATATGTCAAATAATTTATCAATTACAAATTATAAGCAATATCTGACAGCTGGTGGTGCAATAGAACAATTCAAAGTGTAATGTTTGCCACTTCACTTTATTGCCTCTATGAGTCGCCAACGGACAAAAATCATGACAAATGTATGTACGCCAGACATGAAGTTTACTTGGAGGAACGCATATTCTTACGTTAAATTCACTGTTAGTACATCTGGCCGTGAACATGAAGGATGGCGTACACCGTGTTTTTGTGCGTACGCAGTGTTGATACATGAGGCCCCAGGTGTCTTCAATAATGCTCAATCATCACTCAATTATTCACTTAATTATCTCATTAACTTTACACTGCTTCAGTGTTCATTTAACACCATAGACTGTAAAAAATATGGACGTAGTGTCCGTGACGTCACCCGTAGGTTTCTGAGGAGCATTTTTGAAGCCTAAAGTGGGCGGAGCCGGCCGTCACCATCTTGGCCTCGCGTCACCTCGCGTGGCAAAGAGGCGGGGCTTGGTTGGATCTTAGGAGTCTGGCTATCTGAAATCATGCCACCTAGCTCGACGTGATCGAGTTAGCTCAGGCTTGGGAGCTAATGCTATATGCTACTGACACTACCAAGTCTGCGACTGCACAGGGCCTCGCGCTAAAGTGACAGTTGATGATGTAAAGCCAAATAAAATTTCCTGGTTTTGCCCTTCGAAATATTATAATAGTTAAAAGACATGGCTACAAGTGAGACTGTGTATCGTATCGTGATTCTGTACTATGTATTATTTATGCAGTAACTTAAAGGGTACCTATTATGGAATTTTGAAAATTACCTTTCATGTAGTGTGTAACATAGATCTAAGTGAACAAAAACATCCTGCAAAGTTTTAAATATGAAAGTTCACCGTATACAAAGTTATTGTCTCTCAAAAGTAAGAGTCGACTTGAGTCGCTGATATGAATCGATAGACGAACGATGCTTTCTCTCTAGCTTTCGTACATCACTTGTACAAGTTATTTGAATTAGACACGCCCACTCATTGCGCGCGCCGAGCAGACATAGAAACCTGACAACATCATGTCGACGAGACGCTGTTCTGAAGTGCGAATCAAAAGCAAACTTTTTTTTTCACTGCCCAGGGACTATGGAGATATTATTGTGTCTTTATTACATGCGAGAAAATAAATGATCTGAGAGAGAAAAATAAAAGTTTGAGAGAAAAAGTTATCACACTGATAGCAAAAAAGCATTTCATGAGAGAAAAAAGAATATTTGAGAGAAAAAGTTTTCATATCAATAGCAAAAAATAATATTTGAGACTAAAAAAAGTTTTGAGAGAAAGAATGTTTTCTCAGAACATAAAAAAAATATTTCTGAGAAAAAATAATCTATATTTAAATACTTTGAAAAAAATCTTAAATATATATTTTTTGCTATCAGTGTGAAAACATTTTCTCTAAAAAAAAAGTGTTTCTCTCAAACCGCTTTTCTTTGCTCTCGATGCAATTTTTTGCTCTGTGTCAGGATTTTGCTTTCACTGTGAAAATTGTGTCATGGGCGGGGCCACGTTCTTTATTTCCTATTGGAACGCTCCTATTGGCCAGTCGGGTGAGCATCCTCTTGTCTTGTTGGGAGTTAACTGAATCATTACACCATTGTTCGGTTCACCTAGATAGATGCCTCCTCCGCCTTTAGATTCTCTGTCCGAGGTCGGGTCTTTATTTCCCGTGAATCCCGTCACTATCCTTGGGCCGGGCCTTTGATCTAGAGACGTGGACTCCCAACCTCTATGCTCCCAACGCAAAAGAGTGCGGCGCGGGACTAGATTTGATGGCCGAGTGCGAGCGCGAGCGCGGCTGCGGGCTGTAATGCACTCACTCTGTGTGTGAGGGTTCAGGGAGAATAAAACGATTCGTGGGACTCCCGCAAACTAGACATTTCTATGAATATAACATATATAAACAAATACATTTTTATTCATCTGTTGCAGAAAAGCAACAAGAACAACTAAAACAAAATACAAATGATTTACAGGCCAGAGTTTCGTTTTATAACATGTTTGCAACATGGAGCGATGTAGCCATGCAATCATAGATATGTGTTTATTTCTTGAACGCAATGGCCTTAAGATAGACTCTCCCCTCGCTGCTCAAAACGGACTTTTTGTTCAGAGCTGAATTCTGTATGCTGGCAAATCCTCTAATTATAACAAACAAAGTGTATATATTATGAAAGATTCATTGTGCAGTCAGCTTCATTGATAATAACAGAGATGTGTGAGATCGCGATGAACTGATGTCAGCTTTAGGTATTATTATGGGAGCCCGCATTCAGTCATGCCAAACCATGCACGCAGTCGCTGCTTGCTTTTATGTTATAACAGTGGTTTGTGTGTTAATGCTTTAACAACAAATAATTTATCAGGAGCATTTATGCTGATGTGTATGATGGCGACACGTAGGCTTACTTGAAAGTATTTGGAGGTGCAGAACAAGTAGTTGAGAACATTAGTTATAACGTCCCACGTATTAAAATGGTCGGGTTTAAATCGGGCTCGGGCTGATGTAACCCCTTTCACCCGGGTCCCACTCGACCCGCTCCGAGCGGGCCTCGAACCCGGGTCTCCGGCATGAGAGTCAGGCGCTCTAACAAGGAGGCTAAAGACTGCAGCCTCTAGCATCTGTCGCTAGAGCGCCTATTGAGATCAGAGGAGTGAGGTTTTACTCGCACAGCAACTACTAGCTGGCCTCCGTTACACTCACCCCCCTAAACCTCACTCCCATCCGGGTCACGGCACCAATGTAACCCCTTCCACCCGGGTCCCACTCGACCCGCTCCGAGCGGGCCTCGAACCCGGGTCTCCGGCATGAGAGTCAGGCGCTCTAACAAGGAGGCTAAAGACTGCAGCCCCTAGCATCTGTCGCTAGAGCGCCTATTGAGATCAGAGGAGTGAGGTTTTACTCGCACAGCAACTACTAGCTGGCCTCCGTTACACTCACCCCCCTAAACCTCACTCCCATCCGGGTCACGGCACCAATGTAACCCCTTCCACCCGGGTCCCACTCGACCCGCTCCGAGCGGGCCTCGAACCCGGGTCTCCGGCATGAGAGTCAGGCGCTCTAACAAGGAGGCTAAAGACTGCAGCCCCTAGCATCTGTCGCTAGAGCGCCTATTGAGATCAGAGGAGTGAGGTTTTACTCGCACAGCAACTACTAGCTGGCCTCCGTTACACTGACAATAATTTTTATACTAGTAATGCCCAACAGCATTGTATTCTCATAGAGCTGTATTTCGTGCCTAAAATGTTCAGAAATGTTTAATTAGATTGTGAGATTGTCGGACGTAAAATGGCGGATGCGAGTGTTTACAACTCAAAATAAAAACTACTTACTTTTAACGTGAGCAAAAAGGAGAAATATAGGCTTAAAAAGATATATACCGGTAGTCACGATGTGAGTGCGGGATGAGGGATAATTAACCAAATAGAGGTGTGCAAACGTTGATTATGTCGTGTGTAGTCACGAGTTTGAGCAGTCTTGAGTTAAGAAGACACACGTGTCTGATTAGTCTACACATTGACATGTTAACCTCATTTAGCATTACTTTGTCAGCCATTATGTGTAAAAGCGCATTCAGTATGGACTGTTAATAAGAACTCCAGTCAGATTCAGTGGTAGAATGCTTTTATTAATCATTTTGTGAGAACACAGTAACAGGTGATCGGTTACAATCTAGTTCATGAGATAGTCAGTTCATTAGCATATTTCATAGAAGATTAAAAACTGATTAGAAACAATTAAAACAGTGATTAGAGTATTAAAATATATTCATGCGGTTATCAATGCTAGAGCAATGTGAATATATTTTAAATAGCTATTTACATGGTTATGTTGATCGAGTTTAAAGACATGACTTGCTTTGTATCCATGTTAAAGGAGTTTTTGAAATACTTTAATGACTTTTTTTGTCTTTCCTGACATGACATGTCATCTTTCCTTCATGACATGTGAGGGCGGGCACAGCACATGTTCACATGCATTTCTTGATAATTGAGTACATAAAGAGTAATGTGTCTAGTGATAGGTACCTGCTTAGACATTTGCACTGTCAGACATGTGATTGTTTGTGATAATGTGTTGAAGCATCACACAATAACAGAATAGAAGTAGCATTCAGTACCTAATGAAGTGCAGTGTACACGCAATGAAAAGCGCTCCTTGTTTGACCTGTGTTTTCCTGTGTTTTTTCCTGTCTTTTGAACAGAAATAAATGTGTTGCCCCAGGAAGTGACATCGCATCCTTCTTAAAAGCGTAACATATTTTGGCGAGCCAGCCAGGAGGAGGCGATAGAGTGACCAACACCATTAACCCCCTCCTTCCCAACGAGTCGAACCTGAAACAAGATGGACGCCAGTCAGATCCTGCGTGATCAAGTGAGTGCAGCTCTGTGGCAGCTTAGGGAAGAGTCTCTCTGGGATGTCTGCAGGTACCTGAAATGTGATGGCCTGGACAGTGGAGAGTCCCGTAGCAGGACACGGAGGGCGCTTATCAAGATGGCTGAGTGTGTATTGGATGAGCTTGAGGAGAACCAAGAGGGTGATGAAGTTAAACAGTACTGTGTTGATTTATTAACATTCATTGAAAGACAAAAGAGAGAGTGTCGTCAACCAGATGAAGCGGACCCATCAGAGGATCCAGCTCCAAAGGAAGAAGAAAAAAAATATTCTGCACCACACAGTTCTCATGTAAAGAAAACAGATTCCCCACTCAAGAGCCGACTAGAGCCAACTCGCCCATTGCCTGAGGTAACAATGAGAAGAGAGTTTAAAATCTGTGGTCAAATTGGAGAGAGTGGTCAGAGGGATAAATTGTCGTATCTCAGTTTAGTTCGCCAGATTGAGCTGGGAATAGAAAAAGGGCACACACAGACTGAAGTGGTCGAAGCTGTAATCAGGGCTGTCAGTCCAGGGCTGCCTTTGAGAGACATGCTAGAGATCAAGCGTGGTCTGACCCTCAATTCACTTCTCACCATCCTGAAAGGTCATTATCGGGTCAATAGCTCCACTGAACTTTACCACCAGCTGCTTAACATCTCTCAAGAGCCCAAAGAAACTGTCCTGAACTTTGTATTCCGTGCAATCGAGCTGAAAGAGAAGCTGTTATGGAAAACAGCGAATGAGGACACAGATGAACAGTACAGCAGAGCCGTCATTCAACGCAAGTTCCTCCGCTCGATAGAAACTGGACTGTTAAGTGATTCTGTGAAATTCCAAATCCTGCCCTATCTCAGTGATGTGAGTATATCAGATGAAGAACTTATACAGAAAGTGGATGAGGCGGCCAAAGTCGAAAGTGAGAGACAAGAAAAACGGAAAAGATCCATGGCTGGTAAAACGCCCAAAGTGCAGGAGCTTCAAGCAGATACTCAGGTAAAATCCACATCTGCCCAGAGTCCCTCTAAACTTAAGGAGTCCAACTCAACAGCAGCGATCACAACAGTAAAGGGGAACGAGACTAAGCCTGACAGCATGAATGCGCATCAGATGATGGAAGAACTTCGCAAAGAGATGAAGCAAATGTTTTTGGCTGTAATGGAAGCAAGCCCCCGTCCTCCTGAACAAAAACAGAGAGCAAAAGGCTGCAAGAAATGCAGGGATGAGAGAAACAGGTGAGAGCTGTTCGCACTGTTTCAAATGTGGGCAGGAAGGCCACTTCTCTCGCGGATGCAAAGCATCGTCGGGAAACTAGCAGGGGCTACTGAGATGGGGCCAGCAGTAGTCAAAGAAACCGCGCCCCAAAATGAACAGCCACCACCCAGCTCAGTCATTCAACCTACAACAGCCCTTGGAAAGAGAGCATCTGACGCCTCATCAGCTGTAAGTGTAGTTAACTATATACCACCTCCATACCAGCCACAGTTAGTAAGCCTTGTAGGAAGCCGATGTATAGTGGACTGTGTCATGGACAATCGCCCAGTTAGAGCACTGTGGGACACGGGAGCACAGTCCAGCATAGTGAATGACCCCTGGCGACTGAACCACCTTCCCCACACCGTTGTCAAACCCATCTCAGAGTTGTTGGGGGATGAGACGCTGACAGTCTTTGCTGCCAATGACACGCCCATTCCATATATCGGCTGGATTGAAGTCAGTTTCGGATTAGGCAGTGACCCCAACAAAATGAATGAATTACAAGTACCAATGCTCGTGTCAAGCGACCCAGCAGTTGCCAGTGACCCCATCATCGGCTACAATGTCACTGAGGCCATCATTAACAGAAATAAGGAAGAGACGAAAAATGAAAGAAAGCAGTTGGCACAGAAAGTGAGTAGAGCCCTTGCGATAACAGTGAAAAGTGCTCATCGTGTAGTCAAGTTGATGCGAACAGTGATTCAGATTCAGAGATTGGTGTAGTTCGTACCGGTGGAAAAAGAGTGCCCTTACCAGCTAACCAAGTCACCACTGCCTATATAAGAGCACATGTGAGTTCACGAACCCAAGGCCAACATATGTTCTTTTCACCTGACTTACTTAATCCTCCGCCAGAAGGCATTATTTACAATGATGTACTGGTGCAGATCCCAGAAAGGAGAGTTCCATACATACCCATCTCCATGACCAACACGACGGATCGCACCATCTGTCTGGACCGTCACAGTGTGATTGGATATCTGGAACCGGTCAAGACCGTATACACAGCGCCTATACAAATTAATGATAATGAGACAAGAGCTGAAATGAAGGACAGCACAGTGACAAAGCCCAGTGAAGAAAGTAGCACACCACAAACAGATAACACTCAAGCAAGTAGACCAACCTCATGGGACCCTCCTGTGGATCTCTGCCATCTCTCAGAAGGACAACAGGAGGCGGTAAAGAGGATGTTGCGGGAGGAATGTGAGGTATTTGCCTTTGACGGTGACGACGTGGGTTGTATACCATCCCTCAAGATGCATATCACCCTCCACGATACGAGCCCTGTACAAAAGACCTACATGTCCGTTCCAAAGCCTCTTCACAATGAAGTTAAGGAGTACCTACAGGATCTGTTGAGAAGAGGGTGGATCACACCTTCTCGATCCCCTTATTCATCCCCAGTGGTGTGTGTCCGTAAGAAGGACGGTAGCCTTCGTCTCTGTGTTGATTTCAGAGAACTTAACCGCAAGTCAGTCCCCGACCGCCATCCGATACCAGAGGATTTAAGACATGTTGGATGCTCTAGGTGGGAGCTCGTGGTTCTCAGTTTTAGATCAGGGTAAAGCGTACCACCAGGGTTATCTGGATGAGGAGAGCCGCCCTCTCACAGCTTTCATCACACCCTGGGGGCTCTATGAATGGGTGCGCATACCCTTTGGCCTGAGCTCGGCACCCGCAGAGTTTCAGAGGAGCATGGAGCATTGTTTGACTGGGCTGAGAGACACGAGTTGCCTCCCGTACCTGGATGACAACCTGGTACACAGTTGTAGCTTCAAGGAGCACTTGGAGCACATCCGTCTTGTTCTCCAGCGTTATAAGGAACATGGAGTGAAGCTGACTCCAAAGAAATGTGAGCTGTTTAGATCAAGTGTGAGGTTTCTTGGCAAGTTGGTGACGGGAGAGGGTTACACCATGGACCCTGCAGAGATGGCTCCGGTGCAGGCATTAAAGGAGAAGACCCCTGCCACAGTGGGTGATGTGCGCCAGATCCTTGGGTTCCTCTCCTACTACAGACCCTTCATCCCCAATTTCTCCCGTGTGGCCCATCCGCTGTATAACTTACTCACTGTCCCCAACACCGAGAAGTGCACTCCAGACCCGACCGTGAAGAAGCCCTGTAAAACAGAAAGAAAAACAAGGGTCACTTACCATCGCAGACACCTATACGGTGGACCAGCTCCCATCAGGAAGTATTGAATCAACTGGTAGATGCACTCACCAAGCCCCCTGTCCTCGGATATCCGGATTTCACCCAACAATTTGTATTGCATTGTGACGCATCCCAAGTTGGTCTTGGTGCGGTGTTGTACCAGAGACAGCAGGGGAGGATGAGAGTGATCGCCTATGGCTCCCGCACCTTGAGTCCAGCAGAGAAGAGGTACCATCTGCACTCTGGAAAACTGGAGTTTTTAGCGTTGAAGTGGGCCATCTGCGAACGTTTTCGGGATTATCTTTATCACGCCCCACCCTTCGTGGTATATACAGATAATAACCCACTAACGTATGTACTCACAACCGCAAAACTCAACGCAACAGGACACAGATGGGTGGCGGAGCTGGCCGATTATAACTTCACAATCAGGTACCGCCCAGGCAAAAACAACTCCGATGCAGATGGCTTATCAAGGATGCCGTTGGACATTGAGGACTACATGTGTAGCTGTACGGCTGAGGCCAGTCAAGATGTCATCAGTGCATCTATGGAGAGAGTCACAGCGGAAAAGACGAACCCTTGTCGGGGTGTTGGGTTGATTCAGGTCAGTGCTTTGAGCTTAGTGAAAGACCGTGAGACCAGCAAACCTCTTACCACAGATCAAATCCGCAAAGCGCAGGAAGAGGATGAAATCCTGTCCAGAGTCCTCTGGTACAAATTGCAATAAAACAATATGTCTGCATCTCCACGCAAAATGCTTAAATCATCCGCTGGTCTTTAAAGAACTGCACCAGGACATGGGCCACTTGGGGGTCGAAAGGACTCTCGACCTGATACGAGAACGATTTTACTGGCCACAGATGAGCAAGGATGTTGAACATTTTGTCAGTAATGTGTGCGAATGTCTCAAGAAGAAGAAGCCGAGTAAGCAGAGCCGTGCACCTCTGGTGCCCATCCAGACCACTTATCCCTTCCAGCTTGTCTCCATAGACTTCCTGCATTTGGAGAAATGTAAGCATGGCTATGAATATATATTAGTGGTAATGGACCATTTTACGAGGTTTGCACAGGCCTATGCGACAAGGAATAAATCGTCCAAAACAGTAGCTGACAAGATTTTCAACGATTTTGCACTCAAGTTCGGGTTCCCAAGCAGATTACATCACGATATGGGTAAAGAGTTTGAGAACAGACTGATGGCAAGCTTGAAGAAACTCTCTGGCATCCAGGGCTCGCACACAACACCATACCACCCCCAGGGTAACGGGCAGGTGGAAAGGTTTAATCGCACCCTGTTGTCCATGCTGCGCACCTTGGAGGACAAGGAGAAGGAGGATTGGAAGGAGTCCCTCGCGAAAGTTGTCCACGCGTACAACTGCACAAAGAACGAGGCAACGGGTTACGCGCCTTATTTCCTTACCTTTGGACGTTCTCCTCGCCTGCCCATTGATCTGTTCTTTAATCTTGAAAAAGATGAGGCCCACGACACCTATGATGACTACGTGAGTCACTGGAAGACAAGAATGCAAGAGGCATACGAGATTGCGGCTAAAACAGTGGTCAAAGGAGCAGTTCGTGGAAAAGTCCTCTACGACCGAAAAGTGCAGGGAAGAGACCTCCAGCCAGGTGATAGAGTCCTTCTCCGAAATCTCACTCCCATAGGGGGGCCTGGAAAAAATTCAGTCTTACTGGGAAGGTCAGGTGTACAGGGTGAAGGAGAGGAAAGCTGATGGGAGTTCCGTTTATGAGATCAGTCCAGAAAATGGTAAAGGAAGGGACAGAGTGGTTCACAGAAATCTGCTGTTGCCCTGTGATTTCCTACCCCTTGATCAGCCACCTACAGGGCTTCGTCAGCCATGGAAAGACTCCCCGAGCTCCTCATAGAAAAGAACCAAGCCACAATGACAGCAGCAACCAGAGCCAAGTGGAACCTCTGACGACGAAGACAGTGGTACCTACCAGTGGAATCTGAGATCTGGCAGGGGGAGACAGCAGAGTCACACTTCACTGAATCCTCTGGCAGAACCCTTTCACCCACTACATAGCGAAGAGGATGTGCCACTACATAGCGAAGAGGATGTGCCACTACATAGCAAAGAGGATGTGCCACTACAACCTCAGAGACCTGACTTGAGTACTGACAGGCCTGAGAATGGTGAATCAGAGGCAGACCCTCTGGTACTGACGCAAGGAGAGCGTCAGGTGGTAAGACAGCGACCCCAGAGACTGAGACATCAGCCTGTTGTACTGAGTTATGATACATTGGGTCAACCGTCCTTGGTAAAAAGAAACTGTAAGGTAACAGAGAGTCAGGTAACACAGACTAAGGGTTACTGGAGGCCTTGGATGGCTGAGGTGTTCTAAAGAACTGTTTTACTTGTTCCTGGAAATGTCAAGAGACATTTAATTTTGTGGGGGAGAGTGTAGCACTGAGTATTTCAAAACGGATAAACTTGCACCCCCTTTAAATTTTGCACTTGGTAAAGACATTGTGACATTTATTTGTATTACTAGATTGCACTGTGTTCTAAGTAAAATCATTCTGGTTAAACTCAGGTTCGTCAGCAGGGGGCACCCAAGCGTTACACTACGCATAAGTTGCTGACTAACAGAATAGAAGTAGCATTCAGTACGTAATGAAGTGCGGTGTACACGCAATGAAAAGCGCTCCTTGTTTGACCTGTGTTTTCCTGTGTTTTTCCTGTCTTTTGAACAGGTAAGCTGACAATAATTTTTATACTAGTAATGCCCAACAGCATTGTATTCTCATAGAGCTGTATTTCGTGCCTAAAATGTTCAGAAATGTTTAATTAGATTGTGAGTAAGATTGTCGGACGTAAAATGGCGGATGCGAATGTTTACAACTCAAAATAAAAACTACTTACTTTTAACGTGAGCAAAAAGGAGAAATATAGGCTTAAAAAGATATATAGTCACGATGTGAGTGCGGGATGAGGGATAATTAACCAAATAGAGGTGTACAAACGTTGATTGTCGTGTGTAGTCACGAGTTTGAGCAGTCTTGAGTTAAGAAGACACACGTGTCTGATTAGTCTACACATTGACATGTTAACCTCATTTAGCATTACTTTGTCAGCCATTATGTGTAAAAGCGCATTCAGTATGGACTGTTAATAAGAACTCCAGTCAGATTCAGTGGTAGAATGCTTTTATTAATCATTTTGTGAGAACACAGTAACAGGTGATCGGTTAAAATCTAGTTCATGAGATAGTCAGTTCATTAGCATATTTCATATCAGATTAAAAACTGATTAGAAACAATTAAAACAGTGATTAGAGTATTAAAATATATTCATGCCGTTATCAATGCTAGAGCAATGTGAATATATTTTAAATAGCTATTTACATGGTTATGTTGATTGAGTTTAAAGACATGACTTGCTTTGTATCCATGTTAAAGGAGTTTTTGAAATACTTTAATGACTTTATTTGTCATATCTTTCCTTCATGCCATGTGAGGGAGGGCACAGCACATGTTCACATCTATCTTGTTTTGATGTTTATGTTGGAGCATGCATTTCTTGATAATTGAGTACATAAAGAGTAATGTGTCTAGTGATAGGTACCTGCTTAGACATTTGCACTGTCAGACATGTGATTGTTTGTGATAATGTGTTGAAGCATCACACAATAACAGAATAGAAGTAGCATTCAGTACCTAATGAAGTGCAGTGTACACGCAATGAAAAGCGCTCCTTGTTTGACCTGTGTTTTCCTGTGTTTTTCCTGTCTTTTGAACAGAAATAAATGTGTTGCCCCAGGAAGTGACATCGCATCCTTCTTAAAAGCGTAACATAATGATTCATTCAGTTCGACTCCCTAGACAAGACGATGCTCACCCGACTGGCCAATAGGAGCGTTCCAATAGGAAAAAAAGAACGTGGCCCCGCCCATGACACATTTTTTACAGTGAAAGCAAAATCCTGACACGAGAGCAAAAAATTGCATCGAGAGCAAAGAAAAGCGGTTTGAGAGAAACACTTTTTTTTAGAGAAAATGTTTTCACAATGATAGCAAAAAAATATATATTTAAGATTTTTTTTCAAAGTATTTTGAGAGATTTTTTTTTCTCAGAAATATTTTTTTAATGTTCTATGAGAAAATACTTTCTCTCAAAACTTTTTTTAGTCTCAAATATTATTTTTTTGCTATTGATATGAAATCTTTTTCTCTCAAATATTCTTTTTTCTCTCATGAAATGCTTTTTTGCTATCAGCGTGATAACTTTTTCTCTCAAACTTTTTTTTCTCTCTCAGATCATTTATTTTCTCGCATGTAATAGACACAATAATATCTCCATAAGGGACAAGCATGTGAAGACTCAGTGGCTAGAGTTTATATTTACAACTGTACCCGAACCTTGTGTGTGTTCGCGTCATTTTAATGACGATCGCTTCACAAACACAAATGCTTTGTGTGCAAGTGTGGATTCGCGAGTCGGCTGATATAGGAAGGTTCAATACCAAGTTTATTTAGATCAGATTCCTCCTCCGAATCACAACCTGTAAGTACTATTAATAATTGTTGCTTTTATGTGTGTGTGCGTGCGTGCGTGCGTGCGTGCGTGCGTGCGTGTGTGTGTGTGTGTGTGAGAGAGAGTTACGCTCAGCAGCTTCTAGGTCTCCAATGTCATTTTTTTTTGTTTTTTTGAAATATGTGAAATTATGTGAAGCGTATTCATGGGTTTCAGTCACGTGACTTTTTTGTTGTGGCCGCCATCTTTAGGACCTTTGCGTTAAATTGCATAATCTCTCCCTGGTGATCGGAAAGATGTTGCAAACTTAAATAGCACAGATGAAAAGCAACGGTAATTAAATAAAATAGATACTTTAGGTATAGATCCATATTTACTGTTAAATGAACTGCTGACTCCACTAAAGTCTAGTAAAAACTTGCCAAATTTTACGTTTGCTGACATTTACATCTCGTCCACAATCCCTCGCCATGTCCCCACCACTTTTGAAACATCTCGCGGCACGGATGTACCAATACACATAAATAAAATTAAAATAAGAGGTGATCTAGCACGCTGAAATGTGTTGTTTTTGAAATCAAGTGATCAAAGTGCTTGTTGACTCTGAGTCAGTGGTGCAGAAACAGTGTTCTCTCGTGACGTGAGTCTTCACACGGAAACGCGCTTTAATCCATTTCGGAGACTATTGGTTCTGGTGAAATCACAAAATAAATATAACAATATCCTATGCCTATGCATGCATTTACTTTGCCTTAAGTTATACTGTGCACGAAAAGGATATTGTCCACAGTCCAAGGTTTAAGTTGCGTTTTCCGTTCTTGAATTACAAATCCAGCTGTGGAAAAGTCTCTCTCACTCGCAGTGCTCGATGCTGGGATGGAGAAAACATTCCGCGCAATCATTGCCAGGTTGGGAAATGTTTTTGCATGCTCGTTGTCTACAATTTTATATATTACTCCACTCGCCAACTTTACTTTTAAATCATCCATAGCTACTCCTGCAACGCAAGCATCAACGAAAGTCGCACTGTTGCAGTGGTGACGTGATGGGTCCAAAGGTCATAACGTTGTTGCGTATGTGTAATGGAAATTTCGACACAAATATTGCATATATTTTTCATCCGCTACTACCCGCCCGCAAGGAGTTCATTATCCACCCGCATCCCCGCCCGTCAGGGGCGGATCTAGAAAAATATTTATGGGGTAGGAATTTTTGAGGGGTGGCAACATATGGAAGACGTATACTGAATTTAATCACAGTTATCACAGTTTGATGAGAAATAGTATGTACTACAAAAGGTCACAGGCTGCCATTTACAAACTCATACAGACAAACTTTTGTTTCTCATGCAATCAATGTCTGGCATTTGAGGTTTCATGTGAAACAGTTAATATTAGGAATAAGTGTTCCTGTACAATGGCACAAACCTGATTTGTATCACCTCAAAATCAGCATTGCAACTATGCTAGCACTGTGCTACCATTATAATAAACTTTCTTGATAATAGTTTTTACCTCTTTCCTCCTCAGGGCTCGCTAACATTTTTCTTTAGGAGCACTTATGATCAATAACAGACATTAACTTACAGGGCGATATTTAACCTTTTAAATTCATTTCCAGGGGCATTTTTTTACCATTAGACTATAAGAGCAATTTTTCTAATCTTATTAAATGTCTATGCATCATCTTTTGTCAATTTCTTAAATTTAAACAAATTACTTAATTTAAGCAAATTCAGTTAAAACAATAATACCCAATCAGACTATTAATGTCAAATGAAATCATCAAAACAATCTATCTTTGCACTGCAAACATGGCACAGAAGCTGCACCTGAAGTGATATTTTGACTCATTTACATCAACTGTTTAATGCAGCTCAATCATTCAAAACGCAATTCATTCAAGAATCACCGCTGCTTGGAGATGCGCAACAGTTCTGGTGTGGCTATGTTAGAAACGGCACGAAATAGAGCAAAAACATGATTGCTCTATCATGTACAATGACAGTATTGTGGCTAAAATGTTAAGTCACTTAATATGAACTTTTGTACAAAATCAGTAGGCTCAGGGGGGTTAAGAATGACAACGCGTTCTCACCCCAAGGTGTCATCTAACTGACAATTTTGACCATGCTTCAATATTCGTCGCTAAAGGCACCCTTTAGCGTCAGTTAGTTGACGCGATCCCAGGGCGTCATCTAACTGACGCGTTACCTTTAGCGTCAGTTAGATGACGCGGGTAGGTTTAGGTCTGGGTAGGAGGGCGTCATCTAACTGACGCTAAGGGTAACGCGTCAGTTAGATGACGCCCTGGGATCGCGTCAACTAACTGACGCTAAAGGGTGCCTTTAGCGTTGAATATTGAAGCATGGTCAAACTGATTCCCAAGGCGTCTGTTAGATGACGCCTAGGGGTGAGAATGGGCTGAGAATGAGGGTATGAATCTTTTTTTTTTTTTTTTTAAAGGTAACACTTTAGTTTAGGGTCTAATGCTGACTAGTTTCATTACCATGCAACAGCAGGGTTTTAAAGGTCCCAAATGTGAGTAGGTTAGTTAGGGGGGTCGGGGTTTCCCCGAAAAAAAATTTATTTCTCTGAACTACATATGTGCATTTTAAGATGTTTTGAAGGCAAAAAAATTGGAAAACAACAGCTTTAAAACCATGTCAGTGGGCAGCTGATTATTTTTCTCTCCTGATCAGCATCAGACTCTTTTTCTCTTTGTTTTTATCTTGCCCTGTCTCTTCCCCTCCTAAAGCTGAGCTTTGACTGATATAGGCTTTTCTTTTGTGTCTGTAAGTGAAGAAAGTAAACATAGGGTCAACTGATAGGTTGATTTTGCCTATGAATCATTTTCAGATGCATTAATTTACTGAAAGCTACTAGGAGAGCTAGGTAACTAAGTTTAGTAAATTCATTCACAATATGTAGGCTGCACATATATGATTTGTGCATTTCAAGACGTTTGAAGACCCAAAAAAAGGATAAGAAATAGCTTTAAAACCATGTCAGCGCGCAGTAGATTATTGTGAGTACCTGCTCTCTACTCATCTCCATCATCCTTTCTTTTCCCTTTGTCTCCTCATATTGCCCTTTCTCTTCCCCTTCTAAAGCTGAGCTTTTTTAATTTACTAAAGGCCACAATTTATATTATATTCTTAATATGTACACATTCATTATTAATCCTGTGCCTAACATGATGAAAACGGCTTTGTTAATGTTTCTTGTCCCCTCACAATGACAGTAAACTAATTATTACATTAGGCTGCATGAGTCACGTTACATAGGCCTATTTTCATTTCAAAATGGCGAAATTAGTTTGCCTGATTATTTTGGGTCATTTGTTTAACATTTATGACCTAAAAAAACCTGTCAAATATGAAACGTTAAGTTTAGCTACTCACATCTTATCTCGCACGTGACTGTACACTGAAGCGTCGAGTCGCCCGCGCTCAGCGTGTGAACGTAAAGCCCGCCTACTTTGATTTGATTGGTCATCTCAAATATTCTGACATTGACGAGCAGTGACAGACCAATGAGGCTCAGATGAACACACATACATAGACACACACACCCTGTCATCTGTTTCTGACGTGCTCTAGCTCTGCTCGGCGCGCCGCTGCGGATTGAAGATGAAGATCGCGCTGAATCTGATTATAACTGGCCATAACTTTTAATTTGTTGCTGCAAACTGGGGTGGCAGCAGGGGTGGCAAGGCTTTCTTTTAGGGTGGCATTTGCCACCCTATGCCACCCCGGTAGATCCGCCCCTGCCGCCCGTGAATTTTAGGAATGATCACAATCCACCCGTTGTAGACACTTTTATGCGGGTACCCGACCCGTTGCAGGACTCGTAATTGCTAATTTTACTTTTATTTAAATTTCCAGGTCAACGTTAATTTCTCAACATTTCTTTGTGATTTGCTGTTATCACAGTTTACAGCACAGCAGATAGACGGCATGTTGCAATTCGGTCCTACAAATGGCGGCCGCTCCACTGTGTGACGTCACATGAAATCTATGAATTGTAGTACTGCAGTGCTTTATCAAACTGACTGCGTAATCTGACCAATCACCGCAGATTAGCGTCTCGCAAAGGAGGGGTTTGGACAAATGAGTCGTCAAACGAATCATTAGGGAGTCGGTGAGCAAATCAGGTAAAAATAAATGCATATTATAAGACAACAAAAGTGTTTTTTGTCATTGCATGCATGTAAAACTGTTGTTGGGGACTCCCAGAACAATAAAGGAACATTTTAAATGCATAATAGGTGCCCTTTAAAGGTCCCCTGACATGAAATTTTCACTTTCTGAGGTTTTTTAACATTAATATTAGTTCCCCTAGCCTGTATTTGGTCCCCTCGTGCCTAGAAATTTCAGTCGGTGTAAACCGAGTTTTGGCTATCTTTCTCTGCCTGTGAGAAAATGAGATCTCAGACGAGCTGATCTTGAATCTCCCCCTATATGACGTCATATGGGGGGAATGTTACCTCCCCCTTCTCTGCTTTGCCCGCAAAGAGACTTTGACCCGCCCATGAGAAAACGAGCTAGGAAGTACGAACGCGTGCGCGATTTTAGTTTATCCTGGAGATATATCATGGCGTGTGACCGATTGAAGCACAAAAGTTGAATAGAAAGATATAATGGCTTGCAAACGAGCGAAGCATGGCAGTTGATCAGTGTTCGGATGTACAAATGAACAGTATTTTTTAGTTCCTTCATCCGAGCGTCTGAAGAAACAATGGGTTAATTTTATTTTCTCTGGAAATGCGCCGACACAACTTCCTAAAGTTTTGGATGGTCCAAACATTTCACCGACGACTGTTTCCTCAACTTGGGACAATACAGAACTGGCCTCGATGAACGTCTGAAAATAAATCATCGAGCTACCGAGAGCAACAATTCAAGTTCAAGTTCAGACAGGTAATCTTTCTCTCAAAATCGTTCAATACTGTTAATGCATCAGTAAGTCAAGCCAGTGACTAAAATATCAACTTCACATCGTTTCTTTTAGTAGGATGAAAATAATCTTATTTAAATTGTGAACAAATTATATAGCCTACAGAAATCGATCAAAGAACATTTTTCCACACAGCGCGAGTTTATCAGGACAACTCGTTATGAAATCAATGAGGCACGTTACTGCACAATGAAGCTCTTACTGTATTTACATCATCGTGTTTGAATTTGCATTAGTGAAAGCATTAGAGAGAGTGCAGAAATTGCGTTGTCTCGCGATCAACAGACTGTCATCTGCTTGCTCTATGCTCATCACACATTTTATGTGATGGGAATAGATCTAAAATAAATACTTTAAAAACTTCTCACGATTCGTTAATCTCGATAGCTGTATTAGTATAAACGTATAATAGTAGTAGTAAAAGTATTCGAGAGACTTTCACATGTAGCTATTTCATATGCACGCATGTCAGCCAATCACAGCAGTGTCCGGTTACACTGAAGTCTCACAGCAGACACACCCCTTCAAACAGAGTGTTCAAATCAGAGGCTAAAATCAGGCTAGGAAAAATGCCTTTTATTTCTAAATTATGACTAATTTTGATCTAAAAAACATACTAACATTATAAGGGCAACCCAGGAAACATTATAAAATAATAAAATAACCCCATGTCAGGGGACCTTTAATATTACTCTGAGAGTGTGTGTGTGACAGTGATTTATGTGCGTAACGTTACATGTCAGTCACTCCTTTTTTACAGTCTATGGTCCGTCAGCGCGGCATCGCTCGTCAAGTTCGTAGAGAGCTTATTCAGTCCATTTTAAATTCTGATTTTGGCCGCCTCTCAAATGGGTTAAACCATAGATATATATTACCTATGAAGTTCAAGTTAATGCGCGCTAGAAATCCGTGCTCATTCAAGGATGTGCATTTATTGCATGGACGGAGAAAGCACCGACACCTGCAGGATTTCATCTGTACATTAGCATTATAATCTATCTGTTCCGTGAGAGCAGAACAAGCCTTTATATCTATTGACGTTTTTAAATCTGAAAACTCCAACAAGCAACGAAATTGTCAGACATCCATTAGTGCATGTTCACAGAGGAAAACAACTGAAATAGCGCTGGTTGTTCTCTCGAACCACACTCAACGACAACGGCGGAATCCAAAGGCATGGGTGAAGTAATGGGTGTATTAAATTAAATGAAATAATCCCCAAAAAAAAAGCACAAACACTGCATAGATGGCAAGTTCAGCAGCTAAAATTTGCCGTCTTCTTGACGGTCTGTTAATACAATTAACCCCACAGCAAGACATTATAATTATGAAATAATCCCGAAAAATCACAAACACGGCAGAAATGCTAAAATTAGTGGCTGGAATGTATTTATTTTTACGATAAATTAGCTGAGGTAACGTGGCGGCTAACAGACAGCAGACACACGGCTAATGACGACAGCAGCGGGGAATCCACCTGTCACTCAAAAGTGGACACACCCTTAATTATGCATAACTTTACATATTAATCAACTAAACGGAATAAAAGTTCTAAAAAAAATTCACCCCCCTCACAGTTGTTATGAAGGGCAACATTAGCAGTATAGACCAAAGCCACATAGAGAACCAGGCTGTAAACATGTTTTTTTCTGCTGTGAAGTTGGTAATTTTAACATGGGGGAGATACAGATTTTACTCACTTCTGCAGCCAGCCTCAAGCGGCCAGTCAATGAATTGCAGTTTAACTCACTTCCGTGTTGGTTTCAAGAGAGAGACGGGGAGGTTGCCGCTTGGTTAACACTCAGATCAGAGTTTAATTGGATCGCTTAAAATGACTTCCATGATGTTGAAGTTACATGAACAAATTATGTTTGTTTAACGAAACCCAGTTATGTGGAACCTGTTTACATAAAAAAGTTAAGTAAAGCCAACACACAATTTTTTTGAGTGATGGGGTTTGATTTCAGTCACAATTGACCCTTCGCAAAGACCCGCCCTCCTTAGTTACTGTCGCTATGTTCCGACAAGCTACGCCGCTCTCACGCTCTCACCATGTTCTCACACAGTGAAAAATACATCGCGGAGCAGAGAGGAGACTGACAACACGCGGACAGACAGGACAGACCAGGTTACTTTTCGGTTACTTTTGATAAAGTCTCACCTTTCAAATATGGTCATTTTTTGAAAGAAATTTAAACAATAAATACCGTTTTGTGGCTCTTTAATGTGCCGTGACAGATTGCTGTAGAGCATCAGTTAAAGCTGCTCGTGATCCGATCATCTCTTCCTTCTAGTTCATTTATAGCATCAAATAAACATGAATTAACATAAGAAGGAATGTTGTTTTAACCGCGGAAATGCGCCAGTATATTCAGTTTTTCAAGTTCAAATCCTCCCATGTTAATCTACTATCTCTCCTGACTGCTTTGTCGGACAAAATGGCGGATGGCGAAGTATGATTGGTCAGAACACCTGTCAATCAAGCTCCACGCGAAGGGTCAATTCTGCGCGCAAGATCACATTTTGAGCGTGCAAAAGGGCATTTCACGCGCGCGTGAATGAGTTTTGCTGAGAAATATTCGTCTCGCAGATAATAAAATATTTAAAGCGAACAAAAATCAATTTTGCATTTAAAATAAGTATTTGGATGTGCGCAGACATTCTCTTTTGCGTGTGCAAAGCTTCACTTTCTTGCTCCTCTCATACCAGACCTGAGTGCTCTCTAAGCGCAGACGGCTCGCGTGCTCAACACAACAGCGTCACAATATGCCATAATTCCAGCCAATCAGAGATGAGGCTGCTAAATTCTGATTGGCTGGCTTGACAACCAATCACAAGACTCCCTGCATCACCGACTGTGGAAGAGGAAAAATACATGGTGAAAGATGTTTTATGTTTAATTTGTTTAATGGCTTGAACACTTCAATTTAAGTTCAAATGTCTAATCAAATCGTACTATTACTGTACATAATGGCATGTCCCAGTGTTTCCTACACCTCAAGTGGTACTTTCTCCTTTCTGAATTGCAAGTTATGTAATTAACATTAATGAAATATGAATGTGACCGAGCTGGGGTCTCCAATGTTACACATTTTCAGAAATGAAGATGGACTGACTTTTCCCCTTTTAATGAAATAAGTGTGAAAAAACGGTGCATCACTCGCATCAGAATAATAAAAGCCACAGTGGCGTAACTATCGGTAAGCAGGGTACGCGGTTGCTTACGGGCCTGGACCAATCAGGGGCCCGCCGCGTGGCTGGAAGATATTGATTGACAGCCGGGCCCCCCTATCGCATATTACTACTTTTAGTTTGATTGCGTTTTACTTTATCACGATTTTATTTTAAATAAATAATGACAACAACATATTTTTTTTACTGATCATTAAATACATGTGTGAAACGAACAATCATGGATTTTGGTGTAATTTGTTTTGAGCTGGGACTGGGGAATCCCTAGCCTGGATGCCAGCCCGAACCCCGCCCACAACATTTTTTGGTCGGGAAGTTCGGTCTGGACTCGATCCGTTGAGGAGTAATTATGATCAGCCAAAAAATGGTCGGACCAATCAAATTGCCAGGGCGGGCTTTATACGATGATTGACAGATGATGTGCAGTTACGTAATCACCACGTCATCGAAGAGTGCTTGGGTTGAATTCGTTTATGACAAAGATAACTGCCGCTGGAGAATTAAGATTTCACACTTACAAATAAGTCAGATAGAATAAATGCGTATATGACGTGCTGTCCGAGGAGAGGGCTCCGTGATCGGTATTCGGCCCAAACTCAGAGTAACGTTGCTCCCCCGTATTCCTGGCTGTGGAAGAACAAGCCGAGAGTGAGGAGTCGGGGTGGTGGAGGGATGCTGAAAACTGTCAAGGAGTGTTAGGTGAGTTGACAGAGTGAATATGCAGCGCTTCCTCTCGTGCTAGTAACGTTAGACATGTATGTTTGTTTTGGCGGATGTGGTATTGTTTGATGACAAGTTGATTGGATTGATTATTTGAGGGTGCTCCTCCCGAACTTTGTTTATGAAACCTCATGTGTAGATTCAGCCATCGCGTCTGTTATAGAAGATATCGACAGCGCATTGCTTTTAAAAGAGGAACAGAGAACCGCGATCAAGGCATTTGTCGGTCGGAAAGTTGAATGAAGACCATGCGTCATTTACTTCGTTGCTCTGATTGGTTGTAAGTCGATCCAATTGGATGCAGAGGCATTTTATTTCCTGGTTCGGTTGAAACACGCCCCATAATCACAGCCCAATGGAGCAGTTTCAGACTCAAATTCTTTCTAGAATATGAGTATGACGAAGTCAGGCTAGGGAATCCCCGGGTCGGCCGTTTAACGTTACACCTGCGCGCCACTTCATGCGTTTTCTCAGATCGGATAACAGCACTGGTAAGATCATTCCGTTTTAATGAAGATTGTTGTGTGTTAAGCGTCTGCGACTTACTTTCACTTTGATTTGCGATAGTTTGCACGTTGGCTTGATGATGATGCTCATCTGCGGTGATGCGTTTTGCAGTTGCGCGCGCCGTCATATGACTATAACATGACATATAGCCTATAACACGCTCTCACACGTTTATTTTTTATTTTTTTTAGCATTTTTAGAGGAGTTAAATTTACACATGTGGTTTCAACAACCAGATGCATTTATACTTGTCCAGTTTTGTCTGGAATGCGGCCCAGATCTCCTCCTGATGTGGTTTGAGCGATCGGATTCAAATCCGTCTCGAATGCATTTCGAAGGGCTTGCATTTACACCTGGTCTTTTCACGATCGGATAGCTATACGATCACAGAAAAAGCATGAAGTGGCCAGGTGTAAACAGTTCCTTGCGTATTGCATGCAAAAGCCTACTCGTGGACATTGCGTCATCACGTGTAGTAGGGGGCCCGCCTTGATAATCCTGCATAAGGGCCCGGTGTTGGCTCGTTACGCCACTGAAAAGCCATCAAATATAGGCCTACGTAGAAATGCAATGTAATAACATTAAAATAATAATCAATCTACATTCACAACTATCGTACAAAATATTTATACTGTATTTTCTTATATACTATTTAGGATGGATAGTGTGCACATTGGGATGCAGGAATTGCTCCCCTCACTGCAAAAAAATAAATATCTAATTATGCGAGTAATTATATAGTAGAAGTCTTGTGGGTCACACACCCAAGATTTTCACTTATATTTATATTTGCATATGTTTGCATTGTTACCCACATGTCTTTATTTTTTTTTTGCAGTGAGGGGAGCAATTCCTGCAATTCCAAAAGCTGTAAAACTTCTTTACAGGCTAGTCACAATTATGAATGCTAAAAATGTTGATTATCCTCAGATACACCCTTACACTACGCAATCCATGAAGAAGATGTTGACTGTTATGACACGGAAATGTCGAAATGCGTTTTTTGATATTCATTGTTCAAGTTGAGTAAATCACGTTTTTGGTATTGAGATCATACAGGAATAAAAATAAGTCTTGAAATAATATATTGAAGTAGCCTATTGAATTGCAATTTGAGTTGGGATGACAGAAAGAGGAATTTATATTTAGTCTATTATTCCTTTTTGGTGTTTGTTTTTCAGCCATAATAGTCAGAACAAGTCCTTCACAATGGCCCTCATTTATCAAAAGTGCGTACACCAAATTTCGAGCGTACACCTGGCGTACACCCTAAACCACGGTGACTTTGAGATTTATCAATATGGACGTTGGCGTACGGCACGCTCAAATCCCACGCCAGCTCAGGAGGTGGTGTACGCACGTTTGAGTTAGTGCGGAAACGCGCAGAAACACAATTCCTAACACCACAAAATGCGCTGACAAACTAAAACATATGACAAAAAAACAACAACAACAACATAGGCTAATTGTAAACTTCAGTGTAAAAATCTGTCACACAGAACCGGCAAAAGTAATGATTATGAATATGTAAAATATAGCAAGGAGATATTTTAATTGTTTATTAATAAAGAAGTGTTTTCTTTGTGTCGGCTGCAAAGATGAAGTTGAGATGCTGAATCGCGATCTTCGCAGTAGTGAACGCGCCAGAGAGAAATGCACATTTCAGATTACATAAGCAGAGAGCAGTCTGCAGTCTGTTTTCTTTCGTTTTGAATTGTTCTGTTTAAAAGTAGACATGTCTGAGGCACCTTATACGCTGAGTTTCGGTTTATTTATGAGATGAGCTCAGTTCACGCGTCCTCCGTTTCATATCATCTGCTATTTACTTTCCTATTTGTTAAATCCAGGTAGGCCTAATTGGTTGACGAAACATTGTTTAAAATTAAGATACAATTAATACAAAACGAAATTCAGTTTAAAGAAAGGTTTTGTGCTTTATGTTTGATGTCTCTGTGAAAGTTTTAAAATATATTTTAGTGCCGCTTTTAGAGCGCTCATGTCCGTATCATTGTTTTTTCCTCATAAATGCGAACACGAATAATAATAAGAATAAGAATATTACAAATGGACATGCAATTATTAATGTGAATGAATGGTAGGCTACTCCACATCACATCATCATCACTATTGTACATGATACGATATTAAATGCTAATTGTTTCAAAACACGTGCTGTAAAATAATGCATTGTGATAGGTCATTTGATCTCCACGTCGGAGAAGTTTCTCTTCTTTGCCGTCTTCCGTGTGTCCATGGCGTAAAATGAGGGCGTGGGGGAAGCGGAGACTTGAATATTTAGAGGCGTGTTATTCTAATGCCGATCGTTTTCAGCCGCTGCATTTATCAAGGAGAGGTATTGCGTACACCAGGATTTCAAAGGTACGCACAGCTTCATACATCAGGCGGTGAGAGGAGTGTAAGCATAATCTTACGCCAACATATACGCCCGTTTCTACGCAAGAATGATAAATGAGGGCCAATGTGTTCAGACAACTTCATAAAAATAAATGTCAAACATAAAAATCCATTGATTCCTGCTGACTAAGACCTATACATTTACAGCAAATTTCTACCGTCTTAAATTGAATTCTGCATTGTGTTTGGAGATTTATGATTAATGATTTGAATTGACAATTAAAATGCATTCTCAGCTCAATTTAGCTGAACGCACACAGCCCTTTTGTCTTATTCTAAAATCAGATTTTTTTTATGTTTATTTTCTTCTGAACTTACCAGACAGGATGATGTCCAAAGAACACATGCCAGTAGTAATATATATTGTCCTAACCTGCGGACTGAAGATACACAGAAAAAGTCAAATTTCCAAATTCTGGAGGGAAAAAAAAACAAAAACATTTTGACCCATAACATGACAAATAGGCTATAATCACATAAACTTACCTGGTGGATTTGATTTATTTGTGGATGGTACGACCATGGCTAAGTCTGTTGCTCTTCTGGAAAAATGTAATGTCCGCTTGTGAGCGAAGTACATTCACACGACATCAAACCAATATCCTGTTAAACTGGCCACACTGCTCTGAAAATGAGGCCTTCCCTCAAATTATGTGACACTCAGTTGAAAGAACACTACAAGGTTTAGGCAGTTTGGCTTTGTTTGATTTTATCAGCATAGCATATTGCTGTTGGCAGGGGCGTAGCCAGTAATGGACCAGGGCGGCACTGGCCCGCTCACATTACTCACTGGCCCGCCCAGGCAAGTTTGATACAAATATTTTTTTAGTTTATTTTTATTATTCAAATGTATTTAAGAAAATATATTAATATAAACCTGATTTATTGTTGACGTGTGTGTGTGTGTGTGTGTGTGTGTGTGTGTGTGTGTGTGTGTGTGTGTGTGTGTGTGGTGTGTGTGTGTGTGTGTGTGTGTGTGTGTGTGTGTGTGTGTGTGTGTGTGTGTGTGTGTGTGTGTGTGTGTGTGTTTGTTTCATTTGTTTTTCGAATAAAATGGAATTGTTGAAGCAAGTTGTAGAAAGCCTATTTGGTGCCTTGTGACCCGGATAGAATTAACTTCACCTGAATCCAGAAACTTCAAGCAACAAAGATTTCAACAGAGAATGAACCTTTCCTGAACTGAATCTTGAAAACTTCAAGCAAACAAGATCACAAAGTGAACTGAGTTCCAGAACTGAAATCTCCACTCAACAAAGACTGAGTTCCAGAACTGAATCCTGAAACTTCAAATCTCAACTCTTCAAATCTCTCCATTGCTAGGAGAGCACATGAATTCCATAGTGACTGAGTCAGTTAGATTGGATTTGACAAAGAAATTTGATATTGACCCAGAAAAAGGGTCAGTGTACCTTCGGATAATTAGTTTTTTCGTTTTTGTTTAAAAAACGGAAAAAACGAAGAAACCAATCAGGGTATCGTTTTTTGATTTGATTTTGAAAGTAAAAAAATGAGAAAACAGCTCCTTTTTCGTTTTTGTATTTTTTCCAAAAAAACGAAAAACAAGAATTCAGCTTGATTTTTCATTTTTCGTTCTGAGGTTGAAAAATGAATAAACAGCTTAAATATTCGATTCCGGTTACACTTTATTTCGATAGTCACTTTAGACATTCTACTAACTATAAGTAACTTTTCAACTACATGTCAACTAACTGTCATTAGAGTATTAGTAGGCTGTAGTAGACTGTCAGTAGACTGGTAGGTTATGGTTAGGTGTTAGGGTTCGGGTTAGGAGAACAAGTTAACTTGTAGTTGCTATGTTACTTATAGTCAGTAGAATATCTGTTGGGGGACCAACAAAATAAAGTGTTAGCAGATATTAAGCAGACAGTCTACTTATACTCTAATGACAGTTAGTTGACATGTAGCTGCAAAGTTACTTATAGTTAGTTGAATGTCTAAAGTGGACTATCGAAATAAAGTGTTACCTCGATTCCTACACGTGGGCGGTAATGACACGCACCTTTCCTCTGATTTGTCAGCCAAAGATCAAACTGTTGCGTCATCAGTTCTTCCTCAGGTCCGCACTGCAGAATAAGAGTCCTCCGCTCCTGCAGTTGATGAGCCGATTCTTATCTCGTTTATTTCAACTACATTTCATCTTTTTCTCATCAAACAACCAGACTAACGAATGACTCGACACAACCCGTACATGGGAAGAACTTAGACAGGGCTTTCTTTTGTGTAGACCAGCAGTTCTTAAGTGCCAGGGGGTCCGTGAAATAATTAGCTATTTTCTTATATTTTCCGGACTGTAATATGTCCCGTTTTTTTATTATGAAGCACGCTGTGATTTATTCCTTAGTGACTTAGGTATATAAGTATATAATGCATTTTACTTCAAATAATCTAAATGTTGACTTTTAAAACTAGGCGCGGAAAGACTATTTGCTGTATTTTGGTTCATTTTTGGTGTGCGCCAGAAAGATGTTAAAAGCAGCGCATCATGTTGTTTTCTTTTTTTTCAAAGGCATGAGATTTTGTAGTCATTTTGAATGTACACAAATGAAAATATACATTTTACTGTTTCGAATGACAGAGTATTATTAAACGACAGAGTATTAAGTTATTTCTCCAGCTGAGGAACAAATCCAAGTCGTGGCGCCGGCGCATCGCGCACAACATATCAGTTCACTTCTGGCATTGCTAACTTGACATCGCAGCCTGTTCATTATTAAAATAAAACAGTCAACCAAACAAACAAACAAAAAGTTATTACTGCTTAATTTAATTGGTATTTTGTACAGTAGACTGTGCCGGTCAGTCATAATAACTTGCTGTTATTCCAAACTCATTTCCCTAGAAGATGTTGATTTGGGTAATTCTATGGAAATGTCAATGTTTCTGTCCCTAGCCTTTACAGAAATATTACACTTACAAAACCCCACTGTAGAATTACAATTTCTTTACATTTTAAAATAACACAATATGTTATTTGTACAAGTATACCTTCTTGAGTCATCAAGTGGCAATATTTTATTTTTTATTAATTATGTAGAATTCCAATTACCACAGAAGCGCAATTTCATGAAAATTGTCAACTGGAGTTATTGTCACTGGTGTCACCTTTCTTATGGGTGACCTTTCTTATGACACCAGTGACTCCAATTTATAGATAAACTTTATTCAAAGCTATTTATTTAGATTATATGCCAAATGTAACAATGTAGTCTTATCTACTTAATTGAAGAATAATGATCTTTGGTCTTATGTCATTGATTCATTGTGTCACTGGTGTTACTGTCTTTTTTTCTGTCACATTAAATACAATGGCACATGTGACATGATCATAATTTTACATCCATTCTGCTACACTCAAAAGTTAAGATTTAAAGTATTGCATCATTACTTGATTTTAACTGGTTTTCAAATATTTTCATTGTTATAGCAAATACATGGTTGCGCAAAGGAACTAACCTCATTCGAGCACAATTTTAACAAACCTGATTAAAATAAATAAAACAATCTCCTTATTTGTTGCATTATTATTATTTTTTGGTAACTCTGACTGTATGTGCTGAAAAAAATTAGAAATAATATTTCATAAAACATTTAATATTGCCAAAGAAGTAAGGTAACACCAGTGACAAAAAATGGTACATGCGGTCTTTAAATAAATGCACAAAAAATATAAAAAATCATTAAGCTGTCATTTATGCGTATTCATAAAGTCAAAGGGTAATCTAATAATGTGGTGTACGTTTAAATGATAGAAAAAGAAATGCATTTTAAGATATCTTGCTATACCAAAAGTGGACGTTTCTGTAGAAGGACCTATTCGTGTATATTAGGATTCGACTGAAGTAAGAAGCCTTCTTTACATTAATAGTTAGCATCCAAATGTTACATTGAAAATATGGAAACGTTGGACCGTAGAGATTTGCGAACCAAACTTCGGTACAGTTTCAGTTATAGATTCAAATAAATTTGTTTAGGCTTGCCGTTTAAAATAGGCTAAATGTTGTTTGTAATAAAGGGCACAATAGGTATTTTTATAGGCTACTATTATTAGCTAGGCCTACTTATTTTTCATTCCTGTTGTTTTCTTAATACCATTCATTTAAGGATTTACATTAGGGGAAGTGAAATAAGCATAGCCTATGTTATAGTGTTTATAATGTTAATTTTGTATTATATTTACTGGTCTTTTGCACTATTCTGAATAGGCTAATAATAAAATGCGTTTTTTACAACGATGTGACGTGCGCGTGTTTTACTCTCAACTTGACCCAGTGCGCCGCGCACAAGCGCGCATTCTTTAGATAAGGCTAATACATTTGGATAAAACACAAGCCTTAGCTACATCATAAAACTCAGTGTATTTTAATCTTTTTCTCTGTTGTCCAGTTGTTAGATAGTCAGTCTGAATGAAAGTTCATGCATTAATGTTATAGGCCTATTTAGTCAATGCATTATTCTTTCCTTTTTGTATTAGTGTTTAAAATATTTAATTTACGAGGGAGACAATTCTAACAGCCGTCATTTACCCTGCCATACCAAGCTGATGCATATAGCCTAGCGTAGGTGAATTTATATCTACAGAAGAAAGCCCCGTCTAGGCTCTTCCCATGTACGGGTTGTGTCGAGTCATTCGTTAGTCTGGTTGTTTGATGAGAAAAAGATGAAATGTAGTTGAAATAAACGAGATAAGAATCGGCTCATCAACTGCAGGAGCGGAGGACTCTTATTCTGCAGTGCGGACCTGAGGAAGAACTGATGACGCAACAGTTTGATCTTTGGCTGACAAATCAGAGGAAAGGGGCGTGTCATTACCGCCCACGTGTAGGAATCGAATATTTAAGCTGTTTATTCATTTTTCGACCTCAGAACGAAAAACGAAAAATCAAGCTGAATTCTTGTTTTTTGTTTTTTGGGAAAAATACAAAAACGAAAAAGGAGCTGTTTTCTCATTTTTTTACTTTCAAAATCAAATCAAAAAACGAATGGACGGAAGATACCCTGATTGGTTTCTTCGTTTTTCCGTTTTTTTAAACGAAAAAACAAATTATCCGAAGGTACACTGACCAAAAAGTTTGGTCTATTGAAGAAAGCAAGAAGGTGTTAGGTGCATGTATCAGAAAGAAAAACATGAAAGGCAAAATTTGTTGCCATAGAGAATATAGCCTATCCATTGCACAAGAACAAGCTAGGTGTATTGTTAAGTTAAATTAACAGAACAAACAATTGCAGACTCAAGTCTCATGTTTCAAGACAAAGGTGGGCCACAATCAGGCCTCAACCAAATGTGACTCTGAAGACCAACAGTCAGATAATAGCTATCCTGATTTACAGTCTTTCTGTAGACTAGAAAACACTAGAAATTCTGGTTTAATAGATAAAGATGTAAATGCATTTGAAGTGTGTGGAGCAAGACAAAAGGCTCAGACTAGGGCAAAAGGGATTGACTCTGTTCAATCTGCAACCCCCACACTGCAGTTACAAACAGTCAAATTCTCTTTAGGTCCTAAAGAAATCGAGAGAATCGCTGAAAATTTGCCATCAGTGCAAAGAATTTTTTCTGAATTTAGGAGAGAATTGTCCAGAAAGATGCGGCTTTACGATATGTCTCTTCAGCCAGCTAATATCACAGATCTTGACCATACCTGTCAACATTTGGTTTTCAAAATCCGGGAGATTTGGGGGGGGGGAAATCAGTTGGGGGTTAGGCTCATGCTGTAAGAGGTAGGCTCATGCTGTTAAGTGTACTGCATGTGTTGAGTGTATTATTTACATTGCAATACCCATAAATGAAGACATAACTTAATTTATTAATATTTTTTTATTTGTAATTTTATTACAACAAAACATCAGTTTTTAACACTGTGATACAAACACATAACACTGTGGTACAAACGCATTTAAAACATTTTATTCACAGTTCATTCCTTGAGCATTCCTTGTCTCTCTTGTAAACATAAGTACAGTATGTTTTGTAAACATTAATATGTGCTCACTTTTTTTTGAAGTGTTGTAATTGTATGTGGCAGATTTAGCTGCTCTCAATGCCCTCTTGGAAGGAGTGTATTTTGAAACCAAACCGGTGTGGTTCATTTTGCAGGATATGAGAGAGCAAATAGTGCTGTTATTCATGCTCATGCGATTTTCTGTTACTATCTTTTTCACCATGCTGAAACTTCTCTCTGAGGAGGCATTGCTATGGGGAATGCAGAGCAATGCTTTCATCAGTCTAGCCAGCTCACTTAACCTGGTCTCATTTCTCCCTATAAGGCCCCAGAATCTGTCAACTCTCTGCTCCTGGTGCAACTTTTTGCTGTCTGTGACCTGGTACTCTGTGAACTCCCCTCTCAATTTATCTGGATCCTCAAACTTTAGTTGGGGAAACATGCGACCTAGCCTTGCCACTATGTAGTATGAACAAATTTTCAACAAATATTCAGTTAGGTCACGTGAAAGTACTGAATTAGTATTCCTACAATACTTTTTACCTGTTTCAGGAGAGATATCAAGGCGAGATGTTGGGTCCAGTACCTCCAGGTCTTTAAGCAGCTGAGATTGTAAGGGAAAGGCCTTCAGCATCTTCCCAATGACTTCCACATAGAAAGCTCTCACTGTCCTAAGAGCACAATTATCACATAATCACATAATATATTAACCAGGAACTATGAAGGTAGACAAATAAAAAACATGTAGGTATGATTATTACACAAGCTACAACTTACTGATATATCCTTGTCACTGACATGGAGGAGAATTCTTCCTTTTCGAGGAATGCTCTGGCCTCAGCTCCAATGAAGAGATCCTCATTTGTCAGCTGGTGCTCTTGGCTGTAGGATACCTCACTGACAGGAGTATCCACAATCAAACCTTTTGTAAAAGTGGCCATATATACCAACAAGCAAATCCTCGACTGGGGCCTTGATAGCCTTGATGCCACAGCCTGTGGCAAGTTGGGCAAGGTGGCATATGCAACCCACATCCTGGACATAAGGTTGACTAGCTTTTAGTTTTGTGATGACTGAATGGTGCTTTCCTTTCATTACACTGCAGTTGTCAGAGTTGAAGGCCAACAGGTTATCCCATGGGATTCCTCTATTACTGTGAAAATCAGACCAAATAATTTGTTGTAAACATACATACTGACACATTCAACTGAGTCTTAAGACCTCAGTTCTCATTATGTAAATACACTCACCTCAATGAGGTTGCCAGCTTCTCATAGAGACTATCTGCTGTGCCCACATTGCAGACTGGCATGTCAATAAATTTGGTGACAACCTCAAGATTATTCTCATCATACACTCTTGCAAGTATGACAAGTTCTTTTTCTTTTTTCATGTTGTTTGACTCATCACACTGTAGTCCAAATGGCTGAGACCAGCAGATGTTTGTGACCTCATCATCAAGCTCTGGAGCAATGGCACCTAAATAATAATAGTACATAAAAATACAAATATATGTTAGTTTTTTTAAACATGTGATGAGGTCAAATGTCCAGCTTGGGACATAATAACTTGTAATAAGGGATATAAATAATGTTGCCCAATCTCAATGGTAAAGTGTTGCACAGCAACATTGCCCAAATGTTGCCCTGTATATCAACATATGTCCTGTCAGACGGCTAACGTTACAACATTGTAAATCTAGCATTCGCCTATTAATCAGATAAACTTACCCTTGATGAGTTGAGTTGTTTTGGTCTTTCCAGAGGAATATTTCCTGGCTATGGCAGAATCAGGGAACATGCCTGCCACACTCGCAGTGAAGTCATCACAAAAAGCAAATGGAATATTTTTCTGCGCTACCAACATTGCCATCTTCAGTTCGGCCTGCATCACATTTTCTGCCTCTGTCTGTCCTTTCGTGATGAAGGATGAGATCGCCTTTGTGCCCTTACTTGCCTCTTCTGCGCGATGGTGCCGCTGTGTTTTAATGTGCTGGCTAATGTCATTTTTCCCGCCGTGGCCTACATTAAAATCAATACGACACAATTTACAAAAAGCGTGGAGGTTGTCGATATGACTTGGTAAGATGTAAGCAAATTCTTGCGTCCAACATTTTTGGAATTTACAATTGTACTTAAGTTTCTTTGCGGGAACACCGCCTTCACCAGCCATCATATCTATCGGCTCGTTAAACTTTCCGCGACTGCGCAGTGCGCAACTGGTTTATAGGTTGCCAGGTTGAGGTGAAAAACTGGTTGAAATTGTAAATAGTGTGTGGTGAATTGTGTCAATATGATGCATTTAATACAATCTGGCAACATTAGACAAACATATTGGTCCGATTATTCATAAAGGAGTTTGGGTCATGCAAATTACGGGAGTTTCCCGGGAGAAATAACAAACCGGGAGGGGTCCGGGAGACAGGTCTAAAAAACGGGAGAAACCCGGGAAAAACGGGAGTGTTGACAGGTATGATCTTGACTGAGTCAGAATTCAATGATTTTGAAAATGCCGTAAACAATTCTGAGTTTCAAAATGCCAATAAAGATGAATTGAGTTTTGAAAATCCTAAGGAACATTGTTGGACCAAAAGTAGACTGGTCAAAGATCACTAATTGTGTACAGAAGAATGATGAAACTGTTTGTGAGTACAAAGAAAGATTTTGTCAGACAGCTGCAGCTTACAGTGGAATATCAGACACATCAGAGAAGGTGTTAAATGATAATGGCCCTTTAACTCGTACATGGTTTCATGGTCTTTTGTCAGAGCATAAAAATGCATTGCCTTTCTTAGACTTCACATGGCCCACTAGATCTTTGCAAAATAACCTAGACAGGTTAGATATTTGGGAAAGAGATTTTGATGTCAGATCAAGAGTGAAAATTGCAGCAGCATCCTTTAAGGTCAACTCAGAGAAACAACAGAAACGCAAATGTCCTAAGAGAGAGGGCAGTAGTTGTTATTATTGTGGTAAACATGGACATTGGGGAAAAGAATGTAGAAAAAAAAAAAAAAAACATGCTAGAGAAATTAACAATGTAACTCAGCTTCTGCTGAATCTCCTGGCTGCTCTGAAGCAGCCTCTCCCCTCGTCATTAAACCTGCTGTGCAGCTGTTTTAGTTGTTAACCATCTAGGCTGTGAGTGCTTACTTTCCCCACTAACTTACAACAGAGATAAAAGACTTATTTTTGTTTAATAGAAAAAAAGGAAAGTGACTGTCTCAGTTTTTCCTTTGGGGGACACTAATTAAAATAAACTCACAGCCTTGAATGTTATTTTACAGCACAGGCCTTTCATCATTAATAGTGTTAGGTCAGACTGTAAACGTAAAATGCCCTCATGCAGTGTCCACAATAATGCCAAACATTGTTTCATTCTCATGTATGATGTCTGCTATGACTGAAGTTGTTAGAGGATGAAGAAGAAATAACTCAGATGAAGATTACACACGTCACAGGACAGGTAGTCAAATAAATCTCTAGAATGTTGCAAGCCATTAGAGCCTAAGTGGTACTTCAAGTGATATTGATTACAGCAGTTGCAGTATTGTGTCAGGATAAACCTGGACTCATTGTGTCACACTGTAAAAGTTGCTCCCCCTCCCACAGGGAAATGACAGGACACAGAACAGTGAGGAGCCGAAGGAAGAACCGATTGCAATAGGCATCGGGGGCCAACCCTTCGGTGAAGAATTCCTCATAGGCCTTTCCCATCCATTAATCCATCCTCACCTCACTGGTTCTATTTAGGTGTCAAAATAATTAAGAGAATAGGGAAAGAAGGAACAAAAATAGCAGACGCGGAAAAATAGTTTAAAACCCTAGTTGTTAAACAAATACTGCTCCTGTCTTTTGTTTTCTCTCTCCCTCTGTGCAGATACCACTGATGACTGTCCAACTATCACAAAAGGATAAAGAAAAAAAGAAGGAAATTCGTGCCCATGGACACGAATCATCATTTGATTCATGTTGCGTAGCCTACCGAATATAAAGCAATAAAAACAAGGATTCATATCTCCTGATTAAATGTTGGTTTAGGCCTACCCATAAAGTTCGCAAAATTGAGAAAAAACAATACTGTGCTCTCGAGAAAAGCATGGTAGCCTACAGGCACAAAAAATATTTCCCATATTGAAATACATTGGATTGAAAGCTGAGTGACACGAACAAAAAGAAGAAAATTCGCGCTCGTGGACACGAATCATCTCCATTGCGTAACTTAGCCTAGCGAAAATAAAGCAATAAAAACAAGGATTAAAACCTCCTGATTAAATGTTGGTAGTGTACCCTTCTGTTAAAAACCAGTGCCCCCGGTACCGGGGGCAAAAACCTTGTTATGATGTTCGTACGTTCTTTTTACAGGCTTCCATATAAGGTATAATCCAATTCATGGTATCATTTGAAAGCTTAGAATCTAAACTTTACAAAGAAAACCATCACTTTCGTTTTTATGATACATATCAAATTGAAATATTAGCTTAAAGTGTAAATTGCAGGTCAATCACCACAACCGATTAATGTGTACATTAAAGTGCCCAATATGTATATATTAAAAAATTTCTGTCTTAAAATGCGTTAAAATAACATTTATTGGGGTTTCTTCAAAGGTAGCATGTTTTTTACCGTAACTGGGTGATGATGTCATAACAGGGAGATGCGGGCTGTAATGCACTCACTCTGTGTGTGCTGTTTGAGGGAGAATAAAACGATTTGCGGGACTCCCGCAAACTAGAAATATCTGAATAAAACGTAAAAACTAATACAATTTTATTCATCTGTTGCAGAAAATCAATAAGAACATCTAAAACAAAATAGAAACGGTTTACAGGCAGAGTTTCTATTTCTAACATGTCAGCAGCGAGGAGCGATGTAGCCAATCACAGCCATATGTGTTGATTTCTTGAACGCAATAATAGCCAATCAGAAGCATTTACGATAGACTCCCCTCACCGCTCAAAACAGACTTTTTGTTCAGTGCTGAATTCTGTATGCTGGCAAATCCTCTAATTATAACAAACCTAGTGTAACGTTATATATTATGAAAGCTTCATTGATAATAACAGAGATGTGTGAGATCGCGATGAACTGATGTCAGCTTCATGCCAAACCATGCACGCAGTAGCCCGCTTGCTTTTATGTTATAACAGTGGTTTGTGTGTTAATGCTTTAATAACAAACAATTGATCAGGAGCATGTATGCTGATGTGTATGGTGGGCTAACACGTAGGCTAACTTGAAAGTATTTGGAGGTACAGAAAAAAAGTATTTTTGCGGGCGGGAGCGGGACAAAACATGAATGTTGCGGTCGGGAGAAAGTAATTGAGCACGTCAGTTATAACGACACACGTATTCAAAAATAGTCGGGTTTAAACCGGGCTCGGGCTCATAATTACAGTCAGGGGCGTAGCACCAAATTTTGGGCCCTGGGTACAACCATCTTGCTGGGCCCCCGTACCAAATACCATAGTGATACCAATGGGTGGGGTATTGCACTTTTATCATAAAAACACTTAAAATGTAAACAAAATAAGCCACACTCTGATTAATATATTTTTGTTTTATTGTCAAAAGTACTACTTACTGAGATGACAAAAGGTCTAGCAGGTCTGAAACTGAAATATATGGCTTCAAATGGTTGCTAAAATATCCTTTATTGCCACAATACCTTTTTAAAGTGTAGGCTAAGTAGGCTACAAGTTAATAGGCTATATGCACGCACAAGTTCCGCATTTGACGCAAGGATGCTCATCCGTTTTAGGTTGGGGAGATTAAAGTGGAGGAGAACTGAGGAAAACGGGTTTATGGCAGAGTCTTCAAAATTTACTGTCCTCTCGTCTTTGAAACGAAACTGTCATATGTTTAGATGTAATTTTATATATAGTTATGTTTATTTAATATAATTTTAAAAAGAAGCATAAACACAACGAGGGGTGTCTGTTTTGTCTGTTTTTGTGACTAACGTTTCTTTAGTATAACCATGGAGTATAAAATTCAATATAAATTCTCAGTATTGCATTGGACTCTACGATCGGCGGAAGTTATCGAGCATCCTCAGACCTTCACCGGAAATACCGCCGTGCATAGAGCCCATTGACGATTATTTGTCTGTTTAAAATAAATGCAGACTATAGAATCACAGGGTACACTAACCGCCAAACTAGACATTCAGTCTTTGAAGTACGTTTTAAAATAAGTCATTTTCAATCATTAAGATGTGCATTAAACTGAGAACAATCGTACTTATAATGTAAGAGCGTGCGCAAGCTAATTTGCATAACACTGCGGTAAAATAGGCGCTAACGATCTGTGTTTTCGCGGGTGTTAGATTTTGACAATAAGGGGAAATATAGGCCTACATGTAAACTTCTGACTCTGGGGAGAACTGCAGCAGAAGAGGAGACAAGCTGGAGACAATGTCAATGCTCGATGATGCATTTGGAGCTCACCTTTCTTTTAAAAAAACTGAGTGAGCAACTGCTTGCCCTCATTTGCCTTTCTGTCTTTAATCTTCTTTTCTTTTCGTTTTTGAGCCCCTGATTTTCCTTTCTTAAGGAAAGACATGAATCTTCCCCTGTCTTCCTAGTTCCGCTCCTGTCTCATCATCAACTGATTCACCGCAGGTCCGCAGCAGAAGCACCTAACCTGCGGGTCGTACCATTTACATTGATTCGAGAGGGGTGGTGGGGCCCTGCACAGCATGAAAAATAACTTTTTTTATACCAAACCAGTGCCTATCTACAAGTTTAGTTTTGCACAGGATGTTGATATTTGTACATTAATGCTATAAAAATGTTAGTGCATGTATATGTCTGTATAGAAAACCGACTTCTAAGGCCCCCCCCCCCCCTGCCTTGGGCCCTTTTTCCCCCCAGTCCGACGCCCCTGATTACAGTTAATGTGTCGGGCCGGACTCGGACATAGCGGGCTCGGGTAACGTTAGGGTCTTGCTTGATGTTTTGGGCCTGATCTAAGCTCTACCTCGGGTAAGTTATGCTAACACTTACAGGCACGAATCAGCCGTTTGTCCTTGGGAAACTTGTGGAGCCTCTCCCCCGTTTTTGGTGTATTCGTACATCCCGCACAAGCACAATAGTTAACCATTTTCGCTAGCTAGGTCTCCTCCAATATAACGTAACTCTAGGCTTGGAGCATAAACCGTAGAAGCTTGGAGTCCCTGTTATGACATCACGCCCAGCCTAGTGGAAGGAGGGGGCGTGCTTAAAAGCACTGTAAAACGAACCAACTTTTCATTATATTCAGCATTTGGTATAAAAAATATTAAAAAAACAATGGTGGGCGGTTCTTATCTTTATATTTAGTAAGCACATTGCATTATCTTCGTGACAATTTTTACCTGCAATTTACACTTTAAATATGCATTGGTCCCAGGCAAAAATTTCCGCTTTGTGATTGCGAAGAATTATTTTTACAAATATTTATTTTTTATATATTTCACAAAACAGTCAAATCTTACATAAAAATAAAGCTCTCGTTCTAAGGAATCTGTCGATGTAGGTTATTACATTGTGAGACAATCATAGACCGAAATATCTTCAAAAGAATCGCGCAGTAAAATAAAATCAAACAGAATGGCAGATAAAAGTCTCACATTCCTGCTCCGATGTCGTCTTCAGTCAGCCGAAAACAGCCACATAATCTATATCAACTTTTAGATTAGGATGTTTTCTTTCAAATAAGACCATTTTCACGTTTCTGTGAGCTTTCGTTAGTAAGATAAACCGTTCCGAATGAACTGAGGGGAGACGCGCTCTGAGCGCAAAATACCGACTCTCCAAGTCATCTGCGTAAGGCGTCCTGTAATAGACATCCAACTGCCTAAAGTCGATCCATTCGGCTTAGAAATCTAGTAGGAACTATTCTTCCGGTAAAAATATTAGGTGGGACCTTTACTGTGCGACACCTGACCGAGTGTGCAGCCCAAAGTGAGAGTCCTATATCCGCATAGAAATCATATAAAGACTAGAAGCCCTATTGGCCGCTGGAAACCGAGAAATACGGCCGCCATCTTGAACCGGTCGTATTCCTAGTTTCGTTGCGTGGCAGCAGATAAGATGCCAGAGCATTGTGGAGCATTTTCCTGTTCTAATCGCCGGACCATCGAAAATAGGGCTTTTCACAAGTAAGTCTTAACATTACCGTACTATTGGTTGTATTTTGTGAATAGAATATTACCAGGTAATCGACAATGAGCAAGGATATTTGCTATTACTGTACTGAAATCGTTGTGAAATGCTGTTTACTGCATCATCCGGTGTTCACCCGGCATGGAGAGAGGTGGGGTAACTGTTAAAGTAATAATTAAGAGCTTCTAGGTTGTCAGATAAGCATTCAACTGCCCTGTTGTATAGGTTATTTATTTGTGTTTGCGCACATGATATCAGGAAGCAATGTTACACGCATGACAGCGATGCTTATTTGAGTTACCCCTCCAACTTCTAGTTTTATTGATAACCTATATCTTATCATATGCGATTTGGCTATTGATATTACAGAAGTCCTGTGGTAAAATTGCATTAACTTACTCCATCTACCCTTGTAAAGTTAATCCGAATAGGGCTTTAGTCTCGACATTTCCCCCTCCCACATCCACATAAAAAATGTAACGTTATAGGCTTAATGTTGTCCGAATTTAATTTTTAAAAATTACTGATTCAAACACGTTGAAAAGCTTTCTCACTTTTTATTACAGGTGGCTGCGTCCGGTGGATTCGGTAGCTGCGTTATGTGTTGTGTGTGTGGTGTGTGTGTGTGTGTGTGTGTGTGTGTGTGTGTGTGTGTGTGTGTGTGTGGTGTGTGTGTGTGTGGTGTGTGAGGAGGGAGAGAGAGAGAGAGAGAGAGAGAGAGAGAGAGAGAGAGAGAAGAGAGAGAGAGAGGAGAGAGGAGAGTGTTTGTTTGTGTGTCTGTTCGTGTGTGTGTGCGTGTCACAAATCATAAATTGTTTCTTCAACTTATTAAAATATCTTACTTTACTGCAACTATCTGTTTCTGCTTCTTTATTATATTTATAGTCTGTGATTTATAAAATACATTATATCCTTCATCACACATATTGTGTCTGGTCACTTTATAGATATAGGTATTTTATATATTGGACATATTTATATATTATACTGTTTCTCTTTTACTGTATTCTGTTTTTATTCAGAGCCTTGCAACGAAATCTCGCTCAACTGTATATTGTGAATGTACTGTTGAATGACAATAAAGTCTGTCTAAGTCTATAGGAGAATATTATATTACTGTTAAGCCTAATATGGATATTAAAATACGCCGAACCATGTGTCCTGTATCATAGCTACATGAATGACCTTTGCAGCAAAAAAAACCGCGTGAAAATCAGTTCAGTATTCAGTGAGATATGATTAATTTAATGCGCTGACAGCTCATTGCACCTGCCATTCAGATTACACTGAGCGGAGCGGATGACCGGTTTAAGATGGCGGCTCCAATTCTCGTCCGTGCCAATAGGCAGTAGCGGTCGATAGGGCGTCTACCTATATGATGTCTATGTATATCCGGGTTGGAACGCGAGACGCTCTCTGTTGACTGTAGCGCGAGTTTACCATAGTGTTTGAACTGTTTTGATGTGTATAATTGCATCTAGAAAGATAAAAGCATCGATGGCATTGATAAAAAACTATCTTTGATAGTGCAACTGCTTTCTAAATGTACGATTTGGAGAAGTTTGGAGTGCCAATGTCAAGACGCGTTTGGAGTGCCAATGTCAAGACGCGTTTGGGTAAGTAACCTTGTGGTTTTTCAGCATTTACAATCTGTATACATTTTTTTTGATAAAGTTATTGCTAGTTTGAAATGTGAAAGAACAGCAACCAATCAGATAAACTATTATCTGAAAATAAATGTCATTTTGGATATGGATTGTGTGATTGCACAAGTTAGTTTCACTTTGGATAAGTTATAAAATGGTCATTTCAGTAAATCTACATTTTGATATTGTAAATGGATATTATTACAGTGCAGAAACTATGTATAAACAGTGATTTCTTTGTTTCAGTTTCTATTGAAGATTGAAGATGTGGCTGATGGCCAGAGTCGGCTCCAGAGCAGATCGACTGGAGGGGCATTGGGTCATCAGCGGGGGGGCACTGCCGTCTGAGAAATATTTTGACGCAAAAAAACAAAACACTTTTATTATTATTATTATTATTATTATTATTATTATTATTATTATTATTAATAATAATAATTATTATTATTTGCGAATTTCCCCACCACTTTTTGCCAGGATCGATATTGTCACCACCACTTTTAAACATCTCGCGGTACGGATGTACCAATACAAATAAATAAAACATATCCAGTTAACTAGCAGAGCATTCATTTGTTATCTATAAGAGACGATCTAGCACGCTGAAATGTATTGTTTTTGAAATCAAGTGATCAAAATGCTCGTTGACTGCGATCAGTGGTGCTGATAAAGTTTTCTCTTGTGGCTTGCGCTGCCACGCACAGTCTTCACACGGATGCGCGTTTTAATCCGTTGCGGAGAAATCTCTATTCGTTCCGGTGAAATCACAAAGTAAAATGCACACAAACGTGTCCCTGATTGATATACAACCACTGATAAACATAATCGGTTTTAATGAGGAAAAAAACGATACGAGTGTGGATTAGAACCCAGAACCTCGGACATGCTTGGCAAAAGTTCTGCCCCTGGACCATTAAAACACATACAAAAAAGTCGGACTGGATATATCTATTTCTTCACGTGAAAATTCTTGGCACCAACACATATTAGATCTCATTAAACGACCAATTAAACACAATGTACTATTTAAATAGATTGCTGGACATCGGTATTGTAGGCTATAGCCTACATCTGATTTATGATTTAGCATTGTATTAGCAACTGTGCTGGGAGGGGCATCAATGACCGCTAGGGGGGGCACGGCCCTCGAATGCCCCACCATAGCGCCGACCCTGCTGATGGCACATCTTGGCACAGCGGGCATCAGATCTCCAGGATGTTGGCCGGTGATGTTGAGGTGAAGTGACAAAACTGATGCCCATATAATGAATGAAATACATCTGGAGGATGATGATTCTGTTCTAGATTGTAATAGACCACATATTTTAGGCAAATATTTTGTAAAATTAAAAGTTTTGTATTTTCTGAAAGAATAAAATTACCAAAATTACAAAACGCCTATTTTTTTTCTTTTTGTTTATTATAGCACAGACAACATATACTATAATATTTATCACATTCAGCAGTGTTTTATATAATTTCAAAGGGTGTTCTGTAAAATTACACTGAAATATTGCATAAATACCTCTGTATATGGGTATGAGCAGAGTTTAGATTTGGCTAGGTGGAAATTACATTAAAAAAAAGGTAATATTCCTCCCTTCAGATTAATATGAATATCTTTTTCATTTTTTATTATAGAGAAAAAAATTCTTTTTTTCCAGTGTTTGCTGACATCTAGAGGAAACAACCATACTTGTCTGCATGTTTCGAGAGCACACAGGGGCTGAGTTATACACTTTCAAAAATGTATTTAAAAATAAAAAATCAAAAAGCGCCTGTTTTTTTGGGGGGTTATTACAGCTCAGACAACATATACTTAAATGTTTATCACTTTTAGCACTGTTTTATGAAACTGCAAAGGGTTTCCTGTAAAATGACACCAAAATTAATTGAATTGAAAAAAGTATGTGGGAATGGTAGGCTTTTCAATTTGGGTAGGCAAATCCAGGCGGAAATCTCCAAAAATGGTCCTGGTGCTTAACAGGTTAAAGTTTGCAAAATGAATAAGAAATGAGAAAAAACAATAGGCTACTGTGCTCTCGAAAGAAAAACGTGTTGCAGGCACGAAAAATATGTCCCATTGAAATACATTGGCTTGAAAGTTGTGCTGAGTGACACAAAAAAAAGGGAAATTCGTGTCTATGAACACGAATCAATAGATTAAATTTCGTGACTATATCACAAACTGCCGTGAGACTGGGTTGGATCACCAGGCTGTGCGTTTTTTTTTTTTTTCCTTTTACAAAGGCTACAGGTTTATTTTAAATTTTAGTTGTTGTTGTTCTTTGTTTTACATACTCTGAACTGTACCACAATGCCTTTGTATTTGTCTTGTACTTTTTGCACTGTATGCCTTCTGTAATGGAACTAAATAATATACAGCCTATATATATATATTAGGGGTGGAACGGTAGCCTACATGTATTCGTATTGAACCGAAACGGTACGGGCGTCACGGTTCGGTGCACGAATTTGCACGGAGAATACACGGTACAAATAATAATTATAAAAAAAAAAAAAACTTCACTCTATTCGCTCTTGGTGTGACTGTGAACGCAGCAGTGAACAGGCTGAGATCAAGATTGCAATGCTGGAGTGTGTGTGTGTGCGCGAGAAAGAGAGAGGCGAGATGAACAGTGTGTGTGTGTGCGTGTGCGAGCGAGAGAAAGAGAGAGAGAGAGAGAGATTTTTTTTATTTTTAAATACACTTTTATTATAACAATTTAGTCTTGGATTATTCACACTTCATCC
>CM070829.1:38509477-38676010 GCA_036326025.1 Chrosomus eos | reverse complement strand
CGCTCTTTAAGATCACAAAATTCGAGGATTCTGGTCATTCCTAGGATATCTAAGTCTACTAAAGGAGGGAGGGCGTTCTCACATTTAGCTCCTAAACTCTGGAATAGCCTTCCTGATATTGTTCGAGACTCAGACTCGCTGTCCCAGTTTAAAACTAGATTAAAGACGCATCTCTTTAACCAAGCATTCACTTAATGCTTACCTTTTATATACTACTTCTGAATCAGTTCGAATGCATTAATATTATGAACATCAGCTATGCTAATTATTTCCCATCTGTCTTTCTGCTGTTATCTCGGGACGCTAGTCCCGAGGTAAATAGCGTTCGTCAGCTCCAGTTTGTATCCGGCCTCTCACGGAGACTTCAGATGCCCCAACACCTGTGATGAGACGACTAAACGCCTATGGAGAGACGACTCGACGCCTGTGAAGAGACGACTAAACACCGGCGATATGTTATGCCTAAATTTATACATGATTAACTAACTGTATTTTTCTTTGTCCATTTCTGAAATGCACTTTCTGTAAAGCTGCTTTGAGACAATGTGTATTGTGAAAAGCGCTATACAAATAAACTTGAATTGAATTGAATTATTTCACCTGCACTCTTCAGTTTTGGATATTGAACAATGATTGAACATCCTCATTTTCAATTATTTCCTGGACTACTTTCTTTTGTGGAGTAAACTTGGTGCGAGGGACATTAATAAAAACGTATTGTAAAGTGTTACCAATGTAGCAATGTAAACAAATAGAATTACTTCTAGAATTACTAATAGAATTAGCTAAAGACATTTATAACGCCCTTAAAACAGCACTAAGGTCAGTTACATTGTTACTTGGTTCTCACATTTGAGTTAAGTGCATGTTTAAGTCAGTTTGGTGCGCCTGGAAGGCTAAAATACACAAAAAATAACAGTGATTTGAATCTATTGAGTACTCCTGCCCCGAGAGCAGCGCGTAATACACTAAAATAACAGCGATTTGAATCTATTGAGTACTCCTGCCCTGAGAGCAGCGTGTAATACACTAAAATAACAGCGATTTGAATCTATTGAGTACTCCTGCCCTGATAGCAGCGCGTAATACACTAAAATAACAGCGATTTGAATCTATTGAGTACTCCTGCCCTGAGAGCAGCGCGTAATACACTAAAAATAACAGTGACTTGAATCTATTGAGTACTCCTGCCCTGAGAGCAGCGCGTAATACACTAAAATAACAGCGATTTGAATCTATTGAGTACTCCTGCCTGAGAGCAGCGCGTAATACACTAAAATAACAGTGACTTGAATATATTGAGTACTCCTGCCCTGAGAGCAGCGCGTAATACACTAAAATAACATTGGTATATTGAGTACTCCTGCCCTGAGAGCAGCACGTAATACACTAAAATAACAGCGATTTGAATCTATTGAGTACTCCTGCCCTGAGAGCAGCGCGTAATACACTAAAATAACATTGGTATATTGAGTACTCCTGCCCTGAGAGCAGCACGTAATACACTAAAAATAACATTGGTTTAAATATATAGAGTAATCCTGCCCTGAGAGCAGCGTGTAATACACTAAAAATAACAGTGATTTGAATCTATTGAGTACTCCTGCCCTGAGAGCAGCGCGTAACTTACACTAAAAATAACATTGGTTTGAATCTATCGAGTAATCCTGCCCTGAGAGCAGCGCGTAATACACTAAAAATAACAGTGATTCGAATATATTGAGTACTCCTGCCCTGAGAGCAGCGCGTAATACTAAAAATAACATTGGTTTGAATCTATCGAGTAATCCTGCCCTGAGAGCAGCGCGTAATACACTAAAAATAACAGTGATTTGAATATATTGAGTATTCTTGCCACGAGAGCAGCGCGTAATACTAAAAATAACATTGGTTTGAATCTATTGAGTACTCCTGCCCGAGAGCAGCGCGTTATACACTAAAAATAACATTGTTTGAATATATTGAGTACTCCTGCCCCGAGAGCAGCGCGTAATACTAAAAATAACATTGGTTTGAATCTATTGAGTACTCCTGCCCTGAGAGCAGCGCGTAATACACTAAAAATAACAGTGATTTGAATATATTGAGTACTCCTGCCCTGAGAGCAGCGCGTAATACACTAAAAATAACACTGGTATATTGAGTACTCCTGCCCTGAGAGCAGCGCGTAATACACTAAAAATAACAGTGATTTGAATCTATTGAGTACTCCTGCCCTGAGAGCAGCGCGTAATACACTAAAAATAACAGTGATTTGAATCTATTGAGTACTCCTGCCCTGAGAGCAGCGCGTAATACACTAAAAATAACAGTGATTTGAATCTATTGAGTACTCCTGCCCGAGAGCAGCGCGTAATACACTAAAAATAACATTGGTTTGAATATATTGAGTACTCCTGCCCTGAGAGCAGTGTGTAATACACTAAAAATAACAGTGATTTGAATATATTGAGTACTCCTGCCCTGAGAGCAGCGCGTAATACACTAAAAATAACATTGGTTAATAATTGAGTACTCCTGCCCGAGAGCAGCGCGTAATACACTAAAAATAACATTGGTTTAATATATTGAGTACTCCTGCCCGAGAGCAGCGCGTAATACACTAAAAATAACATTGGTTATAAATTATTGAGTACTCCTGCCCTGAGAGCAGCGCGTAATACACTAAAAATAACATTGGTTTGAATATATTGAGTACTCCTGCCCCTGAGAGCAGCGCGTAATACTCTAAAAATAACATTGGTTTGAATATATTGAGTACTCCTGCCCCGAGAGCAGCGCGTAATACACTAAAAATAACATTGGTATATTGAGTACTCCTGCCCTGAGAGCAGCGCGTAATACACTAAAAATAACATTGGTTTGAATATATTGAGTACTCCTGCCCCGAGAGCAGCGCGTAATACACAAAAATAACATTGGTTTGAATATATTGAGTACTCCTGCCCTGAGAGCAGCACGTAATACACTAAAAATAACATTGGTTTGAATATATTGAGTACTCCTGCCCCGAGAGCAGCGCGTAATACACAAAAATAACATTGGTTTGAATATATTGAGTACTCCTGCCCTGAGAGCAGCACGTAATACACTAAAAATAACATTGGTTTGAATATATTGAGTACTCCTGCCCTGAGAGCAGCGCGTAATACACTAAAAATAACATTGGTTTGAATATATTGAGTACTCCTGCCCCGAGAGCAGCGCGTAATACACAAAAATAACATTGGTTTGAATATATTGAGTACTCCTGCCCTGAGAGCAGCACGTAATACACTAAAAATAACATTGGTTTGAATATATTGAGTACTCCTGCCCTGAGAGCAGCACGTAATACACTAAAAATAACATTGGTTTGAATATATTGAGTACTCCTGCCCCGAGAGCAGCGCGTAATACACAAAAATAACATTGGTTTGAATATATTGAGTACTCCTGCCCTGAGAGCAGCACGTAATACACTAAAAATAACATTGGTTTGAATATATTGAGTACTCCTGCCCGAGAGCAGCGCGTAATACACAAAAATAACATTGGTTTGAATATATTGAGTACTCCTGCCCTGAGAGCAGCGCGTAATACACTAAAAATAACATTGGTATATTGAGTACTCCTGCCCTGAGAGCAGCGCGTAATACACTAAAAATAACATTGGTATATTGAGTACTCCTGCCCTGAGAGCAGCGCGTAATACACTAAAAATAACATTGGTTTGAATCTATCGAGTAATCCTGCCCTGAGAGCAGCGCGTTATACACTAAAAATAACATTGGTTTGAATATATCGAGTACTCCTGCCCCGAGAGCAGCGTTAGGGCGGGAGATGTATCTTTTTGACCGTTGAAATATAGCGGAGATTTGAACGAGTTCTGTTCACGGATATCAAGTTCACAAACAGCGATGTAGCATTAGAAAAGCATATTTAACACCAGTTAGCCCATAAGCAGCTTTGTTGTGGTTGACTGATGTAACGCGAATCAAAATGCATACAGCCTACAATGTTTAGAGTAGACGATTAGTTCTGTGCATTTTTAATGTTCACTGATTATCTTAGGAAACGTTAGAGTATGTCGAATTTTAACAAAATATAATAGTAAATTCACTTACCTTGCAATAAATGCGTTCACCCACGAACATCTGTCTTGTATCCGAATATACCGCAATCCTTCCGCGCGCACATTCAAACGTATTGACCTCGCCCTTGCTTCATTTTAATTGGTTGAATCTGTAAACCAATCATTTTCCTTTCTGCCCTCAGAACATGTTTGAGTAAGTAAAACTCCCATCTGCTCGAGGGCACATATCAACCACAAAGTATGCGTGAGCAACCTTCTGAAACCTAAAATGAAAAATGAGACACCCTACGCTCTTAAAGGACACATGAAATAAAACAGTCTGTCGGTGCCATCTTTTGCATTGGTTTTAATTTCTTGTCCTCAAACAGAGCACTAATCTTTTTATTTTTAAGTTAAAATTGATTAACTCTCTGGTTATCTTCGGGGTCTTTTTAACCCAATGTAACCGGGTTGAAATTATCTTTACTTTTACGTTTGAAATGTCACCAAATCCTGATGAACATTGTCTTCTATATGTTTAATATATGTTTTATTGTCATTACTTATGCCTGTATGTTGTATTCAGACCATGGTGTTAATACCTGTACTTTCACTTTAAGAGGTCGCAGGTTTTGTGACGTAATTTATGCGCCTCCCTCAGTTCGCGCCAGGGCTATCTGAGAGGAGGTAATGTATTATTTTGCGCGTCAGTTTTAAACACTCATTTCGGTTGTTGTATGATGCAAACTTTGTTTTATGCATGTATAAATGTTATTTTCGAAGTTGTGAACATGTAGTTAGTGTCAATTGAACATAAACCTTGTACACGGACTTTTTGCAAGCTTTAAAGTAGACATTTTTCCACGTGCTAGTCTACAGAGTTTTCTGTATTATCTGCTAACAGGAGCTTGAGATCTGTATGCTGTGTGGGAAAGACTGCATGTGACGACAGCCTTATGTATTTTTTGTTGATTGTACAGGTATGTGTATAATGTTCATTATAATTCATTTGGCATAGTATTTACACTGGTTGTATTAAGCATGTGAAGGAAATTCATGTCGTCAATTACATTGAGCATTTTATATATTATTTAGTTCATTTTCACATTTTTATTTAAAAGTATTTAATAGATTTGTGCAGTTCGCGCCAGGCTATCTGAGAGGAGGAGCTTGAGATCTGTATGCTGTGTGGGAAAGACTGCATGTGACGACAGCCTTATGTATTTTTTGTTGATTGTACAGGCAAATCCACTCTTCTGCCTTCATTAAAAGAGCAACCAGCAGACGGTCGTGGTCCGGGTCTTTTCTTTATTCAGCACAAGAAGAACACAACGCAGAATATACAAGAGTTAACGGACGTGCATCCAACTTAACATAGAACTGTTAAAGACAAGACACACCCGTTACACCGGCAAATGACTTTTGCTCAAATTAAAAAAAATGTTCTCTTTGTCCAAAGGGTATGAAACTTTCTACAGCTCTCGACTCTTTCTAGATCTACAAATAAAAAATTAAATTGGAACGATATCTGTTATTATGTAAGCGTGACAAAAATAGTGACGTTAGTTGTCTTCGGGGTCCCTGGAGACCCCGCAGAGTAAAAATACAAAATTCATCATAAAAATCAGAAACAAGCAATAAATAGACAAACATAAAGTGGCACACTTGCAACAATGCAAAAGACATCCACAATGCAAAATGATCATGCTCGCCACACACACACACACACACACACACACACACACACACACACACACACACACACACCACACACACACACACACACACACACACAGAGAGAGACACAGAGGAATACATTTTTGAGACAATAAAAACAGTTCATCATCAAAATCAGAAACAAGCAGAACATATAGACAGAAATAAAGTGGGACATTTCCCACAATGCAAAACTAGAAGAACTTCCGGTGGCGCTGCTCTGCTGGCGACACGGACTCATGTGCATTTGGCCAGTTGCTGTCTAAGTATTGTTATTAAGTCTAAAGTTAATGTGTCAAGTTTTAGTTATTTAATTAATCATAATGAGGACGATTCTGGCACAGTTCTTGCTGCTGGTATTGATTGGAGGAGAGATTTTTGCTTTGGACCGAGGGACACCTGCACACTCTGTCGGCGTGCTATTCTTGCACTACTCTAGAGAGGAGCTGCTTTCACTGCGGCCCGCAAGGGCGACGCCATCCACGGACATACCTGAGGATCAGGGGCGGATTGGCCATCGGGAATACCGGGATCAATCCCGAACGGCCGGTCCATTTCAGGCCGAAGACCGGCCGGTGGTCAAAGAGTTTTGTTTTTGTTTTTTAGTTTTTAAAGGTGCTATGTGGAACTTTTCTACTAAAATGAATCCTTTTTTTATTGCCTGTGTGTGAAGGGGTTGTAATCACACATTACAATGATCCACTTGTCGAGTTTTGCTATTACCTCTGAAGGCCAATATTTATATTTATATGTGAAGTCTCCGGGTCGGATTTACCGCAAAATCCAACGGATGTGACGTGCATGCGCGCTCCCGAGCCTCTCTCCTTGTTTACAGTCTATGTGACCGACGGCATTTCAGCTAACGACATGGAGTCTGATAACACCCCAAAATGACCTGCCTCCAGCACAACACAGACCCCACAAATATATAAAAAACAAAAAAAAGTTTTATCTGCTGAAGCTCGTCAGGCCAAACGTGAATCTGATCGACTCAGGACGAAAACACGGATCAACATCGGCAGAGCTTTTGAATCATTAGTAAACTCTAATGAAATAGCAAGGTAAACTACATGAGACATGAAATGAATACAAAAGACTGTTCCAGGGTAACAAAAAGTAGATAGGTGTAACTTATTTTATGTACTAGATCTACTGTCTACCGTTACTCATGCCACTACTATCATATTGTTTATAATAAACATTTCCAGACACGTTCAGTACAGTAATGTTCCTTCCTACTGTCTTAAGGTCCTTTCACACTGGACGCGTAACGAAAAAACGAAACGAAAAAGCGAATAGTTCGCGTGCGAATACCCAGATAGCAAAAAATATCCGCACGGCTTCGTTTTGCCGCCGGCCCTAAGCTGTCGGCTATAGGTGCGTCTCGCTGGCGGGGAGCTTACGTTTGCCGCCGAATTCGTCACGCCCATTTTTTGCGAGATGCCGCCGGCGAATAGCTGGCGGGCCGCCGGCTTCATTTTCTCTGGCGGTTGCCTGCGTCTAATGGACCGCGGCCGGCTGGCGGCAAGCCGCTTTGAAATACAAGGATTTCTACTCTCAAAATCGACCAGCCATGGCTTTTTTTTTTTTTTTTTGCTCCAAAGCCATTAGGGTTTTTTAGGCTATAACAGATTTGACTCTTGATTCCATTATAAGGTTTAGGAAATGACATTTTAAATTACTTTGAAACTCATACAGATAATCATACAATAAGATCATACAGTAATATAGGCTATGTAAAATATATTTAATTATTTTATGCAGGTAAAATTTTTTTACATTTCTTTGATTGATGCACATTTGAGACATGCACCAATAAACCAAAAATTATTTGGCAATAAACTTACTTGGCAATAAATATCTTTCTGATTAGATTTTAAAATAGATATTTAATTCATGGTATGAACAATTTAGCAGATTATTTTTTAAAGGCAATTAAAAAAAATCTAAACACATTATAAATGTTAAAAATGTATTGCTAAAACCCATTACAAAGACTGTAAACTGTGAAGTAGCCTACTGAATTGGGGAGTTAGACCGTTAAACAGTTTTGCACCATTGGTGTGTTCAGGATTTTTTGGACGGGGCTAAAACAGTGGCTCGATGACGCACTGGAGGAGCCCCTGAGGAGGCTGGCTCGTGGCTCGCACATTGCGCATCAGTTGACACAGGCTTTGGTTATGGATTTGCCGCAGTTAGATTAGAACACTTAAATAGCATGGCGTTACACACTCCTGTACAGTCGCTGGCGGTATGCACCTACAAGTTGGTTACAACTTACAATCCGGCATTAATCAAGAGAAGAAGAAGATTGCCGAAGTTACTACAGGCTACAGTTTGCTAGCTAGCAAAGTCATCGACTACCGTCGTTTAAGTAAGTATATGTTTCCCTTTTGTGTAACGCAATATTATGTTTACATTGTTTTAGTTAATATTTTTAAAATATCCAAGTTAGTAATCTTTGTTTTTGCAGTATGCTGCTAGTCCAGTAGCTAGAATGGCTAACGTTAGCAAGTGTTAGCTAACACATGCTGTTTTGCCTTTGTTACAGGACACACTGAGGTTAAGCAATGTTGCTAGTAACTGTTACATGTAGAAATGTAATTAGCTACTTACAGTAGTTAGCCAAAGCTTCACATCTAGAAAGACTACGTATAACGTAAGTTTTTTTCTAACAAAACATAACATAATAATGTATATAGGTTGTGTAATAAATTATTTTGTTTGTCCGAACAAGTATGCTGCTAGTTCATTTCACAATGTAGCTACAGTGGTTAATATTGGTTCTCTTTGATCACTTCAGCAAGCTTTATGGAAAAGAACATGTGACATACAACATGCATGGATTGGTTTGGTGCACCTCATACAAGATGCCAAAAATCATGGTGTCCTTGATAACATCTCATGCTTCCCATTTGAAAACTTCCCTGAGTGCCTGAATAAACAATGGGAGAAAGTCATCGCTCAGTTATTGGCCCTTGGACTCCCCTGGCACCTCGTGTACAGCATGAAGTTTTCTGCTATGAAGGTATATTCTAGGCCTATGTCTTAGTGTCCAGTGTTTTAACAGTATTGAAAATAGTGCCTTTAGTTGTGTATATATATATATATATATATATATATATATATATATATATATATATATATATATATTTATTATTATTATTATTATTATTTATTATTTTTTTATGTAGATTTCCAGAGACTCCAGAATGAAAAACAAGCCATGAGAGAAAGCAATGCATCAGCAGGTGAGAACATGCACTCTTTCTTAAATTTAACTTTTTTGTGTGCGTCCAAAATTACCATATGCCTTTTATTTTGTAGCTTCAGATGACAGCGGCTCACTTCGAGAGCAGGTGAAGCAAGTTGGGACAATGTTGAAGATGTTTGCTCACACTGGGCAATCAGGTACAACTCGCAAACAACGCAGGCGTTGGTTGTTGGTTTAATTCCCACTGGGGCCCATCTGTACATGTAGTAGACCTAGATATAACTGTCATAGTTTAGTAGTTGAGAGGCCAGGACTGACTACTTTATTCTTTTATTCTGGGAACCCCTGTAGGTGCAGACCAGATCCCAATGCTGCGACGTCTTGGAGAGTTTGGTGATGTTGTGCGTAGCACAGACCCCGAAGCCGCCGCCAGGCGCCGCCATTTGCGCCATTTAGAATTTCAGCCGCCGCCAGCCAATAATTTCGTAAGCCAAATTGAGCCGCCATCTGATAAAGTTTGGCTGAGCCGGCTAGAATTATTTGTATCAAATAATAATTATATCACATAGAGACATACACACACGAAATGTAACAATACACGAGATCTATTCCCTCTGGATTCATAACAGCACAGTCTTGTGCTCGTTGTTACGAGGGGGGTGACATGCTGACTCGCGATCTTCGCAGTAGACGCGCAAGAGAGAAATGCACATTTTATATGGATTACATAAGAAGAGAGTAGTAGGCTAGTCTGTTTTCTTTCGTTTTGAATTGTTCTGTTTAAAAGTAGACATGTCTGTGAGGCAAGTAGCCTAGGTTAGGCTTCCTTTATACGCCGACTTTCGGTTCATATGAGACGAGCTCCAGTTCACGCGCTGGCGTTTCGTAATAATCTACAGTACCGTCTCCTATATTTACTTATTATGTATTTAATCCAGGCAATGGTTGATAAAACATTGATTGAAATTAAGATACAATTAATACAAAACGAAATTCATTTTAAAGAAAGGTTTTGTGCTTTCTGTTTAATGTTTTTATGAAACTTTTAAAGCATCTTTTAGTGCCGCTTTCAGAGCGCTCACGTCCGTAACGGCGAACTGTCATCGTGTACCATTGTTTTTTTCCTCATTTAAATGCGAACACTAAAAATAAAATAAAATAAAATGAAATATTTTGTTCTGTGGAGACTGAAAGCCAACCCTTCTTCATCCGATGCGTAGCCTAGTATTACTTTGGTTTGCGCAGTGTAATTCACATAGGCCTAATTACTAAACAATATTTTAGGCCTATAAAATTCAGCCCATATAAATGTGCATTTTCTAAGTTTAGAAAATGGACAACATTAATTTAATTCTAATCATAATGTAACATTATTGCGAAATTAATTTCTTATAGGCTATGCTATTAGTAGTATATAGTAAATCCTTATGTTTTTATCCAACTAGGCTATGTGTGGGCCTTATGTAAAGTACGGGACAAATCGCGTCCGTTATTGATTTGATTTTACCCAGACTTTTGTTAAATCTTCCGGGCATGGTTGCACAAACACCTGAATCAAAGATTGATGTTATGAACCAAATATTCAGGAACGGAGAGATTTATAGCACTGGACGTGATTACTGCAGTAACAAACCACCGTTTCCACATAATTCACGACGCATATGCTTCAGTGTAGGCTATATTGAAGGGAAATGTGCAAAACTTTGTCCAAAATAATAATGATAACAGTGTGTGTTTATATTAAGGCGAGACACGGCAGGCAAAAACATCGTTTTTTTTTACTGGTCAATTTGCTATTTTTGGATATTTGTCTTCAATAACAGGTCTTCTTTCAGACTTGTGGTGAAAAAAAAAACGAAATACACATTTAGCTCTTTTAGCCTACTACACTTCGTCTGTTTGCGTCTGTAGATTTCTCATAAATTCAACAAAAGTTTGCGTTCTTAATCAGTGAAGTGGCAGCTTCAGCCATTTGCAGCTATGAAAAGTTTGGCGGCTGCAGCAGCCATTTAGGTTTTGGCTGAGCCGGCTAGCCAGCCAATAACTTCACCAGCCAGCCATTATTCTCAAAACAAATGGCTTCGGGCTCTAGCGTAGCATGGACAACAAAATGGACACTATGCTGCAACATTTTCAGTGCCAATGTGTCTGTTGGAGAGTTATCCCTGCCAGGAGATCCGTTACTCCCCCTAGACACCCAGGAAGATTTGGTGTTACTTGACAACAGTATGAGGCAGGATAAAGAGCTCCAGGAAGGATTTGTAAGTGTTCTGATTTCGTTTATAACGCCATAGGGTAATCTAAAAAGTAAAATTAAGATTGTACACTGCATATTCTACAGTCTGAATCCACAGCCTGTTACATTTTAAATTTATGAGAAGCTTCAGAGAAATGTAATTTGTTACACTTTTTTTGTATTTTCAGCTTCGGTTTTTGGCAATCAAATGCGGGAGGGACCTAAAGACAACCGTGTGGCGAATACTTCAGAGTATCTTCTCTAATCACTTTTCCATCAATACAATCTGGACTGGTGTAGGGGATAAAGCATGTTTTAGAGACATGTTCCTGAAGACCATTGTTCAAAGTAAGTTGGATATTTTTTTTTTAATATTTAAGTAGATGTGTATGACCTTATGCTATTCAAATAGAATGACAGATCTGTATTTTCTACAGGAGCCATCCGGAAGAACCCGGCAACCCAGGATGCCACTGATGAGGAGATCCAGGTTAACGTTATGCGTTACCTGAAAGGAGCATCTGACCGTGAAGGTGGAAAAAGGTGCCGCAACGCTGAGAAGGACCCACAGCCGACCCCTTAAACCTTGTTACAGTGTTTAACTATTCTATTTTTAAATATAGCTTGTAAATCCTAGATTATACATCTAATACTTGATATCTGCACATTATCTGGTATCAAATATTCTACTTACCGTGACTTCAGTATTGGCTTATTTAATTCTGTCAGTGCTTAACGATTCTATTATAGTTTGTAAATCCTATTTTATGCCTGATATTTGATATTGCACATTAACTAGTACCAAAAATTCTACTTTCATTCCATCAGTGTGCTTAAAGGGATACTCCACTTTTTTTGGGAAATAGGCTCATTTTACAACTCCCCCAGAGTTAAACAGTTGAGTTTTACCATTTTCAAATACATTCAGCTGATTTTCTGACATTTAGAAGAATATCAGTAACCAGACAGTTTCTAGTCCCATTGACTTCCATAGTAGGAAAAAATATATACTATGGAAGTCAATGAGACCAGAAACTGTCTGCTTACTGATATTATTCTAAATGTCAGTAAATCAGCTGAATGTATTTGAAAATGGTAAAACTCAACGGTTTAACTCTGAGGGAGTTGTAAAATGAGCCTATTTCCAAAAAAGTGGAGTATCCCTTTAACTGTTATTCTATTAAAAATAGCTTGGAATACTATACCAAGCTATATCTCTGATAATTGATATTGCACATTACCTGGTACTAAATATTCTACTTCATTCCGTCACAGTGCTTAACTGTTATTCTATTGTTAAAAAATAGCTTGTAAATCCTTGTGCCACAGGTCAGCATTGCAGTTATAATGGTATATTGTACTCTAGAGGTTTTACTCTCAGTTATTACCACTTCACCTATTGTTAGAAATGACTAAATATGATGTTATACCTCAAATGATTTGGTATCCTTCACTTTCTTTTGTACCAAATATCCTCATTACTTGAGTTTACTGGTAATTCTTTTAATCCCAGAGCTGACCTCTTTATATTATTACCAAGTATTGTAAGTGCTACAATAGTGTTTTTTACAAGTGTTTTTTTTTAACCAAAATTTAATTGGAAACCTGCATGTTAGTGTGTGTGTATTTGTATTTTTCTGTTATATTTCAGTGATCTGACATCTTGTTTTAATGACAGTTACTGTACTTTGAAATGTGGAATTAAAATGCCAAATGGAAATGTGTCTGGTTTGAGCAGTCATTATTCTTGATAAACTGCATGCTATAAATATTAAATATATATATATATATATATATATATATATAATGCAATAAGCGGCGGGGCAGCTCGCTCGAAAATAGCGTTTGCCTCCGACGGGCCGCGGAAGGTCCGCCTTCGGTAGAACGGCGGCTGGCCTGCGGGCCGGCCGCGGAACGAAGGCGGTAGGACGGCGGCTGCCGCTTTTAAAAAGCGGCTGCCGCCGGCGGTGCGCCGTCAAACGTGTTTGCGATTTCGCCATTCTGACGCTTCTACTGCCTCCGGCGCGCCGCCGGCGGTCCGCCGACTCATTGCTATCTGGGTAGTTCGCTTCAAAACCATTCACATCAGCCGCGACGCGAATTTGCGACGTTTAGAGCTTCAACATTCCAAAACTTTCGCGCCGACAGCTGAGAAAACATGGACTCTTCATCATCATCATCCAGTGAAGACGAGCTTTTCATTTTATTTAAAAGACAAAAAAGAAGGTTTTGGGTGCACCCGATCTTAAAGAACAGAGAATCTGAAGGGGAGTACGCTAACCTTGTACAGGAGCTAAAACTTTACCATGGCCGGTTCCGAACTTACTTTCGGATGTCTGTGGGACAATTTGAGGAGCTTCTTCAGACAGTGGCACCGCATCTGACGAGACAAACCACAAACTTCAGGGAACCAATCGACCCGGAGCAGCGTCTGGCAGTCTGCTTAAGGTGAGCTGTCCTCTTAAAATCATCAGGGGCTACGTTTACATGCAATCAAATAACGTTAAACTATCCATTAGTATAATCAGATTGAAGTCTCAATTGGACCGGAAAGCCTTTAGTAAACACATCGATCCGGTTGGGCTCGATGCGAACGAAATTTCGAACGGGATTGAAAGGGGTTGTTTATTCCCCGATCGAGAGAACATGTGAAACACTTGATCAGATTGAAAACCGAAACCGAAAGGACTGCGCATGTGCAATGCAGTCGAAATAGCGTACTGACGTGTGTCACGCTGAACAAGCTGTCATTTAAATGAGTGTCCCCTAGTCATTCTAAAATTTTCCTGTCATTGTGTCTGTGAAGTGGAGCAGGACAACGTCCCACCAGTCCTTGTTTCAGACTCTCATCCACAGACGACTGGTTTTGGGCATTTAAAATATATATATATATATATATTTGAAGCTTGTGACACGCACATCAACCCGATCACATGTTTAGCATTTATGTAAACACTGATTCATTGATTGGAATGAATCCAGTCTGATTGAAACAAAAGTTGTGCATGTAAACGTGGCCTGATTGTCACGTTCAAGTGTTGATATTACAATGTTTTCAGTTGAGTCGCAATGTGACGGCAACACATTCACTTTCCATAGTCACGGACACAGTAATTATTTTTTTTTAAACCATTTTTAACTCAAAAGGTTGTCATTGTTAGACATTTCATTTACAGAAAAGAAACCCATTCATATGACCCATTTCAATATGTGGGAAATGTGAGTTGTCCAGGCAATAAATAGGCTACTGTCTAAGATAAGAAAACCTTTATTTGTCCCACAATGGGGAAATTGTATGCCTATGGATTTAGACCTATAGTTTAACTAAACATTCAAAAGGTACCGTAGTGTTCAATTGTTTAAGTAGAGCTAAAGAAGGTAACAAATGTAGTATAATAACACACAATGACAGGATATAGCCTAACTGAATAAAAGCATCACAGAAGACCCAGGAACAGTTTTACCTTTTATTGTTAATAATCACATGTCTAAACAACACATTTTTACTATAGATAAAATATGGTTTATTTATACTCTCAAATGTACATTATTCTAATAAATTAATTCTCCTCATTTATATTCCTCAGATTCCTCAGCACGGGGGATTCTTTCACCACCATAGCCGCCAGTTTCCGCCTTGGAATTTCCACTGTGTCCACTATGGTGAAGCAAACATGTGATGTCCTCTGGGAGACCTTAAAAGACACCTACATGCCAGTCCCCAATGAGGAGCTCTGGAAGACAACTGCCCTGAGATTCTCTGAAAAATGGAACTTCCCCAACTGTATCGGTGCTTTGGATGGGAAGCACATTGTAATTCAGGCACCAGCTAATTCTGGCTCCCAGTTCTTTAATTATAAGGGAACCTTTTCTGTGGTTTTGCTTGCCTTGGTTGATGCCGACTACCGCTTCCTAGTGGTGGATGTAGGGGCATCAGGCAGCAACAGCGATGGTGGAATATTTTCCAATTCTTTATTGGGACAGGCCCTAAATACTGGGAGTTTAAACGTTCCGGAGCCTTCTCCTCTGCCATCTGCACCAGAGCTGGGGGCGTTACCATTTGTAATTGTTGCAGATGAGGCGTTTCCTTTGAAAACGTTCCTTCTCCGTCCCTACCCTGGAAGACGCCTGCCAGATGACAAGCGCGTGTTCAACTACAGGCTCTCCAGGGCTCGACGTATAGTTGAGAATGCTTTTGGCATTCTCAGTCAGTGCTGGAGAGTCTACCAGCGCCGTCTGCAAGTGGCTCCAGAGACAGCCGACAGCATCGTAAAAGCAACTTGCATACTGCACAACTTCCTGCGAAGGGCCAATGGGAACCACGGTGCAAAGTCTGACAGTTCTGATGGCGCAGAGGGCAGTGAGCTGGGAGACATTAGAGGTCTTCGGGGGAACAGGGCATCGGCTGAGGCACTGAGGGTGCGGGACACATTCAGGCGTTATTTTAGCTCACCTGCGGGACAAGTTCCATGGCAGCTTCCTCATGTGAACCGAGGTCTCCCTCAATGACCTGGCTGATTTATTTCTGAACATAGGGGGAAACAATCTTTTTCCTGAAAAATCAAACATAAAATGATAAAATTGTATTGTTCAAAAAGTAAATAATTTGCGTTTGCCTGTTAAAAGAACACTCCACCGTTTTTTCATATTAAACCATGTTATTCCCTTAACTAAGACGAGTTGATACATACCTCTCTGGTCTCAGTGCGTGCACTCAATCGCTCTGGCGCGCGGCGACACTTTGATCTGTTTGGATCCTAATGAATGAACTGGGCTATCAAAGTGTCGCCGCGCACCAGAGCGATTGAGCGCACGCACGGAGACGAGAGAGGTATGTATCAACTCGTCTTAGTTAAGGGAATAACATAGTTTAATATGAAAAAACGGTGGAGTGTTCCTTTAAATCTATATGTATTTCATTAAAGTAAATCTTTGTATATGTGTTAATAGTTTATACTTTGATCATTTGAGACCTTTAAAGCCAGTGAAAAAAACACCAATGTCTTGATTATTATTTATTTGTTGATATGTAGCTATACAGTAACTAAGCAAGAACAGACAGAACTTAAAGGACACAAAATAATAATAACTGACAAAACAATATAAAAAAATAAACTTATAGGACAGTGTACGTTGACGTAGACGGAAGGCTAAACTCCGCCCCATGAACCATTTCCTGCATTTAAATTTTTAGCCAGGACTGACGCTCTGAAGGCAGCCTTCTCATGGCTGGGGCCAGGCTCATTAAAAAATGATAGGTCTCATCTTTCTCCTCTCGCTGCCTGACTTTCTGGTCCTCCCTGGCCTCTTTCCTTGCTAAATAATCCTCAAAAAAGTCCTTAGACTTCCTTTTCTGAGGAGGTGGACAGAAAGGCTCTCCCTCGCTCTCAGATGTGCCCTGACCTGCATCATCTACCGCCTGCTCCTCCTCCTCAAGATTGCTGCAGACCCTGTTCAAAAGCATTCTGTAAACTTTCTTGTCCCACCTCATTATACAAACTCTGTATTATTTTTCAACTTCATCACTGTATTTCAGAGAACTTAAAAAAAAAAAAAAGCTTATTGTAGTGGCTTTCCTATAAGCCCAAGACAGGTGGTAAGGTGTTCTTCACACATTAAAACACTGCACACAGTGATATTCGTTTGGACAGTTGTTCTTTGTCCATTTAATGAGATCTTTAGACTTTACATTGTGCTGGTTCTATGGTAAGAACCATAAATTCCCGCCACCTGTGTCCCTCTGATTCAACCAAACTCAGTTTATACCATGTGATGGAACAGGTGTGGCTTTCATCTGCACCACTGATGCACACCGCCATCTAGTGGTGGAACAAATTACATTTGGCTCCTACACACCGGCCCCATAATTGTAATAATGTAAATTCACAATTAAACAACATATACATAGGGAGCCATAAATGTCTTTGTATGTGAATTCCAATTCTGCTTCAGTGCTCAGCTTCTAGTAGTAAACAGATTTTGGACACAGGCCTATCCAACTGTCCTGTTTTTGTCTTCAGTTGGACTGATCGAACAAATCCATTTTTATCAGGATAGGTTTTAATTACTCTTCCCATCAACCAGGAGCCGCGAGGAGCTACAGGATCCATGATAGCAACAATATCTCCCACGGTAAAGCTTCTTCGTGGTTTTATCCATTTCTGTCTCTCTTGTAGTAATGGTAAATATTCCCTTACCCATCTTTTCCAGAAGAGATCGGATAAATATTGTACCTGTCTCCATCGTTTCTTGATGTACAAATCTCCTTCATCGAAAACTCCAGGAATACTTAGTGGCTTAGATTTTAAAAGGAGAATATGATTAGGCGTAAGTGCCTCAAGATCGTTCACATCGTCAGAGGCTTTCGTAATAGGACGGGCATTAAGGATTGCTTCTATCTCACACAGAAGAGTTTGAAAGCTTTCATCATCCATAGATTGTTGTCTAATGGTTGAATGCAACACCTTTTTCACAAGCCGAATAAGCCTCTCCCAAATTCCACCGATGTGAGACCCGGCAGGAGGGTTAAATACCCACTGAAGTCCCCTTGATGATAATGCATGCTGGATCTTGTTATGGTCTAACGCAGCTACTGCTTCCCTCAGCTCTCGCTCCGCTCCGACAAAATTTGTACCATTATCGGATCTCAACTGGGCAACTTGACCACGACGACACATAAACCGGCGAATGGCATTAATACAGGAGTCTGTATTTAACGTATAGGCCATCTCAAGATGTACAGCCCTGCTTGCCATGCAGGTGAAAATTACCCCGTAACGCTTAATTGATCCTCGACCTCTCTTGATTTCAATGGGCCCAAAGTAATCAACACCGACGTTGGTAAATGGTGGTAAATCGGGTAAAACTCTCTCTGCTGGCAAGTCAGACATTTTTTGCTCTCCGACCTTTCCTTGAAGGCGACGACATATGACACAGTCAGAGATTATTTTCCGACAAGCAGAATTAGCGCTAGTTATCCAGTAACGCTTACGGAGAAATGACAACATATAATTTCTTCCTGCATGGCCCAGCTGCTGATGCACATGCTTCAAGATAAGTTGAGAAACAGCCTGGTCTTTAGACAGTATAACTGGACGCTTTTCTTCCTCAGGCATGGCAGCCCTAGCAAGTCTCCCTCCTACTCTCAAAAGACCATTTTCCAGCACTGGATCAAGCCGAAAGATGTCGCTCTTTTTCTTGACAGTAACTCCTGCCTTCAATGCAATAATCTCATCAGAAAATCTCTCTTGTTGACAATACTGAATAATAACACTTTCTGCTCTCATGAGATCATCAGCAGTCAACGCCTTGCCATCCATTTTGGCCTTCATTTTTCTTGTTGCAGGAGATCTTTTTGCTTCATTTTTTGGAACGTCTTTTGTACAAGTAGATGCCTGTAAAGCCTTTCTCTGTTTCACAAGCTGCATAAGCATTTCTTTGATCTTGAGCATCCATGCTACAGAGGTTTTAAGTCTTGCAAAATCAGAAAAATAGCTGAAGAACTGACTGGTAGGAGGCGTTGAAACCTGACAGGCAAAGGCATGTGCAGTGTATTCCAACTTAACTTCCTGGTCATCTGTAGGTATTGACAACTGATCAATGTTGAACTTGGGCCATTCTTCTTCTTCCTTCAAAAGAAAATCAGGTCCCTTAAGCCATCTCTCACATGCTAAAAACTCTTCAGCACCAAGACCCCTAGATGCCTCATCCGCCGGATTCAAACTTGACTTTATGTGCCTCCATTGCACAACATCTGTTGAGTCTCTTATAACAGCCACTCTATTTGCTACAAAGGTGTGGAACCGCTTAGTTTCATTTTGGATATATCTCAGTACAGTCATGCTGTCTGTCCAGAATACAGATGAATCCAAATGAATCTGCAACTCTTTTTTTAGCATTCTATCGACTCGTACAGCGAGAACAGCAGCCGTAAGTTCCAACCTCGGGATTGTCATCTGTTTTAATGGAGCAACTCTTGACTTTCCTAAAATAAATGCCACTACAGTCCTTTTTTCACTATTCACCAACCTCAAGTATGACACCGTTCCATAGCCATTTTCGCTGGCGTCAGAGAAGTGGTGAAGCTGAGCGTGTTTGGATGGACCAAAGTCATTGGGCTTTACACAACGGTCTACTTTCAGTGCTGCTATACAGTGCAAGTTAGCCAGCCATCTTGTCCATCGCTGAGAGAAGACCTGTGGAATCTTATCATCCCAGCCAACATTGCACTTGCACATTTCCTGGAGCACCTGTTTTACAGGCAAAGTAAATGGGGAAAGAAACCCCAAGGGGTCATAAATGGAACTAACCACAGACAACATGCCACGTCTTGTGTGAGGATGCTCCTTTATGGATAACCTAAAGGTAAATGTATCATTTTCAGTGCACCAATGCAAACCAAGTACTCTTTCCATTGGAAGATCATCTTTATCCAAGTCAAGCTCTTTAATTGCCTTTGATCTCTGTTCCTCTGGAATGCTCGACATAACAACACGACTATTACTCAACCATTTTGACAGCTGAAATCCTCCTTTTGCACAAGCAGCAATGAGATTCTGAGCCAAATGGAGTGCTTCAGCTTCTGTAGGCAAGGATGTTAAGCAGTCATCCATATAGAAGTTCTGAAGAATTGTGTTCGGAACACAAGGATCAAAGTGAGCTTGATGGTCATGTGCAATCCTCCTCAATGCATAATTAGCACAGCTGGGCGAGGACACTGCCCCAAAAAGATGAACTTTCATCCTATATTCCATAGTGTTCTGTGTAACATCACCACTAGGATACCACAAAAAACGCAGAAAGTCCACATGTTTCTGAGAAACCTTTACCTGATGAAACATGGCTTGTATATCAGCTATTAAAGCGACAGGCTCCCGTCTGAATCTTGTGAGAACTCCCAGCAGAGAATTGGTGAGATAGGGACCCTGCAGCAGCTGACCATTCAGAGAGATTCCTTTAAACACTGCACCACAATCAAACACTACTCTTAGAGTTTTCTTTTTCGGATGATACACACCGTGGTGTGGTATGTACCAAACTTTACCATCTTCTCGTTTCAACTGGTGAGGTGGCACTACCACTGCATATCCTTTATCAATAACGTCAGACAGAAAAGATGTATACTGCTGCTGATATTCTCGATTTCTTTTAAACTTCCTTTGTAAACCCAAAACACGCTGTTCTGCAACACTACGGTTGTTTGGCATGATGACATCAGGAGATTTAAAAGGTAAGTCAATACAATAATTACCCTCTTCAAACTTGATTGTGGTTTCCATTATTTCCATGAACTGTTGGTCATTTTTGGACATGGTAACATCATTGTCTGACAGTTTCTCATTAAAATCATGATTGTATTGCGCAATCAACAGATCCTCCAGCCTGGCAACAGAGATCCTATTAGCAGTGACTACAGGACAGCCAGTCTCTCCTTTGTCACTACTACCACTTCTTAGTGGCCCATTCACGACCCACCCCAATAGGGTCTTGACGGCGTAGGGCCCCCCGCCTTGGCTGTTAATGATTTCCCACGGTTCCATAAGATTTGATGCATTGAGACCTATCAACAGATCTACCTCTGAATTAATACTGGGAATTCTGATACTCTCCAGATATGGATAATCTTTCAAGTCGTCCAGAGTGAGAATGTTATTCTTGCTCACAGGCATTGATGTTTGACTATACAGCTCTGGTAAATCCACAAAGGTCTGTCCATCCAGGCTTGAAATTTGAAGACCACGGAGCATGAACGTGTCTACGGACTTTTCTTGGCCTAAAGTACGGAGCAATATGGAGCTTTTTGTTCCTGTAAGATTCAGTTTTCTGTACAGAAACTGGCTAAACTTCCTGAATCCAAAAATGCATAGGTGTTGACAATCTTGCTGCCTGACTTCGCCTTGACTTGTACTGGAATGATAGACAGAACACACTCCTTGTTCCCGGCCCCATTTTGACCACACGCCTGCAAAGCAGCAAGGGCATTTGTTACTGGTAATGGTGATGGTTCGCCTTTTGTTTCTATGTGAAGCAAGGTGGGATGCCTTTGATTGCAGACATCACCAATTAATGGGTTTCTGCAATCTTTACTTACATGTCCAATCTTCAAGCACCCAAAACAGGATCTATTTCCTTTTAAAACATTCAATTTTTCTCTGTGTGTCATGTTCTTTAGACGAGAACACCTATCCAATGAATGGCACTCTTTACAGACAATACACAAGTTATTGATGTTCTTTTGTTGAGCAGAACTGGTACAGGTATTTTGTACTTCAGATGGACACAGTTGAGAAACAGTATGTACAGCTGCAACAGTTGCAAGACCTTTACTAGTAGACTTAGGCTGAGCTCTAGCATGAAATGAAAAGGTGTCTGTCCACTCTGCAGATCTCCAAATAATGGATCGGAAAGAATCTTCACCTGATGCTCAATAAACCTCACTAAATCAGAAAACATGGCCCTGCTACCGCGACGCTCCTGTAAGTCACAGGCAGCAGCCCTCCACTTTTCTCGAAACTTATAAGGCAGCTTCATCACAATGAGTCGAAGGTTAGATGGAACATTAATTTCGTCCATTTGCTGTAAATCTTCCTGCTGTAAATCCTTCGAGGTGGAAGAGAAACCAACGCTTGCTGTTGCAACAATTGAGCAGCAATGTTAGTTTGCTGTTGTACGACATCGTACAACGTAGAATTTGGAGTAGAAACGTGAGTGGTAATTTGCTGAGGCAACAAATGTTGTGTCTGAATGTTATCTTCAGGCCTGTAGGAACTTAAATTCGGCTGCTTTGCAGATGAAGGTTTACCGCTCATTGAAGCTGGTGCTTGAGTTTGCATGCTTGATCTCTCCTTTGGACGTACAACCAAATTATCATATTGAGTACTTCCATGTCTTGGCTGTAAAGACGTCTTTGGGTTAGAGCATTTATTTGATGTACATGATTTTACATGCTTCACATAATATGCATTCATTGGATCATCTTCCTTACTCATTGGATCAACACTTCCTTCACTCATTTCCAGCACAGACAATTTTGCAGTGGCAGCAGCTAATTTTGACTCCATTTGTAATTGTTCCTTTTCTCTCCGCAGTTTCTCCTTTTGTCTTTGGAGATCTTCCTCTTTGGTCTCAAGAACATGCAGTTTTTTCAAAGCGGTTACAGATTGCAAAAGGGCTGCCTTTTCAGCTTTAGCTTTGAGACGAGCAGAAGCAGTGCTTGAAGCCTTTGAAGAACTTGACGAGGAATGGGTTTTAAAGCGAGATCCTTGCTTTGAAGCATTAGATACACTGTCATCAGGATTTACGTTTGTGTCTATTAAAGACATTCCATCATCATATACAACTCCAGCATCAGATAACCATTGCTTGACATCAGTGATGAACTCATTATTTTCTTTCAATTTGCCAACAAGCCACCTTTGTTGCTGTTCCCACTCAGTTTTAAGCATTGGCATTTTCAGCAATGAATTATGAGTTTCAACGGCATCTTTGCACAGTGTTTCATAACTCTTGGAATATTTTTGCACATCAGAAACAGTTTCTTTGGTCACTTTTCCATAAAGAAGATCGTTGATCCTTTGTTTAATTTGATTTGTTTGAGTGAACTTTGATTTGCATTGCTTTTGTAAATTCTCAATAGACAATGAAACACCTTTGTCAGTCATTTTCCTGATTCTTTTCTCTGTTACAACAGCACTGTTTCTCTCAATAACAGCATGGCCATGCACTGAATTACTTTTACTTACATCGGCATCATCCTTTCCACTTGTGAATTCATCATCATCATTCATTTCTCCAATGACGCTCATTGCGCACACACGCGCGTTCCCTTTAATGCACGTTCAATAAGCCACAAAGCGAAGATAATAATACTGAACAAAGTGAGACCCACTTCAACACAACATGCAGCAAGCTGAAAGTATTGTTGATTGTAGAAGAACATAATCATTTGAACTCAGGCCGCGATTCAAACTTCTTCCTGAATCAGAACTCATAATGCGATAAATATCGCTCAAAGAAGTTGTTCACTCACCGGCGTTTCGTAGAGCTTCTGAGATTTCGTCGCATGTACGAGTTGTGTAAACACTCTGTTCAGTTTTAGACGATAAGACTCTGCAACACATCAGGTAAGCGATCCACACTCCAGTAGTAGTCACTCACTCTGCCATATGCGCCAGTCAAACCCTTTTCCATTCACAGAATTCCTCCGTCCATTCCAGTGCACAAAAACTCAATTCCAAACGATATCTCCTTAATCCGAGAGTGGTTCTTACTTGTGTAGTGGCTTTCCTATAAGCCCAAGACAGGTGGTAAGGTGTTCTTCACACATTAAAACACTGCACACAGTGATATTCGTTTGGACAGTTGTTCTTTGTCCATTTAATGAGATCTTTAGACTTTACATTGTGCTGGTTCTATGGTAAGAACCATAAATTCCCGCCACCTGTGTCCCTCTGATTCAACCAAACTCAGTTTATACCATGTGATGGAACAGGTGTGGCTTTCATCTGCACCACTGATGCACACCGCCATCTAGTGGTGGAACAAATTACATTTGGCTCCTACACTTATAAAATCTGAATAACTGAACAGGCTACAGCTACCTTCTGAAAGAAGTAGAAGCCTCAAGGAAGCTCATGCACTCCATATACTTCCACTTTTTCCTCTGTTTTCCAGCCTGTCCACTTTTAGTTTCCTTTTCCTCTCTCCTTTTTCTCACATAGGTGTCCCTGAGGTTTTTCCACAGTTTTTTTGCGTCTTCAACTAAACAGTACGTGTTGTAACGTCAATACACATTACATGTAAACACGAAGTAACAAGTTAAAATCATTCGACTAGAAAAAAATGTAGATATCACACAGTATAGTATACTAAAAGCAGCCCTAAATAGTCTCACTACATTTAGTTACATTTTCAAAGTAAACACGGTCTCTGTCTCAATCTTTGACGACAATAGTGTTAGCTTTCTATCCCAAATATAGTTTAGCCTGCTAGCCTACACAGCACAGGACTATAACAACGACTAAAACTATCACACAACATACTCACAGTCGTGATATCCGAGTTGGTTGGCAATGCTACGCCACACATTATCTTTCAGTTCGTTGTCCAAACGGGGTTTGTTGACACACACGCAATCAGAAGATCCGTCATTTTTGCAGTGACGTCACCTTTGTTTCCCATATGTGATTGGCTGAAGCCTTTTCTGTCGCCGCAAAAGTAAAAAAAAATCGACATCGAAGCGAAAAAAATAAAAGTCGTTTTTTCGCCGCAGCAGATTCCGTTCGGTGTGGAAGCACTCATTACACAAACAGCTGATCAAAAAATAAAACCATCGCGCGAATTATTCGCGCGTCAAAATCGCGTCCAGTGTGAAAGGACCTTTACTGTTACACTGACATTGTTCAGTCTAGTTCACCGTTTTCGTTATCATATTATACATTCACCTGTGTTGACATTGCTTATTGTGAAAGATACACGAATAGTTAGTGAAATGCCTTATGCTATGTCGGCTAAATGCAGTCAATGTAACGTTATCATGGTACGAGCATGGAGCCTTAGTTCAACGTCAAGCTGATAAAAGTAGCCTATTATAGTAACGTTGCAGTGGGAGTTTACAGTACATGAGTTTCCAGCATGTCAGTGTTGCCAGGTCCGTATGCCTGCACTGTTTCCGCGGGTTAGTGCATGGGTTGACGCGATTGTTTTACCCACTGGAACATGATTGTTATCGGGGAAACACCCGGGAACGCTATTTGACTATTTTTGGCCGTGATTGGGTTAGTTTTGATGAGCAATTGGGCTGGTTTTGTTGTGCAGACCTGGCAACCCTGTGTGTGCCGCTTTCGCTGTTGCGTTGAAAGTCTCCGTGTGGCCGGTAGTGAATGCTCGCTCTTGAGATCGCACACACACACGCACACGAGCACGAGCGCTCTTGTTGCAGTCTGAAACATCACCGCTAGAGGCTGCTAATTGTTACACAGAGCACCTTTAAATGATCCGCGACCGGCCTAACCGGCCGCTCAGCTTCAGCGGAGCGCTGTGTGTGTGTGTGTGTTTCAGACCGGGCCAAACCAATACTTTAAATCTGAGGGGGGATACGAGCGGCCCCTCCTAACTTGAACTGATCCTCGTTTTTCCCAAGCGGCAACCTCCCCGTCTCTCTCTTGAAACCAACACGGAAGTGAATTAAACTGCAATTCATCGACTGGCCGCTTGAGGCTGGCTGCAGAAGTGAGTCAAATCTGTATCTCCCCCATGTTAAAATGCCCAATTTTACAGCAGCAAAAGATATGTTTACAGCCTGGTTTCAAAAGTTGTTTTGGTCGATATAGCTAACTTTGCCCTTCATGACAACTGTGAGGGGGGTGATTTTTTTTTACAACTCATCCGTTTAAATTATATTAAGTCTTACAGTTCTGCATAATTAAGGGTGTGGCCACTTGAGTGACAGCCGTTTGTCTGGTGTCTGTTAGCGTCGCCCTCAGCTAATTCCAGCAGCTGCTGTACTCGCCATCTCTGCCGTGTTTGTGCGTTTTCCGGGATTATTTCATACAATTTAATACACGCATTATACCTTCGCCCATGCTGTTGGATTACGTCGAGTATGGAGAGAACAACCAGCGCTGTGTTTCCAGTTGTTTTCCTCGCATGCACTAATGGATGTCTGAAAATGTCGTTGCTTTTTGGAGTTTAGATTTAAATCTCGTTATGAGGTACTGTTGCTCTCACGGAACAAATATGCATATGCTTAATTAACTTTGTGTTAAATAAAAAGTACCGTCAGATGAAATCCTGCAGGTGTCAGTGCTTTCTGTCCGTCCATGCAGATGCACCCTTGAATGAGCGCGGATTTCTAATGCATTTACTTGAACTTCTAAGGTAATATCTTTGGTTTAATACATTTGAGAAATTGTGAGGCGGCCAAAATCATATTTTAAAATGGTCTGAATAAAGCTCTTTATGAACTTGACGTGCGATGCCGCGCTGACTGACATGTGCGCATGAATCACTGTCACAAGCTCAGACTTAGAGCAATATTGTAAGTTACTGCATCTGCATAATACATTTTTAATAACGTTTTGCAGAATAATAATGAATCACCATACACAATCTCACTTTTAGTTACGTCTTTTAAAGTATTATAGTATATCGAAGGGCAAAAACATGAACTTTAACTGTTGGCTTTACTTATTTAATCAGCTGTCACTTTAGTGCAAGGCCAGTACAAAGGGCCAGTAGCATTGCATTAGCACCTCAGCTCCACCCACGTCCCGCCTCTTTGCCCATTTTCTGTTATCCGGGAGTGACGAGAGATGACGCGCTGCCAAGATGGCGACGGTTGGCCCCGCCCACTTTAGGCTTCAAAAACGCTCTTCAGAAACCTACGGGTGACGTCACAGACACTACGTCCATATTTTTTTACAGTCTATGGTTTTTCCTGACATCCGATTGGCTCATACTAGGCGCCGATCAAAGGAGTTTACTTTTGGTCATGTTTGGCGGGTTTGTGTGAATGCATGCAACAGAGACGGACGATAAAAATCGGCAAAAAGAGGGAAAGAAGAGAAAGAATTTAATAAGAAAAAATAAGAATTTAGGGGGAGGAAGGAAAGCAGCAAGAGAAAGAAGAGCAGGAGGATGAGGAGAATGGAACCACCAGTACAAAAACAGTGACAGGTACAGGGGCAGTGCGCAGGGCTGGGTAGGCAATCATATTATGCATCTAGATTAGAATAAAATAGATTAAAATAGAGTCCTATGTTTATGCCACAAGTTCAATCACACCGAAAAAAAGGAGCTAAGCCACTATTGCCTTTATTTTAATGGCTTGCTGAATTAGAGATCTATGTTACTTTCCGAGGATAAAATTAGTTATTTTTAATAATATTTATAACAAAGTGACGTTCTTCAGTACAACTAGTACAGACAGAGGCAGGGTCCAACCCAGGTGAAGATGCGCCAGGGATAGACCTACACAGAGCTGAAGATAAGGGCTTTGGTTTTATTACACACCCGGCCTCCAAAGATTTTGATTTTTTTTGTTAGTATTTGTAACTATTTTAACTGTAACTATTAAACTAAGATAGTATTTTATCACTCCGACTGACTGTACACATGACATGCTGGTAGTTAGCAGTATACTGTGACTTATGTGTTCGAGATTTTGCTGGTTTTGTTCAGTGCAGTGGTGACTTGCTTTAGTTGCTTATACAACCTGAAGAGGCAGGTGTCATCCTAAATTTTCTTGAATTTCTTCAGTGTTATCTGATTCTCTTTATACCATAAAAACACTATTAGAATTAAAATAACTGCAAAAAATCCTTCTGCTCGTGAACCAAGGGCACTCGCTTAAAAGGCCTCTCCATCTTAAAGTCCCGGGCTGAATTTCAGTCCCTGTACGTCCCTGCTGAGGATGTTAGAAGGAAGCGTGTTCATCCGACGCGACCCCGAAGAAGAGGTAAGAGAGGAGGAATCCGTCTCCGTCTCCGAAACCGGGGAAACAAACCACCATTGCCGTCCATAATTTTGAGCAACGTGCGGTCTTTAAGGAACAAAATAGAGGAGCTACGCATAAACTCAAAGATCTGTTATGAGTATCGCGACTCTTCCTTGGTGGTGTTTACAGAGACCTGGCTCCACCGTCATGTCCCTAGCTCAATGGTTGATCTTGAGGGGTTTTCCCTTGTTCGAGCAGACAGGGATGAAAACTCGGGGAAGACGAGAGGCGGTGGCATTTGTGTCTACATTAGAGATGGATGGTGCTGCCAGTATACGGTGAGAGAGACACTGTGTAATTCCGATGTGGAAATATTGTGCTTATCATTGAGGCCTTTTTACCTTCCGCGCAGTGCTTTAAGTGGCCCAAAAGAGGTGCCGGTACTCTATTATTATTATTATTTTTTTTTTTTTTTTGCTGACTCCTCTCCTCCCCTGAGGTAACAACAACTATATTAAAGGGGTTTTATATACAGCAGTCAACAGATGACAACTGGGACAACTCCAGCCCACATTACCCCCCACAGCCATGTGCATTTAAATGGTAGGTAGTTAGGGGGGGTTTGGGGGCATGCACCCCTGAGAAAATTTTGATTTCTCTGACCTACATATGTGCAATTTAAGACTTTTTAAGGCTCAAAAACGGATAATAAATAGCTTTAAAACCATGTCAGTGTGCATTAGATTATTTGTCAATACCTGTTCTCTCATCTTAATCTTTCTTTTTCTCTCAGTCTCCTCATCCCGCCGTATTTCTTCCCCTCCTAAAGCTGAACTTTGACTGAGTCTTTTCATTTTCATCTGTCAGTGAAGAAATTAAACATAGGCTCGCTCAACTGATGAGTTTTATGAATAATTTTCTTAGATAAGTTAATTGCTCAAGGCTACCAGATCATTGCCAAAAGGAACCTTCTACAAGCTTTGGAATTTGAAAAGTAATTTTAATTAATACAAATTATAGGCTACGTTTAATGCAGTTGGTGGAATTGGCAGACGTTCCCTTAGGCACGCGCTGTGGAAACGCGTCAAAGCATTCTCAGGTATAAATGCAGCATTATTGCACGTAGGTGATTTTGAACGAATATTTAATGTCGATAATGGTTACATAATGTTAAAACTAATCCTGCTATTGATCTAAGACTGCCGAATCAAAGTTAGGCTAATAATAACAACACATGTTGCATTCTATACGGCCTGATTATGTCTTTTTTTTAAGTTACATAGCCTGCCTCCAGTTTTCCTCAACTTGACTAATTAAAAGGCGATATTTGACCGGCATATCATCAAAATGTCCGTAAAACGAAACCTCATTTCTTTCTAGCGGAAACTCTGCTTCTATGACACCTATTTTGGAACCTTTATTTTTAAGAGTGTAGCCTACCTTATCGTCTCCATATAAACAGCAAAAACGTGAATTTGTAAAGACTGACGTCATACGCATGCATATTACGTGTTCAATCTACATCATTGTCGTGTAGGCTAAAGGAAATGTTGTTGAAATATACGTTAGATTAGACTCAAAACGTCAATATGTTTATGTTAAACAAAACAGACCATACTTTTTGGCATTTACAAGCTGTATATTTCAACTGAGGCCTTTCAAGGGTAGTGAAAATATCACAATACAACCAGGCCTATTTGTCTATAACTATAACAAATAGACGAATTTTGTCTGCAGCTCTTTCATTTACCAGAACTACGATGAATTTAACCCAAGTCAATGATTGTTCCCGCTAAAAGTGAGAGGAGCTGCGCGCGCAACCGCACTGCTAGTGTGACAGGAGGACGACGGGTTTCTGAGGTAAGATACTTTTATCAAACTACAAATTACACACATTGTCAAAATTCGTTTTTACATTGTAGTTGTGCTACTTGAGGTAGCTTACTTGGGCTAAGTGAGTAAAGTGTAGGTAATTGTAATTGTTCTGGAGATTTATTTAAGGACTGTATTTGTGCTGGAACAGGTGTGGTTTGAATCCGCACTGGCGTGTCGGCAAGAACACATAAGACTCAGAGTTTGAAGCAGAGTTTGTAGTTTACTCTTGATTCAAGTTGAATAGTAGGCCTAACAGTGAGTGGTAACAGTAAGTGGTATTCTTGTCATTAACTCGCTCACATAAGACCACTACTGAAGGAAAGATGAGATATTAGTCTTCTGCATCGGAGCATTCATATTTCGTTCGTCTCTTACTGACTAGGCACTGACTCACGTCATTCATTAAACGACTCTCTGATTGGCTGAAACCTTCTTAACAGTAATCTAAGCTTCAGAATAGCTACATGCAGAGATTAGTCGAAAACAGTCCTATGGAAGACAAATAAGAAAACAAAAAATCATGCTTTGGTATTTCTTATGTCATAATTATGACATATAGGCCTAAACCATTAGCCTATTATGAGATTAATAAATCGAAATTGCGACTTTGGACTTTCTGTGTCATAATTATGACATTTTATGTAAAATAAAAATATTAGTTAGTTATTGATCTATTAAATTACATCAAATGAAAATAAATACTTACAAAACGTTATTAATATAAATTCAATTAAATAAACAAATAATACACTTAACAGTGGCCTATACTACATCACTATAGTGAATAGAAAAAAATATGATAATGTAGCCTTACTTAATAGAAACTAATTTTAGATTTATATTGTTAATTTTTCAGTGTATAATTGGGTGTTTTTAAATTTCTGGATGGGGTCCCTCACAAGGATGATCATTTGAGGGTTCGTGGCATTTAAAAAAGACTGAAATCCCCTGAAATAGGAGATGATTGAGTCTGCAACAGCTCAGAGATCTGGAAGAAAACTCTCGAGCTCAGTGTTGAACACGAACCCTAAAACAAACCCTCAATAAAAAAAAGCGATAAAACCTTACACTAATCTAAAGAAAACGATGCATTAAACATGTAAAACTCACTTGTCGGCACAAAAAAAATGAAATAACCTCGAATGTTTGTGGGACTCGACTGCCACCTTGTGACTGTTTGTGAGCAGGGAAGCTTTCTTCATATGAGGATGTCCAGTTTAGTTCTAGTACAGTTTCCCAAACTGGGCTTCTTGAAGAAACTGCAGGAGTTGGTTAAAATATATATAATATATATATATATATATATATATATATATATATATATATATATATATATATATATATATATATTAATATATATATATATGAAGACTGTGTCTTAAGAACTAGTTTGACTCACTAGTGGTTAGTTTGGTGTAACATTTTTATGTAACTGACTTTTAAAAGGTATGACCAGTCTTGAAGATAAAATAGGGTTGACTAACATAATACACACACACACACACACACACACAACACACACACACACACACACACACACAGACACATATTTCATTACTTGAAATATAAATATAAATGTAATCTGAAATAAAATAAAATATAAAGATTGCCAGTAGCCAAAGCAACATTTCACATTTTCATTTAGTTTAACTTGATGTAGCCTACTAAAATAACTACAACTAAAGTCAAGTCAAGTCACGTCAAATATATTTATATAGCGCTTTTCACAATACAGATTGTATCAAAGCTGCTTTACAGTATCAATCAAAACAACTCAACAATGTTTGTTTATTACTGGAAAAAAAAAAAGTCAATGATCAATGGTATGATTGGTTAATTAATTTGAATATCCCCAACTGAGCAAGCCAAAGGCAACAGTGGCAAGGAACCGAAAAACTCCATCAAGTGTCCTTCTGGTGTCCTAAAACTCCATCAGAAGACCCAATGGAGAAAAAAAAACTTGGGAGAACCCAGACTCAGTTGGGGGCCAGTTCTCCTCTGGCGTTTATGAACTAGAGGCCGAATTTACAGTAACTGTAAGATAAAAAATTTATATGAATGCCTGGCTAAATAGATGCGTCTTCAGTCTAGTTTTAAACTGGGAGAGCGAGTCTGAGCAACGAACAATATCAGGAAGGCTATTCCAGAGCTTTGGAGCTAAATGTGAAAATGCTCTGCCTCCTTTGGTGGATCTGGATATCCTAGGAATGACCAGAAGCCTCGAATTCAGTGATCTTAAAGAGCGCGGTGGATTGTAAGGCGATAGAAGATCCGTTAAATAGACTGGAGCTAAACCATTTTAGAGCCTTATAAGTCAAAAGCAATACCTTGTAATTAATACGGAACTTTATAGGTAACCAATGAAGTGATGATAAAATCGGTGTTATATGATCATATTTTCTGGATCTAGTAAGAACTCTAGCGGCTGCATTTTGGACTAACTGTAGCTTGTTTATTGAGGATGCAGGACAACCAGCTAATAAAGCATTACAGTAATCTAGTCTCGAGGTCATGAATGCATGAACTAAATTTTCTGCATCAGAAACAGACAGCATGTTACGTAGCTTAGCAATGTTTCTAAGGTGGAAAAAGGCAGTTTTTGTAACATATGAAATATGCTTTTCAAAAGACAGGTTGCAGTCTAATGTAACGCCCAGGTCTTTTACTGTAGCGGATAAAGTAACAGGGCATCCTACTATGTTAAAGTCGTGCTGTGAAAGGTTGGGTGGACGATTTTTAGAACTGATAAGTATTACCTCTGTCTTATCTGGATTTAATAAAAGAAAGTTACGCGTCATCCAATCTTTTATATCTTTAACACAATCTGTCAATTTGGATAATTTAGCGTATTCATCTGGCCGTGATGAAATATATATTTGAGTGTCATCAAACACATAACAATGGAAACTAATTCCATGTTTCCTTAGAATATTACCAAGTGGCAGCATATATATTGAGAATAATAAAGGGCCTAACACAGATCCCTGCGGCACTCCATAGTTTGCCGAAGTTATGATCGATTTCTCTCCATTTAAGTAGACGAAATGGTAGCGGTCAGATAAGTATGACCTGAACCAGCTTAATGCTTGTCCTTGAACACCAGTGTAATTTTGTAGTCGATCTAAGAGTATTGTGTGATCTATAGTATCGAACGCAGCACTAAGATCAAGTAAAACTAGTACTGAGATACAGCCTTGGTCTGAAGCTAAAAGTAAATCATTTATGATTCTAACAAGCGCAGTTTCAGTGCTATGGTGTGGCCTGAAACCAGACTGAAACTTTTCATAGATGTCGTTTTCTTGCAAGAAAGAGCCGAGTTGAGCGGACACAACTTTTTCTAATATTTTTGACATAAATGGAAGATTTGAAATGGGTCTGTCTGTAATTTGCTAGGTTATTTGGATCTAATTGTGGTTTCTTAAGAGGTTTTATAACTGCCAGCTTGAACGTTCTTGGAACATGACCTAAAGATAAAGACGAATTAATAATATTGAGAAGAGGCTCTTCCACTACAGGTAACACTTCTTTCAGTAGTTTAGTTGGTATAGGATCTAATAAACATGTTGTTGTTTTAGATGAAGTGATAAGTTTATTTAACTCTTTTTGTTCTATGGTTGTAAAGCATTGTAATTGTTCTTGCGGGGTGATAATTGCGGCTGAATTATAAGGCGCGAGCAAAGATTGAACGTTTACGATTTTGATTCTGATGCTTTCAATTTTCTCGGTGAAAAAGTTCATGAAATCATTACTACTGAACTGTAACGAGGTATTTTGTTCAGACGACTTCTGTTTATTTGTTAGTCTAGCCACGGTATTGAATAAAAACCTTGGATTATTTTGGTTGTTTTCTATTAATTTGCTGAGGTGCTCAGCCCTGGCCGTTTTAAGGGCCTTTTTATAACGTGACATACTGTCTTTCCAAGCGATTCTGAAGACCTCTAAATTAGTTTTTTTCCATTTACGCTCTAAATTACGGGTTTCTCTCTTTAAAACATACGTAGTATTATTGTACCATGGTGCTATAATTTTTTCTCTGATCTTTTTTAATCGAATGGGTGCAACAATATCCAATGTTCTAGAGAGAATGGTGCTCATAGTGCTAGTTAATTCGTCTAGTTCATCTGTTTGTTTGGGTTCAGGCAGCAGCTGAGACAGATCAGATAATCTATTTGAGAAATGATCTATGGTGGATGGAAGAATTGTTCTACCTGGTCGATAACGTGGCGCAGCATGACGTATTACAGCAGTACGTAATATGCAAGTTACCATGTAATAGTGACATCATCACTTAGTGGAATGATATCTATATCCGTTGGATCGGATAAAAATAAAAATAAAAACTATAAAGACAATTTTTTCAAAAACAAAAAACGAAAACTATATAAAAAAATGACAAAAACACTAAACTTAAACTAAAATGAATATGGAAAATGTAAAAATAAAAACTGATTTAAAATATGATCTGCTTAATGGCACTGAAATGACACTGAAATCTAGGGCTTGTTTATTATTATTATTATTTTATTTTTTATTGAAGTTTACCATGTTTAATTAGATTTGTAAAATATTGATTCATTTATTTATAATTTATGTAAAAAAAAATGTACTGCAAAAATCGAAAATGTTAGAAGTGTTATAAATGATTGTTGCGATAAATTTAGTATTTTCTTTGTTTTTATTCTTGGAATAATTGTGGTGTTGATCTAGATCCTAGTCTAATGGGTCCACTTATAGTGACCTGTTTATGTATCAAATCTAGAGCTGCATTGTAACCATCCAAATGAGAACTCTCAGAAGGGTGAATCACAAATAAATTTAAAAGGGAGGACTTCATTGACTAACATCAACTTTAACCAGATTCAGAAACTCTCAAACCAAGTCCAAACACAGAGGTAAATGCAAACCATATTTATATCAGATAAGTCACACCACAATATACAAATAGTGAGTCAACAATTGAAGATAAGGTGTTGTCTGGTGTGATACCAGGAGTGGGGATGGTCCAACAAGAAAAGAGCAAAAGTCCAGCAGTTCAATTCAAGCTCTATGCTTCATTAAATCCATGTATAAGCTTAGGGTACGTTGAAATAATGATCTCCTTGCAGCACTCAAACATCTCAGATCTGCGCTGATCCAATAGATCCAGTGATGATATTGGCATAATCAATTAATATCCCCATTAGACCCCATACAGCATGGAAAGGAAGATGTCGCAATCCCATAGCATAAGAGCGATAACTCTGTGGACGTGGTATATCCAAGAAGTCCTTCTAAACAACAACATACAGGCTAACATTAATACCACATATATATTAGATGAGATGACGAACCAGCAAAACCAAAGATTACAATACAAAATGAACAACACTTACTTGGAAGAGCTCAAAACCATAGTTTCTCAACCCGGACTTTACAAAAGGTTAGCGGTAAGAGGCCATGCTTCTCTCTAACCAAACATACCCAACTCTACTTCTCCCTGTTTTTATCTGAAGGAGGAGAAGTCTGGAGAGCCCCCTAGAGCATAGTAGTAGTACTACTGCTCAAGACCAGAGTAACTGCTCTAAAAGCCGTTACATATCCCCCTGCTCAGTGAAAATTTTGCTCACCATGGCAAATTTTAAGATTCTGAATGTGATAGGTATCAAGATTGGATGGATCAGACATTAGGGAGACTTGGTAGTTTACGGGGCTTAATTTCTTAGTAATTTTAGCAGGGCCCTTCCATTTTGGGGAAAGTTTAGCCATAAATCCTTCTTCAGCCTTTGATAAAGGATGTGTTCGCACCCAAACTATGTCTCCAACCTGATACTGAATCTGCCGGTGCCGTTGGTCGTAGTATTTTTTCTGCTTGGCTTGTGCTCGTGCAACATTTTCCTTAACTCTTTGGATTAGGTCTTTCTGACGTTCCACAGAAGGTTGGATTGAGTTGCTAGGGTTAGGATTTAGCTGTAAAGCCCTTTCCATTGGTCCTTTTAGTTTCCTTCCCAAAGCAACCTCGGCGGGGGTAAACCCAGTGCTTTCATGCCAGGCTGAATTTATAGCAAACCTAAATTCAGCCAACCACTTGTCCCATTGGCGATGATGCTCCTCCACATAGGATGCTATCATGGTCTTCAAATTCCTGTTTACTCGCTCAGTTAGATTTGTCTGTGGGTGGTACGCAGTGGTTAACTTTTGTACAACTCCCCATTGGTTGCACACTGACTTAATTAACTGAGAGGTAAATTGAGTTCCTCTATCTGAAACTAGATATGCAGGAGTTCCCCATCTGGTAAAGATTTCCTCTATCAGAATTTTGGCAATGTGAGGTGCCTTGGCGGTCCTTAACGGGAACAGCTCTACCCACTTTGAGCAATAATCCACCACCACAAGCAAATGTTCATTCTGCTTACTACTCCTGGGGAAAGGACCCATAAGATCAATCCCCAGCATGTATCCTGGTTCTACTACTTGAGTGCTTTGTAATAGACCAGATGGCTTTTCCTGTGAAGGTTTGAATTTCTTCAATACTTCCATACATCGCCTCGAATACTGGGCCAATATACAGTCTCCAATAGTAATTGTACAGGAAGATGTTACCACCTGCTGGGCATTGCTGCCTGTCGCACCTCCTCCAGTGCCCATGGGTCAGCTGCAGGGTCGTCAGCCAGAAACCACCGTTCACAGACGTTTCGCTCCTTTAATTCTGGAACGTCTCCTGGTGGCGGAGCAGTGACGGGGACGTCTCCCTGTCACCCCCTGCAGCTGATAGCTGTTCTCCCTGCTGCTGTTATTTGGGGTTAGATGTTCTTCCCCAACACCTATCTTTGCTCCTCAACCAGAGCCAAAAGCTACCTTTCTCTGCCTCCTCTGCCAGATCCTTTGTTGCTCTTCTGAGCCTCCCTCCGGTCACTCCTGCTTCCCTCAAGAGGCGTATGGTTGACAACCCAAGGAAACCTCGGCATCCGACCTCCACTGGGTGGATGGACGTCTTCCAGCCAGCCTCCCGGCACTCGGCAGCGAGCTCTGCGTACTTAGCCTTCTTCCGTTCGAAGGCGGCCTCGATCCCCTCCTCCAGTGGTACAGTGAGCTCAATGAGGTGTGTCGATCTCGCCTTGGTTGACCACACCACTATGTCTGGCCGGAGAGATGTGGTGGTTATCTCCGTGGGGAACCGGAGTTGCTTATCCAGGTCAACCCTCATGTCCCACTCCTGGTTGGGGGAGAAGGGCCTTACTGTTTCTCTTGATCTGGTGCTTCTCCTTACCCCTCCTTCTGACACAAAATGAGTGGGGTCCTCTGTTGATGGTGGTTGTTTACTACCCTGTCGACACTCCTCCAGTACTTCAGCTAGCTTTCTCAGGACCTGATCGTGGCGCCATCTGTAGCGTCCCTGTGAGAGAGCGATCTTACAGCCTGCCAAGATGTGCTGGAGACTTGCATTGGGAGCATTGCAGAGTACGCAGGATTCTTCATTCCCAAACCACTGGTGGAGGTTCCGGGGACAGGGAAGCGTGTCGTAGGTTGAACGAATAAGTCTTGCCTGTGGGATCTTCCACACGTCTGACCAACTGATGTTCCGGTTCATGATTCCCTCCCAGGTTGTCCAGCTTCCTTGTCGACCCTGCGACACGGCCTTGATTTTGTAGCGATCTTCCTCCATCCTCGTCACCTCTGCTACCACCATCTCCTTCCTTTGTTTGCGATTGGCCTTCGACCAAAAGCGTGGCATCTCTCCCCATCCTAGACCTGCTCTTCCTACCTGAACTCTGCCCATGATCTCCCGGTGTTGTAGCCTGCCGACAGCTTGCTCGACCTCGGTTTGGGCATTCCACTTGCGGCCAGTAGGAACCTTGGCATTTGCGTTCTTTACTGACTCGTCTGTGGACTCCCTCAGCTCGAGAACCAACCTGGTCTTTTCTTGCATATAACCCAACTGTATGGACTGCAGTGGCAGCTGGAGGATGTTTTTTCCAAATAGACCGGTTTCAGATAGGCACCGTGGCAACCCCAACCACTTTCTGATGAATGAGTTGGCCTTTCCGTCCATCTTACTTACAGTTGATGAGGGAATCTCACTCATTTTCAGGGGCCACATTACCCTCCTGTAGAGTGTAAACTGGTAGCACCAGACCTTATACTTCCCAGGGAGTTGGCTTTGGTCGATCCTTGCCAGTCCGTCAGAGAGCTGCTTCATGACGGTTTTCCCCATCTGTTTGTCAGATAGGTCTGCAGTGTACTGTCTCCCCAGGCTTTTGATCGGTTGCTCTGATAGTAGTGGGATTTTTTCCCCTCCAATGACGAAGATGGTATTGTCATTTCTGACTCCTCTCCTGAGGGACAAGCTCCGAGACTTGGAGGGCTTGATCTTCATTCTTGCCCATGACATCAATTCGTCCATCCTCTTCAGCAGTCTTGATGTGCATGCTGCTGTCTGAAGGAGGCTGGTGACATCATCCATGTAACTCCTCAGTGGAGGAAGCATCTTGCCAGTTGGGAGTTTGATCCCCCCAACCATTTGCCTTGCCCCGATGAGGATTATCTCAAAGGCTGCTACAAACAGTATTGGAGAAATAGTACACCCCATTGCGATTCCTACTTCGAGCCGCTGCCATCCGGTGGTGAAGTCCTGGAGGGAAAAGCACATTTGCAAGTTGCTAAAGTACTGAGCTACCAGGCTCTTGACGCAGGTGGGCATGTGGAAAAATTCCATGGCATAATTGACCAGCTGATGCGGAACTGATCCGTACGCGTTGGCAAGGTCAAGCCAGATGACATGCAGGTCGGTCTTCTCCCGCTTGGCCTTCTGGATCTGGTCCCAGATCATAGTGGAGTGCTCTACACATCCTGGGAAACCTGGGACTCCTGCTTTCTGGCAGTTGGTGTCGACATAGCAATTCTCGAGCAGATAGTTAGTCATCCTCCTGGCTAGCACTGAGAAGAAGATCTTCCCTTCCACATTCAGTAGTGCAATGTTTCGGAATTGGCTAATGTCTTTGGCGTTCATTTCCTTAGGTATGAAGACTGCTACCGCTCTTTGCCACTCAGATGGAATGATTTGCTTTTTCCAGGCAGTTCTCATCAGGTACCATAGCAGCTCTAGTACCTTGGGGCAGTTCTTATAGAGCTTGTAGGGGACCCCATTGGGACCAGGTGCGGAAGAGGACCTTGCCTTCTCCACGACTTGCCTCACTTCGCTAAGCTTGATGGGCATGATGTTGAACTCAACCGTTGGCTTTGCCGGCTGGGGCACGTATCCTGGAGATCCTAAAGGAACGCTCCTTTGTGGGTCACTATACTGCTCCTTGACATGCTGCTCCAGTTTCTCCTTGGTGGTTTCGAGCCTTCCACTCTTCTTTTCCTCCAGTAGCTGTCTGGCATGCTTGAAGGGATCCTTGAAGAAATTGGCTCGCTCTTTCTGCTTCCGCTGGCTACGCTTGCGGATGCGTTCAGCTCTGCGAAGCCCGGCTAGCCTTTACCGGACCTCCTCCCACAGGACTTTCAGACCCTCTCTCTCTGCGTGGGTTGCCTTCCTCCAGTTCTTGCGGAGTTGCCGACGCCTTTGCACAAGTTGGAGGATTTCCGTTTCCCTCCTTCCCTTCTCTCTCCTGGCGGTCCTCTGTTTGGGGACAATTTCGCCAAACTTGTCTTTGCAGGTCTGGTATATTACGTCTCCAATCAGGTTAAGCTTAGTCTCGGCCCCTCCTCGCAGAGATCCCTCCAGGGTATTGATCAGTTCCAAGTCCAGATTACGCCATGCCTCTGCTTCATTTGCCTTCGGCCACTTCAGCTTGCTCCTTCTGGCTGGTTCTTTGGTCTCTTCATTTGGCTCTGTTCTGTCTAACGTGTTGGGGACTGGGCCTTCGTCCTCACGTGGGGGCTCAGCCTCCACCAGGGGACCTTCCTCTGTTACTCTCCTGCCTTCAGCAACGTTGGGTCCTTTAGCTCTGTGGTTTTTTCCCTGGCTTTTGGTCCTTCTTGTCTCACCTGCTAACGCAGTGCAAGGTTGCTTTTGGCCTTTCTGTCCACACTTCGCTTTCCCCTGATGGATCCTTAAGCCTCTAAACGTGGTCACTTTCTCCCATCCACATGCACACTTTCGGAGGATCTTCTCCTCATTTACTGGAGTTCTGGTGTTCTCGTTGTCCGTGTTCGTTGCCGTCGTCACCGTGTGGTCTGTCCTGTTGGGCCCATCTTTCATCCCACCTCTCGGAGGGCCCGCGGGTTGTTTCTCGTTATGTTTCTTTGTAGTTAGGTTTAGGTGTCTCACTCGCGAAAGACTAGTGGGTTAGGTAACTAGCCACCCACTCCCGGTGCGGTCTTTCCCTGCTGCCATCCAGTCTTTCCTGGCTGTCCTCCAGTCTTCCCTGGACTCCAACTGCCCTATTCACAGTAGTCACCGGGTTCGCCAGAACTTCAGTAATTGTACAGGAAGATGTTACCACCTGCTGGGCATTGCTGCCTGTCGCACCTCCTCCAGTGCCCATGGCCAACAGTCTTAGCAAAGTTTTTAACTTTCCCAAGTGCCCGCTAAGCGGATTGTCATGTGCATAGTGTAAGAAATCTTGCCGATGGATTTCAGGTATGACCAGCTGGAGCTTCTGGCCTTTTTCCCATCAGGAACACTACGAAACAGTAAGCTGTTTTCTATCATATACTGCACTCGGGTAACATCCACTGATGAGTGCTTTCCAGCTTTAGATATCAACTCTTGAATTTCACTGTCACTGCTTTGTGATGCCGCAATTTGGGTAAGGTCTACGGGCAAGTTACATGGTGGATCAGTGGATTTGGCAACAGTCGTAAGGAAAAGCAAGTCAGATGGTTTATTGGCTACTTGGTTACGAGACAACACATCTGGAACTACATTGCACTGCCCTTTTCTGTATTTTACTGTAAAATGGAAGCCTTGTAAACAAATTGTCCAACGAATAAGACGTGATGATGGTTTTGGATGTTGAAAAGCCCAGGTTAACCCTCTGGGGTCGGCCGTCACGCGGCCGTGATCTGCTCACTTTTTTTCTCATCAGTGCAAAAGAGACTCAAATTACTCTGTTGATTTTGATCTTACATGTAAGTGTTATACATCATTCAAAACTGTTAAATGTCTTCTTTTATTTGTGTACACTCATAATAAAAACAAAATGTTGTGTTTTTGTAAAATAAAGAAAATGACATGATGCGCGTTCTGCCGTCTCTCTAAATGTAAAGCTCATTCTGAAACGCGACAGAACATGACCTGTAACTCAGCTAATACTTGTCACTGTGACATGAAACATATGTCTTTACAACACTTTGAGTCTCTATTTTTAAATGATGTAAATCATATCAAAAACAAATATTCTCTGTTTAAGTAATTCGTATGAAAGCAAGGACGTACAGTTTCTCCAGCCTGATCTTATTAAAGTTAATGTGACCACGCCCGCGCGCAACAGCTGCTCGCATACTAATGAGCCATGTGGAGGAACGCAAACTGTTAACGACCTCAAAACAGATAATCCGCGACTTCAGTCTTCAGTCCTGCTCTTCACGTGTGCTGTGCTGTTTATCTTGGATTTACATCAGACGAGTTAGAAGAACACAATTTGATTATAAGAAGGATTTATAAGGTAAGACATGTCTTTGTTAGTAGCATGTTAGCAGCATGTTATTGTTGCATAAACTTGTAGCTACTAGTTAAACTGGTGCCAGACTAAAATGTACGTTATGAAATGTGATTGGAGTAAAACATGAAGCCTAATGCTAAATGTATATACATAAAAACATATGTTTGATAATTAAACAGCACGATACAGAAGGCTCGTATGATTGTGAATATTATGTTTAGACTTGTGTTTATTGTGTTTGTGGATATCTGCTCACACGAATGTATGTATAATTATGTAAGAATATGCGATCGAGCCGGACCAAAAAACTATGAAACGTTATATAATATAACGTTTCATAGTTTGGTCCGGCTCGATCGCATTCAGTAAATGTTTGCACGCGCTGAGTTTGAGTCACGCGCGCTGTGGGTTTGAAAAGCAAAACAAACCAATCATTAGGCTTTATGGTTTTACTCCAGCAATCTCATCTCATAACGTTGTAACGAATGGAAACGTTTTAAGTAACATGATAATCCATATAGTTTTCTCTAATGTAGTGTTACTGAACTTTTTAGTGATTTATAGGCTGCCTAGCTGCTACAGGCTATTGTTATTATTTCATGCAGCCCTACATATGCCTACAACTACAAGGCACAACATATATTGGGAGTTCATATATGTAGTATATGTATGTATTTAGTAAATTTCATAATTTGAACCAGACAAATCTAAAATAGTTTCTCCTAATATCAGCATGTTCACAGCTGTTTTTTTGTTTTCTAAAAAAGGTTTTTACAGGGACCAGCACTGATGAGTCCAGCTGACATTCACGTGAGTCTCTGTACATGAACATGGTGAAAAATCAAACACCTTGGAGATGACAGGTATGTAACCTATATGTTTTAGGAATGGCACAAAGCTGTGTGACTGTCCAAGTCTCTGTCTTTAGATCAGTGTGTTTTACTAATGTGCTTTTTTTGCGAACAATCCGTTCATTGTGTAGCCTATCCCTAAATGCGTGCTGTCTATATGGGCCATAGATACTCGCAAATGTTCAGTTTTAGTTAGCCTATGACACTAATTATCATGCTTACTGCCTTATGCACTGTGAATACAGGTGTAAATGTTTGAAATGTAGCGATGTGTCGATCGCGAACGATCCGTTCATTGAGTGTACATAATAAATGCGTGCGTTCTATATGGGCCATCAACAGATACTCTGTTGTATACATAATGTATGCTAACAGTTATTTTGTTTTGTTTTTAGGAATGTGGCATCATGCTCTCCTTCTCCAGCACCTCGCAGAGGGACACGCAGGTCTCGTTCAGTTCTCAGTGCGATCGAGAATAATACTGAGTAAGTGCATAGACGTAATATCGTTTACATCGTCATAATGTAAAAGTTCCTATTATTGTGTGAAATTAATCCATGGTAATTAGTGATTGATAAGCGTAATAATAATACAGTTTCTTTGATTGTGTTATCAGCATGCATTCTATATGGGCCATCAACAGATGTTGTTGTTGTTGTTGATACTTTATTGATCCTTTGCAGGAAATTATATTGTCACGGCAGCTTTAACACTCAATAACAAAACATAATACAAAAAAAAACAATAATACCTATATAGAATATTCAGTAACAGATGCATATTCAGTACAGAATATTCAATAACTCTGTTGTATACATAATGTATGCTAACAGTTATTTTGTTTTGTTTTTTAGGAAATTGGCTGCATCACGTTCTCCTTCTCCAGCACCTCGCAGAGGGACACGCAGGTGTCGTTCAGTTCTCAGTGCGATCGAGAATAATACTGAGTAAGTGCATTGACGTAATATTTTACAGATGAAATGTAGCCTAATTGTGTTTACATCGTCATAATGTAAAAGTTCCCATTCTTGTGTGAAATTACAAATATGTCTTTTTTAAATCCATGGTAATTAGTGATTGATAATGATAATAATACAGTTTCTTTGATTGTCTTATCAGCATGCTCACACTTTTTCTTTCTTCTTTTTTTATAACAGATGTGACAATGTCCAAGCACCAGTTCCGAAGAGAGCCAAGGCAAACAAGCAGACGAGCAACATGCAGTCCACGCTGTCATGGAGACATGCAGTCTCTGTTGTCATGTCAACAGAGACCGATGTTGACATGGTTCCACAGACACTGCGATTTCTTCCTGCACGGGAAACTGGACCGCAACTGAGCTCTGTAGACTCGCATTCGCCCATGAGTCTATTCAAACAGTTTTTTAAACCTGCGGTAGTTTTTTTTTTAGTATTCTTTGAATAAAAATATTTTTTTTATAAAAAAAACAAGTTTGGTATTTTTATGTTTGTTTTTTTGAAAGGATGTGTTAAGTGATAGTAATGACTTTAAGTCTTTACATTCTTAGGAAAGAACGTAAATTCTATTTCGAATAAATGCTGTTCTTTTTAACTTTTTGTTCACCAGTGAATCATTCTTTGTTCAGGCTGCCTCAAAGCACCTTGATGGCCCATTAGCCATTGGGGGAGTTTCTTTAGTCTTCCCAGGTGTAAATCACATTAATACTCATGGGCATTAACACTCCCACGCATACAGCACTGCTGACCCAAAAACTGATGTAAGAAATTCAAATCGTTATATTGATGTTTCTGAAAGAGTGGTCAGAATGATTTTCACTTCATTTTGAAGTAAAAATTCTAGCCTACAAGAATAGTAACTCAACAGTATTGTTTTCAACTATTCATTATGTGTTAAATGGCCTTATTGCAGTGACATTTTTTTTTCCAAAACGTACTAACCACGCATATTATTTTTTTTCTATAAAATGCAAACAAGTACATCAATTTTGCTCACATATTATTGTAGCAGAGTTTGTGCTGAATACAGCAAATTTATATGTTGGCAAATGGTATGTTTTAAGTAGCTGAAATAAGCACAAATGTCAGGGCATATCAAAACACCGAAAGAGCCCCAAAACAGCTCAGACCTCAGAGGGTTAAGGCAGCATGATCCGTTACAACTTCAAATGGGCTTCCTTCCAAGTATGGTCTCCATTTTTCCACAGCCCATACCACAGCTAGACATTCTTTTTCTGAGACAGAGTATGCCTTCTCAGCTCCTCTGAGTAAGCGAGAGGCATACGCAATGACATGTTCCTCTCCTTCTGTCTCTTGAGTGAGTACGGCTCCTAGACCAATGTCACTGGCATCCGTCTGAACACGAAACGGTTTAGTGAAGTCAGGAGTTATCAGTACCGGTGCTTGTACCAAGTCTTGCTTGAGAATGTCAAATGCCTGTTGACACTGGTCATCCCAAGACCATTTGACGTTCTTCTGTTTTAAACAATGCAAGGGAGCAGCTTTCTCTGAGAACTGGGGTATGAACCGGTGATACCAACCTGCTAATCCCAAAAATCTTTGAACTTCTTTGACATTTTGTGGTACTGGGAAGGACTTTACTGCAGTAACCTTAGTTGGGTCTGTAGTCACTCCTTTTCCTGAAACAACATGCCCAAGAAACCTTAGGGAATTCTGAATGAGATGACATTTCTTTAGGTTGAGAGTAAGGCCGGCTCTATGGAGACATGCAAGAACTTGATGCAAATGTTGAAGATGTTCAGAGATGGATTTGGAATACACCACAATATCGTCAATGTACACCATGCAACATTTTCCTTTGATTTCTCGTAGCACATGTTCCATTAGTCTCTGAAACGAAGCTGCAGCATTTTTCAGCCCAAAAGGAAGACACGAAAATTCATATAACCCTGTTGACGTTACAAACGCAGTCTTCTGTTTACTGTCGGATTCCATCTCTAGTTGCCAGTAACCACTCTTAAGGTCAAGAGTGCTAAAGACTGTAGCTCCATGCAATGACTCGAGGATCTCTTGAATTTGAGGCATGGGATAGGCGTCTAAGTGAGTTTTAGAGTTTAGTCCTCTATAATCAATGCAGAATCTGGACCCGCCATCCTTTTTCGGTACTACCACTACCGGAGCAGCCCAAGGAGAGGTGGATGGTTGGATAACTCTCTGTTTTAGAAGCTCCTGTACTTCTGACTCAATAAACTGTTGTTTTTCTTTAGAAACCCGGTACACACGCCGGCGCACTGGAATCTCATCTGTAGTTATGATACGGTGCTTCACAATACTAGTCCGTCCAATCTCCTGGGTACATACTGACGGCCAGCTTAGCAACAATTCTTCCAACTGTTTCTTCACATGGGTTTCCGTGTCTGCTGCTTGGGCAAGTTGTTGTATTTGCTGTCTGGATTCGTTATTGCCCTCAGGAGAAGGTATTGCAAGGTAGAAGTGCAGTGAAGGGTACACACTGTGATGAAGGAAAGGGAAAGAGTTGGCTTCCTCAATTCCTTCAGTAGGTAAGCTGTACTGAGCCTTACTAAAGTCTAGTACCATTTTGCTCTCAAGTAAAAAATCAATGCCTAGGATAATCGGTACAGTCAAATCAATATCCCGCATGATGTAAAGGGACAAGGGCAATACTTGTTCTTGCACTTCACATTTCCAATTAACCTTCCCCACTGCAGCTTGTCTTTGTCCATTTGCTAACAGAAAAGATTGACCTTCACTTGATTGATACGGTTCTTGCCAGCACAACTGTTTCCACAAGGACTCTTTGATCAACGAGAGGGTACTTCCTGTATCAATAATGGAGACCACATACCTGCCTTGTAGGACTATTGGAATGGCGATGTTCTTATAATTTTGTAACGATACTGGTGGCTGGCAGGCTTGCATCACTTGATTACTTGCATAAGGAGGTTTTCGTTGACGCTCGGCAGCGGCCCTTTTTTTCCTCTGCTCCTCACCATTAGCTTGACTCCAGTACCTCTTAGATTCATCGAAGTCTCGCTCAATCTGAGTTCCTATCCGAACCAGTTCTTCCACATCTTTGATAGTCCCTCTTAACAGACTGGCCAGTCTGGGATTGCAGTTCCTTAGAATTGCTTGAACTATCTCCTTCTCCGTCATCTCTTTTCTCCATCTAAGGCATAAAGCTCTGTAATGAAAAGAAAAATCACGGATGCCTCCTTAACCCCTTGCTTTCTTTCCAGTAACTTCCTAGCTGCTACCTCCTCATGGTCTTCACTTAAAAAAGAACTCAGGAATCTTTCCTTAAACTGTTTCCAGTTGACCACTTTTCTTCGTTCAGCCCTCCACCAATCCTTGGCAGTTCCTTTTAGCACAGCCGTAAGGGAAGCTAAAATCTCTTCTTTATTCAATGGACGTACAGAAAAATACTCCTCACACTGCTCGACGAACACAACAGGATCATCTTCCTGAGAATTAGAAAAACTAGGGAATTCAAGCTTTACTGGAGGATTGTATTGTAATGAAGACTGATTGCTTTGAGCAGACTGCTCAATATAGGTAGAGTTGCTGGGTTTTGCATACTGGATGTTAGATTGGGGGTTCTGGCTTGCAACAACCGGGGTGGATGAATGAGGTATTATGGATTGAAACCTATGTTCCAATTGCCGATCTCTTCTCTTTAAGCAGTCAACCATAGATTGACCCAGATCTTTCACTAACATCTCTAGTTGTTGTTTCACCCTTTCACATTCACGTTGCACCAGATATGACATTTTATCCTCCAGCTTCCTACATTGTTTCTCCAACTCCACTACTGAAACTTTTCCACTCACGACATTCTCCAAATCTGTTAGATGTGCTTCTAAAGAGATGAAACGTGTGTTGAGCATAGAGTTTACAGTCGATGATTGACCGTCAGACTCAACAGTCAATGGGGTGGTGGAGGAGGAAAATTGAGCTCTTCATCAGAATCATTATCTTCAGCTCTCTCGCTCTCTTCATCCGAATTAATATATAAATCACTAAAAGTGGTAATCAGGTCTCTCATTGGCTCTCTTCGTGAATGAAAGGACCCTGCTGTGAGATCTATTTGGGGAGTGACTATATCCCTATCCATGATAGGCAATGTACATTTGTATACTACCAAAATATATGAAAAGTTTTTTTTTTTTTTTTTTTTTGGAGTGAGTAATTGGAGTTCTGAAATCTGGAAAAATAGTCTTAGGGTCCCTGTTCGGGCGCCATTATGTAACCATCCAAATGAGAACTCTCAGAAGGGTGAATCACAAATAAATTTAAAAGGGAGGACTTCATTGACTAACATCAACTTTAACCAGATTCAGAAACTCTCAAACCAAGTCCAAACACAGAGGTAAATGCAAACCATATTTATATCAGATAAGTCACACCACAATATACAAATAGTGAGTCAACAATTGAAGATAAGGTGTTGTCTGGTGTGATACCAGGAGTGGGGATGGTCCAACAAGAAAAGAGCAAAAGTCCAGCAGTTCAATTCAAGCTCTATGCTTCATTAAATCCATGTATAAGCTTAGGGTACGTTGAAATAATGATCTCCTTGCAGCACTCAAACATCTCAGATCTGCGCTGATCCAATAGATCCAGTGATGATATTGGCATAATCAATTAATATCCCCATTAGACCCCATACAGCATGGAAAGGAAGATGTGCAATCCCATAGCATAAGAGCGATAACTCTGTGGACGTGGTATATCCAAGAAGTCCTTCTAAACAACAACATACAGGCTAACATTAATACCACATATATATTAGATGAGATGACGAACCAGCAAAACCAAAGATTACAATACAAAATGAACAACACTTACTTGGAAGAGCTCAAAACCGTAGTTTCTCAACCCGGACTTTACAAAAGGTTAGCGGTAAGAGGCCATGCTTCTCTCTAACCAAACATACCCAACTCTACTTCTCCCTGTTTTTATCTGAAGGAGGAGAAGTCTGGAGAGCCCCCTAGAGCATAGTAGTAGTACTACTGCTCAAGACCAGAGTAACTGCTCTAAAAGCCGTTACAGCATGAATCACGATTCTGGATAAATAGAGAATCACAATTTTTTGTTTCAAACAGAGGTCGCATTCTCCCACACAAACAGACAACTGAACAAAAATAACATGCAATTTTCTAGAGGTTCTGACAAAATGTCCATTGCCGCAGTCTTTTTAAAAACGTTTAATTCATTTGAATTAATTCACTCATTTGAGTGAATGATTCAACGACTCACTCATTACAGTTTTTCTCGATTGCTTAAACACTATAACCATGCTTTTGAAATAAAATTTCAAAACCATAATGCCATTTATCAAAAAGAACACCCATTTCACTGAACTATGAACACTATTCCCCTGTTTTGACACATTAGTCAGATTTGTTGAACTGTCACAGCAAAACTCTACACACAAATCCCTTCATTTCTCATTGCCTACACCACGTGGTCATTTAGAAAGCACTAGCATTCAAAATTGTTCACTCAAGTCAGCACAGCTTCAGCTCAGTTAGCACACAATTACCCAGGTGAAAACACTAAGAGTCAAAATTGAACACACATCAGTCAGATCCTTCAATAGATAGATAAAAGGTTATACAATCTTTTATAAAAGATAAAAATCAGTTTACTGAGTTTTGGAACAATGGATCCACAGAGAAATTAAGCAATAGGTCGAGGAGGGAGAGGAAGAGGAGGAGGAAGGAGAGGAAAAAGAGGAGGAGGAAGAGGAACAGGAAGAGGAGGAGGAGGGAGAGGAAGAGGAGGAGGAGGGAGAGGAGAGGAGGAGGAGGAGGAGGAGGAATAGAAGGAGGAAGAGGAGGAGGAGGGAGAGGAAGAGGAGGAGGAGGAATAGAAGGAGGAGGAGGAAGAGGAGGAGGAGGAGGACCAGGAAGAGGAGGAGGAGGAGGAATAGAAGGAGGAGGAGGAAGAGGAGGAGGGAGAGGAAGAGGAAGGAGGAGGAACAGGAAGAGGAGGAGGAGGAGGAGGAAGAGGAGGAGGAATAGAAGGAGGATGAGGAAGAGGAGGAGGAGAAGAAGGATGAGGAAGAGGAGGAGGAGGAGAAGGAGGAGGAGGAAGGCCAAGGGCAAGAAGACAAGCAGTCTCGGATGAAATTCAAGCCACTTTAGTTGGCCATGTACTTGTCCATGGTGTGACTATGAGGGAGGCTGGGCAACGAGTAGGCCTACAGCCAAATTTGAGTCGCTTCACCATCGCCTCCATCATCAGAACCTTCAGGGAGGCGTGGTGGCAAACAAATTTCTATCACTGAATAAAAGACAAACATTTCCAATTGTCTTTGATGAGGTTTATGTTCTTGCAAGAAAAGGCCAGCATTCGTACAGTCACACAGACTGGCTGCAGAGTGTGACAGTGAAGGGAGGGCATCCTTTCTCCTTTATAGTCTTGACTCCCAGAATGTTATCTTTCTAGGCCAATGATGGTATTTCAACCATATGTGGAACATTCTTAGACTTGTTCATCATATTGTATCCTTGAGTGGAGGCGTGTACCAACACTCTTTACCATTCCAATACAACTCCATATTTGAATAAGGTTTGTGTGTGCTCTTTTACTGTCATATGATGCTCACACACACACATCTTACGTAAGAGTAGGAGAGAGTAAATAAAAAAATGGGGTGGGGGACGGACAGACCACAAGCAGCATGAATTACCAGTTTTGGAAATGTTGTTTTGAATTTATAGCACCAGTGTGTAAGACTATGTTGTAGTGTGTGTATTTTTGAGGGCTTGTGTGTCCTGTCTGAGGGCAAAGTTTGGTTTTTCAGCAAGAGTGAATGGTTTTGAGTGTAGAGCTTCATTTTGACCTGAAAATAGGATGTTTGGGGAATTGGGTGAGACGTTATGGATTTGTGTTTACTGTTTTGAGAATACGAGGCATAGTTTCAAGAAATGTGTTTAAGCAATCGAGAAAAACTGTAATACTTCACTCGTTTCATTACTGGATGATTCAGTGTTTTTGAACGAATCTCTTGAATGAATGATTCAATGATAAATAAATCAATGTAACACTCACATGTCGCCACTTACTGGTGTAACGATGTTACTACAATCTATATTTGAAGTGTCAAGTTACTTTCAAAAGGTGATTTACTCTATTTAAATAGAGTACCGCTACCAAAGACATCAGTTTGTATATCCAAACTATACACTTCTGTGATAATATGAATATTTGTAACAGAAATAAGGATACTATGTGGTTGAAAAGTCTGTTTGTGAAGCTGTTTTATTTATACATGACAACGCTCTCTGGATCAGAAGATCTGAATGTTCACTGTGATCAGACTTGTTAGAGCTTTAATAGACAGAGCTGAATCATTGTCATTTAGGAATGAGATTGCGTGCTTGTTTGTTTTGAGATCTTGATTAATTATTAATGCTCCTTTAAACCTATAACCTATCAGTTTCCAGCTCATTAACCAGAAGGCCACCTGTTCCTAGTATACGGGCCGTGCAGTCAACTCTCTACTACCTGCCCCATAAAACGCTCATTATTTACGCCTTCTCTAAATAAAACACACAATCCACATTGCCTATTATAGAAGAGTGGCTCTGGAAGAATCGCTTTGTGTGTTATTGAGTTTATTGGAGACGGAGTGTACATTTTAGCTTGACTCTCGCTCACATTCTCGGCTGGCAGAAAAACGAGTGTTATTATAGAGCTCAGACTCATCGCATGTCAAGATGTTGTGTGGGACGTGAACCGTCTGTGACGCTCGTGACCATGAAGCAGACTGGGGGATTTACACCGTTGCTGCTATAATATTGGGACGGTTTTGAAGCTGTTTGCAAAGAGATGCATGACAGATTACTGATCATATTTAACACATAAAGCCTACGAAAAATTATGTATTTCAGTAATTCAAATTAAAAGGTGAAACTAATATATTTAGTATAACTATATACATATGCATGATTATACTTATCAGAGGGCCGACATTTCTGTGTTTAAAATCCTTTTTTTTTATTGATTTCATGTAATATTCTAATTTTCTGATTATACTTTTCAGAGGGCCGACATTTCTGTGTTTAAAATAAATACAGGCAGAAATAAATAGCATTGAAGAAATAAATAGGGTAAAAAAAAATACAAAGGAAGAATAAAACAGACAACAATACTATAACATGCACATAAATAAATACTTAAAAAATAAGTTATTGGGCAATTCCATGCAAAGGTCATCTTTACCATGAAAAAATAAAGTTTTAACCAAAAGAACAAAACCCTTTTTAAGTTGTCCATTTAGGTCTGTAATATACTGTATTAATGTGCTTTAACAAATTAAAAATTGCCTTGTTTATCCACCAGATATGAGGTGAGCAACAATGCTTAAATTACATTTTCAACCAGCCATATTTCATGCTTTCAAAAAAAGGTATCAAAGACCCCCCTTTTTAAACTTTATTTTAACAGTAAGCATTTTGCAGAAAGATGGAGGCATGCCTGAGAAATAAAATACTAATTTGGTCATAACAGCACTGCCTGTTGAGTTTATAAGGGCTATAATAAAGAGGTCTTGACGCTTCAGTGCACTGTCACGTCCATAACGTTTTAAAGGTTTAGTTTATTTAATAATCTTCAGAATCATTTCAGACAGTCTTCTTAATGTGAAAACACAGCCATTATGCGTCAACAAAAGTGCCATGATGGTTTGATTGTTGATTTTCCAAACAGATTCTATGTATTTCAGACGCGTCACATCCATAACAGGGTTTTTGTCACATCCATAACGTTGGTTTTTCCTCATAATACACTTCATAAAAATATATATATATTTTAAACATTGATATTTTTATGTTCAGCTAAGACCCCTTCATCATGTGGATAGCAATATTTATACATTGGATTTAAAAGTTCACAGACTTTAAAGGAAATCGAACAGTATACCAAAAACTCTGTCATTTCCCGTCGCATCCATAACGCATGCATATTTTCCTTTTTTGGGGGTGCTTAAATATATTTTAGAAAAACATATTTTGCCTGTCAATTCCCCAGATGAGGTGCTCTAAGAATATACATTTCCAATTTAAATATTGTAAGAAGTTTTTTTTTCTTTTTCTGAGACATTTCACCTGTCATTATGAGTTCAAATGTCACATCCATAACGCTGGAATTACCCAATTAATAAATAAAGTTGAAGATTATAACAGACAATAAATAAGGTAATTATTACAAAGATGAATAAATAAAGAAGCTAATTAAAAGAGATATATACATTTATGTCTCACTGTATAATTTAATTTCTACCTACATTTATTTGTTTATTGTATTTTTGGGGGCAATTAATTGTATGCTTATTTATTTATTGAGCATTTATTTATTTCTGTATTTATTTTTAAATATGGTAGAGCTGGTCCTCCATACCTCAGTCCTTTTTTATACTTTTTTATAAAGTATTTTATAAAGTAAACATAATAATAACTTTTAATATTTCAAGATGAACACATATACTGGACTGAAGCATCTTTAGTTTACTTAATTATCCAGACATCATGTTTAAAATCATGAAAAATCAAATATGATCCTCAGGCTTTTGATGTTTGTTTATTCTCAATCATCATTTTATTGCAGTGCATTATGTTTTAAAACTACAGAGCTTTAATTATAACATTTAAATATCAATATTGGCAGGTATAGAGTGACAATTGTTATTTTTATTTGCATTTTATGTAAGTATCTGCTGTACTGTGATAAAGATCTCATTGATTTACAATACAAGCACAATTTCGGCTTACTTTTTGTCCATATAAATATCAGCATCTGCACCAAATTGCATATTTTTGCTCAGTTTGGGCCTCTGAATAAAATTAAGAAAACAGATTTCTCTGGGTATTATTTCATATATTAGGCTTTACAGAGTTATTGATTTGAACAAACCACTAATATAAACTATAAACGTTGTGAAATGTTATTGTTATTAGTGTGTGATACTCTGAGCCATCTGCTGGCAAAGACGTGTATTACAGATGTGGGATTATGAGAAACTGAAACTATTACTAGGGCTGCACGATTAATCGAATTTTAATCACGATCACGATTTTGGCTTCCCACGATCAAATTCGCGTGATCGAGCGATATTTTAAATGCGTCATTCAGTTCACAGAAAGCTTTTTTTGCCAATCTAGCGCACCGTAAACCAGTGTCTGATCACGTGCCTCCATGAGCCCAGGTGCGCGAGAGAGACCTACGCTGCCGTGCAAAGGCAAAAGACCTTAACTTCAATTTTGGTCAAAATGAGTTTTTGCCATATTTGGAACAATGGACATCAGTTTTATCATGTGGAAAAATATCTTGTGTCAATTTTGTTCTTTTCTGCTAAAAATAAGATGTTGTTTTTGCCATAACTTCCAAAATCAGAGGGAAAGCAAAGGCAGAAGCCCTTAACATCAGTTAGAGTCTTTTAGCTTTGTTCCGCTGCACTCTAGAATGCCTAAGTTACAGTGGAGTTAAGGCACTATGCCTTTGTTTTACCCACCAGCAATGTGTTTGCCGCGCTGAAGTTACGGTGTTATGCCTATATGTAATTAGTTTGTTGTTAGACTCCCTTCTTTGTAAACTGTCATAAACTGACTATATCAATTCTGTCCAGGAAAAGTTTTTTCATTGATTCTGGAAAACATACTCACAATGTCATTAGATATAAGCATATTCCTATACGTTTTGTCAGAAAAGGGTGAATGGTATTTGAGAAAGAGCGTCTACATATTACTGGCATAGCCAAATCTCAAATGTAAGAAATATTTGTGGAAGGTTACTTTAATAGTACCTCTTGAGTTATTTTACTTAAATTAAGTACAGCGATAACGTTTTAAAATGATCCAGTACAGAGGTCTGCGTGCGAGCGACAGTGCACGAGAGAGATCGAGTGTCCTCAGAGCGTGCTCAAAAGTGTGCGAGAGATACCGAGAGTGTCTGCGTGCGAGCAACAGCGCGCGCCTACCGATTGTGTCGCGCGCTAGAGAGACTGAGTGACAGTGCGCGTGAGAGACCGAGTGTGAGCATTAGTAAATTGGTACATACTACATATATATATATTTACTATATAAGAGGCATGGAAGTTCGATTAATGGACTCCAATAATCAGTCCTACAAACGTCTTTTGACCTATTGTTTAACAAATAGAAATAATTTGAGCACATAAACTTTCACATGGAGAATTAAATAGATTAAATTTATGCAGTAAGACTTCACAACTAATCACTGACACTGTAGGCCTACCACAACATTTTACATTTCTTAAGCGTCAAATAACAATGACTCTGAATTTCATCCATTAATCGAACTTCCATAGTGCAGTTCTGCCTTGAAATGTTCTCATTTGGTTACATTCTGTTATGGAATATTTGTTTGTTTATTGATTGTATATTTTGCGTGTTTTATTCACATCCATTATGCAGGTACAATGCAAGTTTATATTTTGCTTCCTAAAATATTTACACAATGTAAAATGTAAAATAGTGCCCTGTTGAAGTTTTGCTACATTTTCTTTATTGTTTTCTTTATTCTTTAAGGAGATGCACTGAATTTTGGTGAATAAGAGGACCTATTTTATTTAGATACACATACATTAGCAGAAATGTAGTACAATATGGATGTGAAAAATCAAAACAAATAATCGTGATAATTAATCGTGATCTCAATATTGATCAAAATAATCGTGATTATCATTTTGGCCCAAATCGTGCAGCCCTAACTATTACTATTATTATTATTATTGTATTGACTCTGCTCTTCTACTGTTTTGTCAGATGACGTGTCCGTTTGACTCAAGGCGTCCCGGATTGACAAAAGGTAAAATAATCTGTATTGATGTTAATACCCTGATTATGATCTAACGTTTCCCTGCAATGCAAACCCCTGTTAAATCTCTCAGTGTGATTAAAACAGGGAAACATCCGCTATATGACCTTATGCTTTCTGATGGCTGCTGCGGACATGTATTTCATTATTTAGTGTCTCTTAGAATAACACTCTGATAGATTTAGCAGGCCCTCATCTCAAATGAGTAATTTTGTCCAATTTACTGCTGCATATCAAATCTGTGCAATGCATTTTACATGTTTTTTTTTTGCTCTCCTAAAAGTGATGATTCAGTTACCACTTTTTTCCACGGCAGCTGGATTTTAATTCATTGCTGGCAGCACGGTGAGCTTAAAAAAAAAAAGTACATTTCACCATTAACATATCACATTTGACAAATCAAATCCTGGAGGAACTCAGAATTATCAGGCAATATTCATCTTCTCAGCTGGATAGTATAGTATAGAAGTATACCAATAGAATATGTATGTTACAAGTAATAGTTGTCATAAACTGGCAGGACACAGACAGATTCAATAATGGAAATGTTTATTATGAGCTCAGGATCCACAACAGCAGTAAGTAGATGAACAAAGTAGACAGGAAGGTCACTGAAGAGAATGGCAAACTGAACGAGTCTCTTTATCTGAATGCAGGCACACTTGGAGGACTGAAGAGATGAAGGTGAAGACCAGGCAGGAAGGAGGATCAGACGAGATGAACACCCACGAAGACTGGATAGAGACTGGATGAAGGAGGTAAGTAGACTAGCTGGTTTGCAAACGCTTCAGGGGAAGCAGTAGAGAGTCGGGTAAGTCAATGTAACAGCGACGAGACCGGACAGAGAACTGATGAAGCTGCAGAGCATAAATAGTGCTAGTAATCTGGATGCAGAGTGGCAACAGGTGGCGAAGGCAGGTGCAGCTAATCAGTATTCCGGGGAAAGTGAACGAGTGGGTGGAGTGAGATTGTCTGGTGCTGACGATGGTTGATTCGTGACAATAGTGTCATAATACTCTAAGTGTGCTTTATAGGCTAATATTACCCACAAACCACTTTTGCAAAGGAAAATGCAGTTTGTGATGATACATGTTTTTACACATAACAGTAACACATATTTTAGTGTGCACAGTTACATTTTCAGTTTTTCCTGATCAATGCCAACAATTATTCACACTAACGCTGCGTCTGAAGTCCAATACTTCCCTCCTGTATAGTAGGCTACGCCAAAAACAGTACGCCAATGTCCAAATACATATACGTCTCTTTCACATACTGGCTGCTTATTGGACACTCCCGGAATATATTAGATATTGTGAATTATCTATTGCTAAATTTCCACCATTATTTATATACACACACATTATAAAAATTTTTGGTAACACGTTCTATGAAGTCTTATAAGATGCTTATAATGAATTATAGCCATTTGAAATTATACTTTATAAAATATTGTTTCAGTGTTTTGCTAGTGTAACATTAAAAAAAGATACTTTTTTAAATGTTTGTATTAATGGTTTATCTTATTTCTTCTTCATTATTTTTTTACAGGAATTATTGTAAATTAGTTACATTTACAAGTAAACAACTTCAAATGTATAATGAGCATATCTTCATGATTTCTTGACATTTGCATCCTATGTTTTCACTTTAATTAAAGCCATCAATGATGCATTTCTAGAGGTTAGTTACTGTATTATCACTCACAATAAGTATTTATAAGAACACAACCCGGCTATTAATAACAATATATTCACTTATTTGACAGATATACATCTGAATTAGGCCTACTATGGAATCATATGACTGACTAATTAAAACTTATAAATCAGTGTATAGTGGATTATGAATATGTGCATTGAAAAAGCAAATGCATGACTAAGTAATTAGAAAAATAATACTAATAATGTCTTAATTAGTCTTTATAAATTATAAATTTAATACTATTTTAATAATAACTATTTATAAAATATTTACTTAAATAAGTATATATAGAGCTATAATTCATTATAAGCATGGTCTTCATAGAAAGTGTTACCAAAATAAAAAATATTAATTATAATTATTATTTGTAATGAAGCTTCAGGAGAATGAGGATCCATTTGCAGTTTTATTATAATCGTGGTCGTACAATCAGGGTCAATCACCAGCAAACACAACAGTAGAGATAAGGCAACTCGTAATCCAGAAACAGGCATAAGGTCAGGGCAGGCGGAAAACTTACATAAATCAGTCCAGTATAAAATATAGTCCAGGGCAGGCAGCAAATAATCAAGATGAGATAGACAGTCCAAAAGTAATCCACGGGAAGACAAAACACGGGAAGAAACGCTCAGAGATGATCACCAGGGTAAATACAAAACTTTGCAATGAGGGAGAGTCTGAGAGCACCTTAAATAGTCCACTGATGAAGGTGCAAGGTAATCAGTGCCAGGTATGTGGGAAATATAGTTCAAATGGTTTAATAGTCCCCCCCCCCCCCCCCCCCCCCCCCCTGCGAGCGGCTCCTGACGCGAAGAGGCGAACAACACCGGGTTCTTCCTCGAGGTCGAGGGGCCGGTTTTTCCGGGTGCGTCCTATGGAACTCAGTCACGAGTGTGGGGTCGAGTATGTCATCTGCATTAACCCAGGATCGCTCGTCCGGTCCGTACCCCTCCCAATCCACCAGATATTGGAGGAGCCTGCCCCGGCGTCTGGAATCGAGTAGATCTCGAACCTGATATGACTCCTCGCCGTCCACCAAGATGGGGCCCTGGTCACTGGTCTGCTCCTCCGCTCTTGGGCCACCAGCGGGTTTGAGAAGTGATACATGACAAGTGGGAGAGATACGATAATTAGAGGGTAATGCCAAACGAAAGGAAACTGGTGTAATCTGTTTAACAATTTGGAAGGGACCCACATACCTGGGACTGAGATTCTGGCAAGGAAGTCTGAGGCGTAGGTCTCGAGTGGATAGCCAGACCCATTGACCTGGAGTATACTCGGGATTGGGGCGATGGTGACGATTGGCCTGCAACTTCTGTCCCCTGACAGCATGTAGCAAGTGGGTGTGAGCCTGATTCCAGATGTCTTCGCTTCTCTGGAGCCAATCGATGACAGAGGGTACCTCGGTAGGTTCCCCTGACCATGGAAATAGGGGAGGTTGGAAGCCCATTATACATTGTAGGGCTGGGTATTGTTAGGCATTTCACAATTCGATTCGATTTCGATTCTTGAGGCTTCGATTCGATTCGATTTCGATTTGATTCGATATTGATTTATTAGCTTCGATATCGATTCAATAATAAGTAAATACACAAGTAATTAAGTACCTGGGTATTTTTTTTAAATAATGTGTGCAGTATTACCAATGTTTAAGAACAAATTGACCCCAGCATGTTTCCTGTCATGGTTTATTTAGCAGAACAAACTGTACAATATTGTACATGTGTTGAATACAAACCACAACTATAACAAACAGGTGCTTTATTAACACCTCTAAAGTACATGTAACTGTAAGTAATAGAAAGTATATTCTTCCTATACATTCAAGTTATAAAAGAAATGTAAACAGAAGCACAAAATGTGCATACTCATAAAACAAAGTGCAGCCATAGATATTTGTCAACACAATAAATAACACTGACCAGCTGATCAGAGAACCTTTGGCTTAGTTACTGTGCATATGTAGGATACATTACAGACATTTCCATCATATAACTCATAACATTTTAGTACAATATATAACATGTTAACTCTGAAGCATTTGTTATCAAACTAGTGCACATGTAGGTATTTTTTAACGTTGCGACGTTCGTCTGTTATATAGGACAACTTAGTTTGAATAAACGAGCAGACACTGATTACCAACTTGCTCTATGTTCATTTAAAATTAACAGCAAGACAACTAGAAGTGAATGTGCTTTCCGTTAAATGAATCGCACACAGTAAACAAAACATTAACAAAAAAACTTTGCAATGAACTGCAATTTAGACGCGCAAACTGCGTGCTGGTGCGGTGACGTACAGCTCGGGAAGATTCGGCTTGAAGTCGTTCATCCTCGGACGCGGCGCCGCGCGCGCTGTTACAAAAAAAGCCTTGCACACAGCCAAGCGAAATGAGGCTCGTGCGGATTATAGACAGTAAAAGAAACGGACGCGTCGAGTATAAACAAGGCTTTTCTCCGTGTCAGCGCGCGTGGTATTTAAACATTCTCTATGATAAAAAACAGCGTCTGAACGCTCTCACTAGAGTGTTGCCCACAGCGCCGCCACTGGCCGGTGGGCTGAATCGATTCATAGGATTTGATGAATCGATATTGAATTGAGAAACAAATAATTGCAATGCATTGATGAATCGATATTTTTACCCAGCCCTAATACATTGGAATGGAGTTAGTCCAGTGGAGGGTTTCTGGAGTGAGTTCTGTGCATACTCAGCCCACATGAGGAATCGGCTCCAGTCTGCTTGGTTCTGATGACAATAGGATCTGAGGAACCGGGTGATCTCCTGATTGAGACGTTCTGTTTGACCATTCGATTGTGGGTGATATCCTGAAGTGAGGCTAATGTTGATGTTGAGTTGTTGGAAGAATGCGGACCATACTCTGGATGTGAATTGGGGCCCTCGGTCCGACACGATGTCCTCAGGAAGGCCATAAAAGCGAAACACAAAGTTGCACATGAGTTCGGCAGTCTCAAATGCTGTAGCTTGGGAAGTGGAATTAAACGGCAGGCCTTGGAGAAGCGATCTATGACAGTGAGTATTGTGGTATTCCCATTGGACTTGGGGAGATCAGTAATAAAGTCTATGGCAAGATGGGACCATGGTCGGTGGGGAACCGGCAATGGTTGCAGTAGGCCAGATGGTAACTGTCTGATATGTTTGCTTGTGTTACAGGTGATGCATTCGTTAATGAATTTTATTGTGTCTGCACGCAAGGTTGGCCACCAAAAGCTGTTCTGAAGCAGGTGAACAGTGGCAGCAATTCCAGGGTGACCGGAGCTGAGTAAGGAGTGAACTTGCTGTAGTACTTTCTGACAGAGATCCTGAGGTACAAAAGTTTTGTCAGGGGGGCATTCGGGAGGAGGGGTCTCTTGTGAATTGGCTTGAGTGAGCTCTGTCATGATGTCTCACTGAATTGGGGCCACGATTAATGACTCTGGAAGAAGGGTTTCTTTGGATTTAATGGAAGTTAAACAGTCGTGTTGGCGTGATAAAGCGTCTGCTTTGGTGTTCTTTGAACCGGGACGATAGGTAACAGTGAAGTCAAATCGTGTAAAGAAGAGGGCCCACCTCGCTTGTCTGGGATTCAGTCTTTTGGCAGATCGTAAGTATTCCAAATTCTTGTGGTCAGTTAGTATCACAAACGGATGTTTAGACCCCTCCAGCCAATGACGCCACTCCTCCATAGCTGCTTTCATGGCCAACAATTCCCGGTTTCCGACGTCATAGTTCTGTTCGGCTAGATTAAGTTTGCGGGAATAATAGGCGCAAGGATAGAGCTTGGATGGGGATCCGTGCCGTTGTGAAAGGATGGCTCCAATGCCCGTATTTGAAGCGTCCACCTCAACTATAAACGGGAGTTCTGGATCAGGGTGGGGGCAAATGTGAAACGTGACTTGAGTTCTGCGAAAGCCTCCTGTGCTGTAGTTGACCAGGTGAGGTGGGATGAATTTCTCTTAGTCATAGAGGTTAAGGGAGAGGCTACCGAGCTGAAATTTCTGATGAAGCGTCGGTAGAAATTAGCAAATCCCAAAAAACGTTGTAATTCTTTTAAGGTTACTGGTAGTGGCCAGTCTAGAACGGCTTTGACCTTCTTTTCGTCCATGGCGACTCCCTCCTGACTGATGATGTAGCCCAAAAATGACGTAGTAGTCTGGTGAAATTCACACTTCTCTGCTTTGGCGTATAACTGGTGATCAATGAGTCGTTGTAATACTGTTCTTATGTGTTGCATGTGTTCCTCATAGGTGTTGGAGTAGATAAGAATGTCATCGATGTAAACAATAACCCAATGATCAAGCATGTCCCGAAAGATGTCATTGATGAATGATTGAAATACGGAAGGACTGTTGGACAGCCCGAAAGGCATAACCAAATATTCGTAGTGCCAGTGCTGGTAGAAAAAGCTGTCTTCCATTCATCAACATCCCGGATGCGAATGAGATTGTAGGCGCTGCGGAGGTCTAGTTTGGAAAAATACTTGGCATTGCGGAGTTGTTCAAGAGCAGCTGGTACCAGAGGTAAGGGGTATCGAAATTTGACGGTGATGACGTTGAGACCCCGGTAGTCGATACAAGGGCGTAGACCACCGTCTTTCTTCTTAACAAAGAAGAAGCCAGAGGCTGCAGGTGACGTAGATGCTCAGATGAACCCCTTTGAAAGTTCCTCCTCGATGTAGTTCTTCATGGTTTCTGATTCGGGTTGTGATAGGGGGAAAATTCAACCTTAGGTGGTGTTGTCCCTGGTAATAGTTCGATGGAACAGCTTGAGCGGTGAGGAGGAAGTTCCATAGCCTTGGTCTTGGTAAAAGCCTCGACGAGGTCGGAATATTCAATGGGAAGAGTAGGGAAAAGAACAAGTTCGTCCTTTAGAGTAACAGTCTGAATGGAGAGTGAAGGGCTGCCAGTTAAACAGTTGGAGTGACATGACGGGTCCCATTTGATGATCCGACCTTCCTTCCATGAAATGAGGGGATTATGTTGACGTAGCCAGGGGAGTCCAAGAATTACCGGGTTATGAGGTGATGTGATGATGTAGAAACGAATTACCTCAGTGTGAAGGTTCCCGGTCTGTAGTTGAAGGTCCACGGTGGTGTGCAGAACCCTTCATTACAGGAACATTACAGTAGTCTATCCTCGAGCTGATAAAGGCATGAATGACTTTTTCAAGGTCAGCTCGGGACAAGAATGGGTTGACCTTACTGAGAAGCCTTAGCTGGTAAAAGCTCGCCTTAACAACAGCACTAATCTGTTTGTCGTACTGCAAATTTTTGTCAAAAATAACACCCAAGTTACGTACATTGGGTGCAAACTGAGGTGTTAGAGGACCAAAACTGAAAGAACTATTGGGTGAGTCAGGGCTGAACAGGATGTACTCCGTCTTTCCTTCATTCAAATGAAGAAAATTCTGGGAAAGCCACTGCTTAATGTCCCTAAGGCAGCTATAGAGGGGGTCCAGCGCAGAAGGATTGTTTAGAATCACAGGAAGGTAGATCTGGAGGTCGTCTGCATAGAAATGAAAGTGAACGTTATGATTGGAGATAAGTTGTCCAAGTGGCAGCATATAGAGAGAGAACAGAACAGGACCGAGAATGGATCCTTGAGGCACACCGGATGACAGAGGGGCAGATGAGGAGGAAAAGTCGTCGAGCATTACTGAAAAAGTTCTGTTAGTGAGATATGAGGAGAACCAATTGAGCACTGCGCCCTGCAAACCAACAAAATGTTGATGACGGGAGATGAGGATGGAATGAACCACGGTGTCAAATGCAGCGGTAAGGTTCAGTAGTACCAAAACCACAGACCTTTTACTATCCAGAGCTCCAAGAATGTCATCATGGACCCTCAGTAACGCTGATTCAGTGCTATGTCTGGACCTGAAATCGGACTGAAATTTATTACTAATGACGTGCAGTTGTTGGTGAGACTGAAGCTGGGAGAAAACAAGCTTCTCCATCAACTTAGACAGAAGTGACAGATGAGATATTGGTCAAAAATTTGTCAGTATGGTGGGATCTAGGTTGGGTTTTTTGAGCAGCGGTCTAACAATAGCGTGTTTGAGAGCAGTGGGAACAGTCCCCAAACTTAGACAGCTGTTTATGAAGGTGACGAGAAAAGGACCTACGATGTCAATAGCCTCTTTCAAAATCCTGGCAGGAACAGCGTCTAGAGGACAGGTGGTAGGCTTCAGCTCATGGACAGCTTTTTTGAGGTCCTCCAGAGTAACTGCATCAAAGTTCTCCAGCATGCATTGCGTTGCTCGGGAGGAAAAGACAACAGCAGGAGCTTGTGTGATAGTTTGCCTAACAGACGAAAACTTGTCCAAAAAGTGTTGTTTGAATGCATTGCATGTTTTTTCTGAAACATCATTCAAAACAACAGACACCGGATTAATGACAGAATTAATAGTGCTAAACAGGATTCCAGGGCAGTGGCTATTGCTATTGATGAGATTAGAAAGGTACTGTCCTTTAGCTTCCTTCACTGCTCTCTGATAGGTGGCAAGACTGTCTCTAAACATCTCCAGTGACACCTGCAGCCTATCCTTCTTCCATTTTCGCTCAGCCTGTCTACACTGGCGCCTGAGGGCCCAAGTTGAATCATTGAGCCAGGGGTCCGATGGACCTTTGGTCGTCTTTACCTTGTAGGGCGCAACAGAGTCCATAATCTGGGAGCAGATGGTGTGGAAGGAGGAGAGAAGAAGGTCAGGACATAGAGGCGATGTCAGTTCAGCAGTGGAGACGATGTCAGAAACAGAGAAGGCAGCAACAAAGTTATCGACTGTAGATGGAGTAATAATGCGACGACGATGGGATGCAGTGGATGAGGGAGCAGGAGGAACAGCACAGATGTCAAACCGTATGAGAGAGTGGTCTAGAGATGGGAAAATCCAGAACCTCACAGGTTGACACTATCACCCCACGAGAGATAATAAGGTCAAGAGTATGACCTAACCTATGAGTGGGACGGGATATGGACTGGGTAAGGTCCAATGAATCTAAAAGTGCCTTAAAATCATTAGCAGGTTTATCAGAGGCCAACAAACGTGAATATTAAAATCCCCACAGATTAAAATATGATCAAACTTTGCCAGAAACTCTGTCAGAAACTCTGAAAACTCATTTAAAAAATCCTTATTTAGTTTTGGTGGCCAGTAAATTACTGCACATAAGATGGGACAGGGTAGTGTGAGCACAAATACTTGTAACTCAAAGCTGGAATACTCTCTAGTGGACAGCTGGCGGCATATCAAGGATTGTCTGTGTGTAGTAGCCCCTACCCGTTTGCCGCGGGGTGTTTAGGTAAAGATAGCCAGAGGGGAGGAGTTCCGAAAAGGCACTGACGTCACCTGGGGGAAGCCAGGTTTCGGTGAGGAAAAACAAATTCAGATTGTACGAGGAGATGACATCATTGAGGACAAATGTTTTTTTATTGAGCGATCTGGTGTTACACAATGCCATGCGAAACGTGGTCGAGTTGACAGGCGGCTTTAAAATTAAAAATAATTAAGATTAGAGAAATTTTATATAATAATAATAATTTTAAGAAAATTAAAATTTTTGTTTTTCATATAATATATTTTGTGTGTATATAAAATTGTATCTAATTGTATTCTAATTTTTAAATAAAAGTATCATTTAAAATCAATCACTTTTTAATGTTCCACATAGTGTTGTAGTTCTCGAGACCGGTCTTGGTCTCGAGACCGGCCTCGAGACCACTTTTTGATGGTCTCGGTCTCGTCTCGGACTCGACCGCATTTGGTCTCGGTCTTGTCTCGGTCTCGGACATTGAGGACTCGCGATTTTTTTTCAAGACCAGTCAAGACCATAACTGTGAAAATATCACTAAATTGCCAGTATATTGTCTCATTTTTTGTTAACATCCTTGCTTTTATTAGATGTAAAACGATCGATGAGTAATGTAGACGAACTGCTGCACGTGTGACAGAGAGAGAGCGAGCGAGAGCGAGAGAGCACTTCTGAGCCAGGCGAAAGTATAAACAAGGGTTTACCGTCTCCTAAGCGCTGTCTTGCATGGCACATATTAATAAAAATAAATCAACACGATGGTAAAAGATCGGAAGACCATAGTTTCATGTGGAGCATTCGGATATTTTTTCCTGCATTACCGCTGGTTGTGAATTGTGCTAAATACGTTTAAAAAAGGATTGTTGTAGGTTTAAAAACAACATAATTTATGTATTGTTTATAAAAGGTGGAGAAAAGTGAAGACTTTAGTGATGAACAATGAATAATTGTTTTGCATACTGTACTAAATGATGGAAGTCACCCAGGAGTATTGAATAAAGATGGTTACGTTTATTTAAACTTTGAGTGTTTAATATAGGCTATGTATTTTTATGGGAATGTGGATCTTTCAGATCAATTTGAGAAGCTCTTTTGATCATGTTTCACAAGTTTTTGTAGTGTGGGGCGCTGGTCTTGGTCTTGGTCTTGGTCTCGGTCTCGCCCTCCCTCGGTCTTGGTCTCGACTTGGTCTCGGCCCCTAAAAGTCTTGGTCTTGTCTCGGTCTCGATACACTCTGGTCTTGGTCTTGTCTTGGTCTCGGCTTAGGTGGTCTTGACTACAACACTAGTTCCACAAACAGCCTTTTTAGAGCTAATATGTTGACATTTCACACTTTATTGCTTCTAATTAATGTGCTCAATATGTTACGAACTGTGATTAACTGTGATTTCTGTACTATGACCAGAAATGACAGACTTTACACTAATTAAGTGAACAGTTATTTCTGTGTTTCTTTTCCAGTGCAAAGCCCGTTTGAGCAGCTGGCAGGAGATTGACTGGCCGTGGCTTTTCTTTTAAAGCTATAATGAAATACGTCGTTCATGCGACTCTGAAATTGCTACCTTGAGGACGTTTCCCGCCTTGACTTATGTGAGTGTGATTAAGTTCAAGTTGAGCCGATCGCCTTGTGTGGCATTGCTAGCATATGGTGTTAATGGGGCTTATTTACTTATGAAAGAAGCTGCTGGGTGCCAGGCTATATGTTTCTCCATTAAATTGTCATGAGCTATTAATCACAAACACACACGTCGTGTTTGAAGGGTGGATGTTTGAGGGAAATTTAACCATTCCCCCTGCACTGAGCCCTGAAACATACGTATGCGTAATAACATATCTGATTTAATGGCACAGATATTTGAAGGAAACTTTGACCGCTTGAGTATATTGCTACCACCACAATATTCAATGCATTGACCAAGGATTCATATTCTGTGTTTCATATGTTTCTGGCTTTACGCAGTGCTCCTACACTCTAAAAAATGTTGGGTTGTTTTAACCCAATTTTGGGTTAAATACAGGCGAAACTCAAAAAACTAGAATATCGTGCAAAAGTAATAATTTTGATGATTATGGCTTACAGCTTATGAAAACCCCAAATTCACAATCTCAGAAAATTAGAATATTACATGAAATCAATTAAAAAATATATCTTAAATAGAGAAATGTCGGCCCTCTGGGGACAAATAAAGGTCTTGAATTGAATTGAATTGAATTGAATTGAATATTCAAATTTTTCGAGTTTCACCAGTATGGACAAGCCCAAACAATGGGTTAAAAATGTAATCAAAATATGGACAATCCCAAACAATGATAAAAATGTAATCAAAATATTTAACCCAACAGCTGGTTTTGTCCATATTTGACCCCAAATTGGGTTGAAACAACCCAACATTTTTTAGAGTGTATTATGTTCTTTCGAATGTTACCTTTCATGCAGTGTGTAATATAGATATTTGTGAATGTAAAAGGTCTGCAAATTTTTAAAGATCAAATAAAGTTACACTCTTAAAAACAACCCAATTTGGGTTGTTTTCAACCCTAGGGCTGGGTAAATATAGGACAGAACACATGTTGGGTTAATTTTACCCAGAAAATCTGGTTGTTTATTTAACCCAGCATAATGGGTTGATTAATTTTTACTATAGTAGCCTGCTAGCTTTTTAAAAATATATATATTTTTTACTTCATACATGAATTAATGTTTACGGATTATAAACGATATACAGAACAATAACGTATTTATAAATAAAATAAAATGTACAGAAACCTCTATTCTACCGAAGACATGCAACAATTTGACGGAGCCGCACTGCTCTTCCCTAAAAAGGGCCAAAAAGCCTGTGATAAATAACTCAACCCCTGGGTTGTTACGTCTGATCCAGGAGCAGGGTAACACAAAAACTACCCAAACATTGGGTTGTTACATCTGACCCAGGTGCAGGGTAACACAAAAACTACCCAAACACTGAAAAAATTCACCCACAATCCTCAGCCCAGGAGTGTATTGTCTCCTAAAAGATAGAATTGATTCTGATCTTTTGAAATGAGTCGTCAGTAATTCCAGTCTTACAAACCTACGTGACAATGTAATACATTTGCATAATGCCAGTCGGTGGTGTTCATTGGCTGCCGGCAAACAGTGTCTCTTTGCCCCGCCCACAAACATTGTAGTTGTATCTGAGATGGGAAGAGTTTGGTTTGTGTTTTTCATGTCGAGAAGACGCTGCAAATCCACTTCAAAAGACTCGAATTAATACGGTAAAACCGACGCCATCATTACTGTTCTTATCACTGTGTATCAAACGCTGAGAAAGAGCTGACATTCAGATATGCTAATGAGCATTTCGTTTCCGACATGCACTATAAGCAGTCGACCAATCACAACAGACTTGGCCGTTTGACCAATCAGAGCAGAGCAGCTCTGAGAGGCGGGGCTTAGAGACACTGAATTTTCGAATGAATTGTATTGATAAATGAGGTGTATGAATGCATATTATGAGAAAATTAAAATGTTTTTGATCTTGGATGCATGTAAATCTTTTATAGGAGATTACAAAATAATTAGGAACCTTTAAAATAGCATAATAGGGGCGATTTAATGGTTTGAAAGAGTATCCATCCATCGTGTGTCCCAGCCTATATGACCTGGATGTGGTCACATCCTTATTTGCTCACGCTGAATGTGATTCAGTTTGCTTGGTTAATGAATTAAGTAATCAAAGAGCAGTTTAGCGTGTGCATTGTGGGGGAATTTCCCTTCGGTATGACTGTGGCGCTGAAACACGAAACCCTCGGCTCTGCTCACCCGCCACGCGTTTTATTACGGCTCATTAAGACTGTGAATAACTCACTACCACAAATCTATTAGCAAAGAGCGATAACCCTTAAAAGACACACACACACACACACACACACACACACACACACACACACACACACACACATACACACACACACACACACACACCACACACACACACTACACACACACACACACACACACACACGTTGTTTTTCATGTTTTATGGGACTTTCCATAGGCGTATGGTTTTTATACGGTACAGACTGTATATCTATCCCCTTACACTAACCCTATCCCTTAACCTACCATCACAGGAAACATTCTGCATTCTTACATTTTCAAACAATATCACTTAGTGATTTATAAGCTGATTTCCTCATGGGACCAAAAAAATGTTTAACGTAGGGTTTACCAGGCCACACACACACACACACACACACACACACACACACACACACACACACACACACACACACACACACACGCACCACACACACACACACACACACACACACACACACACACACACACACACACACACAAACCCCACACACACACGCGCACACACACACACACACACACACACACACACACACACACAGACACACACACACACACACTATTCCCTCGGATAATCTCTGCTCTTTAACAAGATCAGTTAGTTAAAGGTGCTATGTGGAACTTTTCTACTAAAATGAATCCATTTTTTATTGCCTGTGTGTGAAGGGGTTGTAATCACACATTACAATGATCCACTTGTCGAGTTTTGCTATTACCTCTGAAGGCCAATATTCATATTTATATGTGAAGTCCCCGGGTCGGATTTACCGCGAAATCCAACGGATGTGACGTGCATGCGCGCTCCCGAGCCTCTCTCCTTATATACAGTCTATTGTAGACGGTCAGGGAGTTACGTCCGGTTAAAGGCGCACGTTTTTCGGCTTATATCTCGGTCAATCTTTGATCAATATTCCCAAGACTCTAATCGTTCGTAGTGCTGGACGAGGCCTTTCGAACGAGCCCACCCCCGAGGTCCAACTCGCCCGGCTCCCCGAGTTATAGCCGTTCGAAATCGGGGGTCCCAGTGAACGGCGATCTGATAGGGGGCATCCCCGAGGCCCGCCACTCTAGCGTTCGTGCAAGGGTCCCCCTGGGACCTCCTCCCCCGAATTTGAGCTCTCTGGGTCTTTGCGTTCTAGAGATACGAGCGATTTTCTTCTGAGATCGTGACGTCACCGCCGTCCGCAATTTTGCAGCGCGCCCGATGGTTTTCTGCTAATATCTCCGCGAAAACACCACCAAAAACTATGGAACTTATATGGTTCTTTTCAGCTCGACTAGATGGTCCCAACGAGCTCGGTGCTCGACGAATCCGTCTAGTATTCGCCGAGATATTTGCGTAATAGACGGTATTGTCTATGAGTACGAGCACGAGCACTCTTATAAAAATTGGTTGCAATCTGAAACATCACCGCTAGAGGCCACTAATTGTTACATAGAGCACCTTTAAAGCAGAACTTGGTTTAACTTAATAAAGCTGTCTAGAAATCATTTGGATGGTTAAACAACCTGTTCTGGTGATATTGGTGACTTTCCCAGCTCCCCCCAGCGTTCCCAGGCGGAAAACCAACCTTGCAACATGGGGACTACCGTCCCGGCAAAATGAAAATAGGAAGTCTCGTGAGAAGCGAGACGAGAACGAGAAACACGAACTGCTTTACGGGTTGATAACAGAATACAAAATGTACATGTCAATGTTCTATGATAATGTGTATGATGTAGCCTATTACCCACCTCGGTAGAAAGCTCCGCAAGTGAAGTTGGCCGGCTCCGATAATAACAAATGCACGTGAGCAGCGGTAGAACGGGGGAGAAGGGTGCCGCAAGTGAGTTTTTTTTTTACGATAGTGTTGTGAAATATACGGCCCACAGCTGTAGGGGGAGCTCGTGGGGAAAACATGCGACAACAAAAGGGAAAATCATGCGAAGAAGACTAGATGTTGCCGAATTCTGCTTTAACAATCAATGAACAGCTGTATAGTTAATATTAGTGAATGCATTAACTTATGTAAACCTTTTTTTGTTAAAGGTTTTTTGTAAAATGTTACCTTTTTTAATTATTTTAATTACAATATTTATATTTTAATTATTTTTTAATTCTAATTTTTTATATTTTAATATTTAAAATAGTTTTTTTACATTCTGCATTACAGTAATTATAATTAGGGCATGCTTAATTGTCAATAAATTCTAAAACTATTCTTCGTTTTCTTTATGCAATTAATTATTTCCTTTATTCTTATTTTTTGTATTATTTATATTTATTATTATTAATTAATTATGTGCCTTTTATAATTATTTGTATTCACTTTAATGTAAAGCACTTTAACCATGACCATTATGTATGAAAAATGCTGTGTAAATAAGCTTGCCTTGCCTTCATTTTTTTAAATATGATCTTTACAGGTTTTCCGTGAGTGTCCGTTGATGTGTTGCGCTCTCCGTGTCTTTGGGACGATGATCCACGGGAGTTTTTCTGCAGTATTAAACGGTCTGGTGTGAAAAAGCTCAGGTGGGTTCAGGAGCAGAGGAAACCATCGCTGTATGTGTGCAGTTTTCTTCACTCTCTCTCTCTCTCTCTCTCTCTCTCTCTCTCTCTCTCTCTCCTCTCTCTCTCTCTCTCTCTCTCTCTCTCTCTCTCTCTCTCTCTCTCTCTCTCTCTCTCTCTCTCTCAAATTCAAATTCAAATTCAAAGGGGGCTTTATCGGGATGAAAGTTTTTGAAACAATGTTGCCAAAGCATACAAAATATACAAATAAAATATATATATTATATATATATACATACACATATACAAAAACATTTAACACAATGTTTGGATATTGTGTGTGTGTGGGGGGGGGGGGGCATGTTTGTACATATTGGGCAGCAAGATAAGTTCTGTCTCCTTCTCCCAGGAGAAACTGTAATTTAGAAATTTCATTCAGGTCTTTGAAATTTGGGATTATATAGTTAAATTTGTTAAAGTAATGGTTTCTTGTGTCTTTGAACGCTTCACATTTTAGGAGAAAGTGCATCTCTGTCTCAACCTCACCTGTCAAACAGTGATCACACGTTCTGTTCTCTTTTGGTTGCCATGATTTTTTGTGTCTTCCTGTTTCAATTGCCAGTTTGTGATCACTGAGCCTGTACCTGGTTAGGATCTGTCTCTGCTTTCTATCTCTGACAGTAGAGAGATATTCTGCTAATTTATAATCTCTTTTTAGGGTCAGATAACATTCTAGTCTACTTTGGCTTTTAGTTTCTTCTTTCCAATGTTCCAGATAGGTTTCTTTGCATTGTGCTATGATTGGCTTGATTCTGATTGGTGTTTGGAAGGCAGTGTTGTTCTGAGGCTGCCCAGACGGTCTCTGACGTGGGGCAATTTGTCTCAGTACCAGTTGACATAGGGGACTCTTTTCTGGGCTCAGCTCCTGGGTTCGGAGGGCCTTGGAGTGAAGTGTGTCTGGGGGGCTGGATTTCAGGTGGTTAAAAAAGTTGAGTGTTCTCTTTTGGATGTTAATGATCAGTGGGTATCTGCCTAATTCTGCTCTGCATGCATGCTTCTCTCTCTCTCTCTCTCTCTCTCTCTCTCTCTCTCTCTCTCTCTCTCTCTCTCTCTCTCTCTCTCTCTCTCTCTCTCTCTCTCTCTCTCTCTCTTCTCTCTCTCTCTCTCTCTCTCTCTCTCTCTCTCTCTCTCTCTCTCTCTCTCTCTCACTCACTCACTCACTCACTCACTCACTCACTCACTCACACACACACACACACACCACACACACACACACACCCACACACACTCAATTTCAATTTCAAATTAGCTTTATTAGCATGACTGTGTAATACAATGTTGCCAAAGCATCAATATATTATATATAAATAATAAAACAAACAGTATACATACGTATATGTATAAATCATGTCATATGTATCATTGTAAATAGATAGATAAATAAACACAATATATCTTAATAAATAGATAAATAAATACATTTGATCACTTTAGAGAATTAGCTGTCTCTGGCATTGTGAATAACTAGCACATATTTAGCCGCTAGTGCAGCTGTATTAACATCTTCTCCGAGTAAGAAGGACATATTTTCAGTGTTACTCAGTTCATAGAATGATGGGATCAAGGCTTCAAATTTGGGCAGAAAAGTTTCTCTTATATTGTTATATTTGGGACAGAAGAGCAGAAAGTGTTCCTCATCCTCTATATGCTGTAGATCACCTATTCTTAACCATAGGGCCGCGGCCCACGCTTGGGCCGTGAGCGCCACCTGGAGGGCCGCAAAAAAAATTACGTTTTTCACCTGTGGGCCGCGAGGGCCGCGGGATTAAAGGGGGGGTGAAACACTCAGTTTCACTCAATCTTATGTTAATCTTGAGTACCTATAGAGTAGTATTGCATCCTTCATATCTCCAAAAAGTCTTTAGTTTTATTATATTTATAAAAGAAATATAGGCTGTACCGAGTCTTTCCGGAAAAACCCGAGCGGGTGGAGGCGTGCCGTGTGGGCGGGAGCGCGCGAAGCTTTTGCGTGTGTTGTAAACAGACAGACTTGTGGTTTATGAGGACATGATTTAGTTTTACAATAAACAAACTAACACCTACAGTGTCCTGCTAAACACATGTATTTAAACACACAAACACAAACACACACACACACCATCGCATGCTCCATCGATACATTAACTGTTTGTGATCATGTTGTTTACTTGCTGTGCTTAAGTTACACGCCGATAGTTAACAACACACAGACATTTGAAGCAGTTTTACTCACCGCCTGCGGTTCCGTGAACCTTTATCGTTGGGACTGCTCCATCTTTAAGTATTAGGCAATCTGCAAATCGTCAAACTGTGCCTTGTTTATAAAACTATTACCGTCGAAATAAAGGGAACAAACAATAACACTTGCGCCACTGTTATCAACGAGACAGTTACAATACACCATCCCACCACTAGTGGCACCAGTAATGCCTCAGTTAGTTGTCTAACAAACGCCATTAAGCAGAAGAAGACACTCAGTCGTTTGTCTCAAATCATTATTAATGTACATACTTCACCCTATGCTGCCAGGATTCAGGAATATACATTTAGTTTTACATTCATTTACAGAAAACAGGTGGTTGAATGAAAATTGCTGATGTTATCGGATTTTCAGGTGATATTCTCAATTCATTCAGTTAACGACGCTCTGAGGTAAAGTGTTCAGACTGCAGACTAAGCAAAGATTGTATTTAATTGTACAGTGCAATCATAACATAGTACAGACATGATCTTAATTCCATAATGTCCTTAAACATAACAATATTGCTGGCCACCGGACAAAGTGCGCGTCCGGGTTGTGATACCTCGAGTTGTCATAGACGCGACGCGGGCGGCGGCGCTTCTCGTCCGGTGTGCGATACCTCGAGATCTATTTCGACCTCACTCAGACCGTCACCATGGTCTTACCTTGAATGACACCATTCTTCCGCCTATCCTCGAGACCTAATATCAACAATGTCAGGTGACTGACCTTAGGGGTTGGCTATATAACATCCAGGTGAACCAACCACTTCCTCTTGCCTTTCTCGCCTCATCTGAGACCGTCGCGGTAGAGCGAATTATTGATTACAGGAAAAACTATAGTTCCAATCCGTCACATTTTCGTGCAGGTGCTTCACGTCCCTGAGGATTAAGGTGGTTTTCTCCTCATTTAAATTTCTCGGCGCGTCTTCGGAACGCACGTTGGTGAGTGTTTCTTTATTATTATTATTTTTTCTCAGCTTGTTTACAGGTGTTTATTATTGGTTCTTGGGTCCGCTGTTCGCAGCAGGAGAGAGTTTTTCCATCTTGTTTACTGCGTGTGGCACGTAGAGTGATGGATATATTGTTTTCTAATAAATTATATGATTTTCAAGGAGTTCTGTTCGCAGACTTGTTTTGAAAGCTGAGTATGAAGTGATTCGTCACAATCTATATATTTAGGATATCTGGTTAACTGTGTTTAACTAATACCTGCAGTTTAAGGAAGTATTTGATTTGATTAATGAATGGTGATTCGTCACTATCTATGTTAATGGCATTGTCACTTGTGTTTTTCAACTAAATGCCGGTAGTTTATTTTAAAATCTTGCAGTTCAACTCCAAGAATTAATTAAAATACTGTGATTTGTTACAGTTAATCTGTCTATTTACTTAGTTTTCTTATAGACCGTTATGAGTCACTCAAGATGTCGGTTTTGCCAAACTGGCATACAGTCAAGAGATGGGCACCGTGAATGTCCCTCCTGTTTGGGTATGCAACATCTGTTAGATGATATTGAAAACCCCTGTGCAGCTGCAATAGAGCTAACTCTGCAGGAAAGAGTGCAGAGAGCCAAACGTTTAACTGGTGGCAAAGAAATGATTCCCAGTACTTCCTCTCACAAACGCAAGAGGCCTGATGAATCGATCAGGTCTCCAAGTTCTGACATGCCTCAAGATAAACGGGAGAGGTCCGCGGTAGTGCAAGAGCCCAAGGACGATACTCAGTTACAAATATTGGCAGCATTACGTGACCTAGCTGGTAAGCTTGAAACACGTAACACTTCAATAAGCACGCAGCCATCTGCAGTCCCTATTGCACCCTCTCCTGGAGATGAGTTAACATCACATCAGGAAGAGAGGTATGATTCTATGGATGCCGTGTCACTGCATGCAAATAATTCCCTTTATGGTAGTGAGGAGGATATTGGCGAAAATGAGGAAGATGAATCCAGGTCCGAAGTTTCAGAAAGAAGCCTGCATTCTGACATTCTTTCATGCATTTTAAGTGCAGCAAAGATCCTGGGCCTTGGTGCTCAGGAAGAAGCTACAGCTCCAACCCCCACACAAGGTGTATGGACAAGTATTTCCCCTGCACAGCCTACTGTGTCCATTCCTGTGGCTGAGGATTACTCCCAGATGCTGAGGAAAGCCTGGAATAATCCGAAGGCTGCACCCCAGTTTAATGCAGGTTGCAGGCGGTTTGTTAAATTAGATTATCCCCCTGAGAGTGGTATGGGGAACATGCCATCAGTGGAGCGAGAGATCGCAGCCTTAACCACTTTGGGACCTGATAAGGTTACAGATAACCCTCGTTGTCCTGGTAAAGAGTGCCAAAAGACCGATCGGTTAATGTGTCAAGCGTATAATGCAGCTACCCGAGCAGCTCGATCAGGAAATGCTTTAGCAATAGTTCTGGCTTCTTTGAGGAAGGTTGTTAATAAAGAGTAGCATGATATGATGAGTTTAATTGACACAGCACTCATCACACACTCACAGCTTACTAGGGATATTGGAGCATCCATGTCTTCAGCTATCTTAGCCAGAAGACAAATCTGGTTGGCGCAGACATCTTTGCCTGATGCTATTAGGAAGGACCTGACTAATATGCCAGTGGTTCCAGGTCGGATATTTCACACTGATTCACAGTCTCTGCTGGACACTGCTGATCAAGCAAGACGCAGAAGGGAATCAGTTCAGCAGACATTTGGTGGACTTACCAAATATGGCCATAGAGCAGCCCATTCCTTTCAGCCCCCGCACTTTCCTCATTCAGAAACTTGGGGCTATGACATAAGGCGAACCAGGGGTTACCAATTCCATGATAGAGGCACCAGACCATTTTACCAGGCTCCCCAAACTGACCAGTCTCATACTCCAGTCAGGGGAGGGTCGTTTAAGAGACGTGCTACCAGGGGTTTCAAACCCCGGGGAGGCCAGGCATAGCGGTCTTGGAGTCGCCGGAGAATGCTCCCAACTATGCCTGGACAGTTGGGAGAAGGTAACATCGGATCCTTGGATTCTAGATACCATCAAGACAGGATACAGGATACAGTTCTGGCGGCACCCTCCTACTTTTTCAGGGGTTCAAATGACCATAGTCAGAAACCCAGTCCAGGCACAAATTTTGGCCAACGAAATCACAGTCTTAGTACAGAAAAAAGCAATTGTTCAGATAAGTACCAGCAAACAGCTCACTGGTTTCTATTCAAAGTATTTCCTAGTACCAAAGAAAGATGGGGGACTTCGACTCATTCTGGACTTACGACAGCTGAACCGATTCGTAAAAGTATTGCCTTTCAAAATGCTGACTACAGTTCAAATTCTGGAATCCATAGAACCGGGAGAATGGTTCACTTCCATAGACTTAAAGGATGCATATTTCCACATACCCATCTGTCAGGATCATTGCCCGTTTCTGCGCTTTGCTTTTCAAGATCGGGTCTACCAGTTCAGGGTCCTTCCATTTGGCCTGTATCTGTCTCCAAGGGTCTTCACCAGAGTGGTTTCTGCAGCCATTCGTCCTCTTCAATGTGCAGGTTTGAAAATTCTATCATACCTGGACGACTGGCTAATTTGTGCTCCTTCTCGCAGCCAGGTACTGAAGGACACAGAAATGGTCCTTCAACATGTACAATCAATGGGTTTCAAGGTGAACTGGGAAAAGAGCAATCTAAGTCCCAGACAACAGACAGTGTTTGTGGGAATTTCGCTGGATTCCCAACTGATGACTGCATCTTTGTCACCCCAGAGGATGGCAGGGTGATCAGTCTAGCTCAGTCATTTCATCTGAACAAGAGAATGAAGTTAATTCAATTTCAGCGATTATTGGGCATGATTGCAGCGGCAGTGACTGTGGTCCCACTCGGCCTTCTCAGAGCCCGTCCACTACAACATTGGTTGAACAACTTCCACTTACATCCCAAATTACAAAGGCATGTGAAGATAAAGGTTACACGAAGATGTATCCAAGTGTTACGCCCTTGGAATACGAGGACGTTACCATCACAAGGGGTTCCTCTAGGCAACATCCCAGCAAGGCGATCTGTGATCTTCCCTAACGGGCTGGGGAGCAGTTTGGGAAGGCAGGTCCATCAGGGGACTATGGGAATCCCCTTGGACCTCGGAGCACATCAATGTGCTGGAACTCAAGGCAGTCCATCTCTCCTTGAGGGCTTTTCTCCCGTTGTTGCAGAACAAACATGTTTTGGTGAGAACAGACAACATGTCTGCAGTGTACCACATCAATCACCAAGGCGGCACCAGATCAGCGCGATGTCTCCAAGTGACAAAGGAACTACTTTCTTGGGCATTTCTGAAGCTCTCATCACTCAGAGAAGTATACATACCGGGAGTAGCAAACAGAGCAGCAGACCTGCTGTCTCGAACTGGACCTCTCCCGGGAGAGTGGCGTCTCCATCCCAAAGTGGTAAGAATCATATGGAGTCAGTTCGGAATGGCGAGGGTCGATCTGTTTGCGACTACGGAGACAAATCATTGCGATCTATGGTATTCCCTGAACAACCAGGGAGGTCCCTTGGGGATAGATGCACTATCTCAAGAATGGCCGGAGGAATTGTTGTACGCTTTTCCTCCCCTACCTCTGATTCACCTGGTGCCCAACAGGGTGGCGTTGGGTCATCACAAGGTTTTACTTGTGGCCCCCAGGTGGCCAAAAAAGCATTGGTTTCCGAACCTTGTACGTTTGGTCCAAGGTCAACCTTGGCAGTTACCAAAGAGAGTCGATCTTCTCTCCCAAGCGGAGGGCCAAATCTGGCACCCAAAACCAGAGATACTACAACTCTGGGTATGGCCCTTGCTCAGCCCCTCTCTAAAGACTTAGACGAAGCTGTATTGAGGACAATAAATAGTTCTAAGGCACCATCTACGTGGAGTAACTATTCTAGCAAGTGGGGGATATTCTCAACGTGGTGTCAAGACCAACAACTAGGTCCAACCAAATGTGACACCAGATTGGTTCTTCGTTTTCTTCAATCATTGTTGGATTCGGGGAAGTCAGTTAATACCATAAAGGTCTACATTGCGGCCATCTCCCACTTTCATGTGTCAGTGGATGGTGCAAATATTGGCAAACACCCTTTGGTGTCTCAATTTCTTAAGGGTGCACACCGTTTACATCCAAGGAGAAGTATGAGAGCACCTGCTTGGGACCTTTCTATTGTTTTACACTCACTGACCAAAGCACCTTTTGAACCTCTGGAGCAAGCCGATCTCAAGTTCTTGACATGGAAGACAGTCTTCCTACTGGCGATATGTTTAGCCAAGAGAGTTGGTGAATTACACTCTTTATCAGTCAGTAAAGAGTGCTTGAGATGGAAGGCGGAAAAAACGGGGGGTTTTCTTTGGCCAAACCCGTCATTTCTGCCAAGGTCCTTAAACCTAGTACAATAAATCAAGTGATTGAGCTTGATGCTTTCCGTCCAGATCCCCTTTGTTCGGGTGCTGGGTTAGATAATTATTCTCTATGTCCTATTAGAGCATTGCACACATACATTGAGCGTACTCATCTATTACGGCAGTCACACATGCAACTATTCATTTGCTTTGACAAGAGGTGTGCAGGCAAACCTGTGTCTAAGCAACGATTGTCTCATTGGGTAGTGGATACAATTTCACAAGCTTATGTCAACCAAAATCTACCTATCCCTGGTGATCTGGTGGCTCACTCGACCAGGAGCATGGCTACTTCCTGGGCGGCACTCAAGGGGGTAGCGCTCTCAGACATCTGTGCAGCAGCCTCTTGGAGCAGCCCATACACGTTCACTAGATTTTATAGGATTAATGTGGCAAAATCGAATTCTTTGGGGTCTGCTGTATTATCTGTGACTAAATGAGTCCCTCGTGACCCTGGTGGTATAAGTCATCCAAGGTAAGACCGTGGTGACGGTCTGAGTGAGGTCGAAATAGATCGTAAGTTATGACCATAACTATGGATCTATGAGACCGAACGATGACCGTCACCATCCCTTGTCACTCGGGACGAACTGGGCGTTCCAGGCAAGAGGAAGTGGTTGGTTCACCTGGATGTTATATAGCCAACCCCTAAGGTCAGTCACCTGACATTGTTGATATTAGGTCTCGAAGATAGGCGGAAGAATGGCGTCATTCAAGGTAAGACCGTGGTGACGGTCATCGTTCGGTCTCATAGATCCATAGTTATGGTCATAACTTACATTGTCGCGGCTATGCGCTTCTCGTCCGGTGTGCGACATTCACGATAGCGGAGGTGTTGTTTTTACCTTCCGCTGTGGATATGTGCGGTGAGATGACCGGAGAAGCTGTTGCGTCTCATTAAGGGGGACATGGGAGTTGTAGCTTGTTCAAATTGGACTGCTGTGACTGTTATTGTTCATTTATCACAGATAAGAAGAGCAACTTCAGGTTCTGCCATGCAAAACTGTAGACTGCTGAAACAATTATCAAATTATTTAGCAGATTATAAAGCTATATTTTTTCATTTGCACTTTATTTAAATTTTCATTTACAACTTATTTATTTAATTTGAAAAATATTATTTTTAATTTATTTATTTTAGCAACACATTTTATTGTTTTTTTGTAAGTAAAATTGTCAAATCTAACTGATTTTTGTGTTAATATGCCTGACTTGAGCCTTTAAATTTGTTCTTGATGCAGACTGATTTTTTCCATGAATTGTTGTGTGTTTGGCATCTTGTTGTATGTGCAGGTTTACATACACATGAATAATAAACTGTTAAACTGCAAGTGGATTTCATTTAGTTATTGAATACAACTCAAAACAAGGGTGATCAATAAACCAATACAGTGCTAATATTTGAATGGGCCCTGGGCCATTTTGTACTGTAAAATTTGGGCCCCGACATCAAAAAGGTTAAGAACCCCTGCTGTAGATCACAGTGTCTACAGATCGTCTCGGTTACTAATGTAACCCTCGTTCCCCGAAGGAGGGAACGGGAGACGTGACGTCGACGTGCGACGTTAGGGATCACTTCAGGAGCCTATCAACTTCGAGTATCTAAAGAACAAGCCAATGAACGTTGGCGTGCGTGAAACGCGTCACGCGCCCCGCCCCGCAGCGCGGGTATAAACAGGAAGCGGACGCCGCACTCATTGTTTTTCGCTGAGGAGCCGAGATAGAGACGGCCGTACAGCGATGGTCAGCAACTGTGGCAGCGGGACGTCACGTCTCCCGTTCCCTCCTTCGGGGAACGAGGGTTACATTAGTAACCGAGACGTTCCCCTTCAGTCGCTCACGTTCGACGTGACGTCGACGTGACGACGTTAGGGGATCCCTATGGAAGACGCCATCGGTTGCTGCCACATCCAGCGCCCTACGGAAGGCTCTCTCTTAAAGTTCCTTTAACCCACACAGTGGAACTCTTGGATAACACTGGGAAAGCGTGCCTTTCCAGGGGAGAGGGACGCTGCGGAAGCCACATCCTGCCCGAAGGGAGGTAACATGTGGAGGATACACATATGGACTGGCCGGAGGGCAGTGCAACATATGGAATGTCACTGGGGTGGCTCCAGCCTGAGAAGGGGGAGGCAGCACCAGACAGTGACGGCAGAGCGGACTCTGCCAAGGGAAAGACACGGGCTCACCGCAGGGAGCTGGTCGTGGAAGAATACTCACATGGGATCGCCGCAGGAATCACCACATATGGAACCCAGCCTAGCACAAGTTACACAGGCATACGAGCACTAGGCCTGGCGTCGGACGCTCCGCAACGTCCGACTGCCGGAGGGGTGCGGAGGAACTCACAGGGTTCGCCAGAGTGGGGAACTCGACTGGAGCAAAAAAGCGCACGTATCCGCTCCATGTGGAGGGGAGTGGCGCAGCAAGCCGACACAAGAGCGGAAACTTCGGTGTTACCGGCTGGAAGCGAGCACACAGGAAGAAACCGGCTCAACACGTAGGCTATAAAATCTAGCGAACGTGTTAGGTGTCGCCCAGCCCGCAGCTCTACAGATATCTGTCAGCGAGGCGCCGTGTACCAGCGCCCAAGAAGAAGCGACACCACTAGTGGAGTGGGCTCTCAACCCGGGCGGGCAAGGCACGCCTTGGACTTCGTAAGCCAAGGCGATGGCATCCACTATCCAGTGGGCCATCCTCTGCTTGGAGACAGCCTTTCCCTTCTGCTGGCCTCCGTAACAGACGAAGAGCTGATCTGAGGTCCTGAGGCTTTGCGTTCTGTCCACGTACAGACGCAGAGCGCGGACGGGACAGAGAAAAGCCAGGGCTGGGTCTGCCTCCTCCGAAGGCAGCGCTTGCAGGTTCACCACCTGGTCCCGGAAGGGAGTGGTAGGAACCTTGGGCACGTATCCGGGCCGGGGTCTCAGGATCACGTGAGAGTTATCCGGGCCGAATTCTAGGCACGATTCGTCGACCGAAAATGCATGCAGGTCCCCTACCCTCTTGATGGAGGCCAATGCAACCAGGAGTACTGTTTTACAAGACAGAACTTTTAACTCAGCTGACTGCAAAGGCTCAAAGGGTGGTCTCTGAAGAGCCGAAAGGACCAGAGACAAGTCCCAAGAGGGTATAGAGAGTGGGCGAGGAGGATTAAGTCTCCTTGCTCCCCTCAGGAACCTGACGATCAGGTCATGCTTCCCCAACGACTTACCATCAACTGCATCGTGATGTGCGGCAATGGCAGCAACATACACTTTAAGGGTGGAGGGAGACAGCCTTCGCTCCAACCCATCCTGCAGGAAAGAAAGCACGGCTCTGATCGAGCAAGTTCGGGGGTTCTCCTCGTGAGAAGAACACCAGTCAACGAATAGGTTCCACTTCAGAGCATAGAGGCGCCTCGTAGAGGGGGCTCTAGCGGAAGTGATGGTGTCAACTACCGCTGGGGGTAGGTCACCTAGAACCTCCGCGTCCCGTCCAGGGACCAGACATGGAGTTTCCAGAGGTCTGGACGCGGGTGCCACAGGGTGCCCCGTCTCTGAGAGAGCAGGTCCTCTCTCAGAGGAATGGGCCAGGGAGGGGCTGTCGCGAGGAGCACAAGTTCGGGGAACCAGGTCCGGTTGGGCCAATACGGGGCAACTAACACGACCTGCTCCTCGTCCTCCCTGACTTTGCACAAAGTCTGTGCAAGAAGGCTCACTGGGGGAAACGCATACTTGCGTAGGCCCGGGGGCCAGCTGTGTGCCAGGGCATCCGTGCCGAGGGTCCCCTCGGTCAGGGAGTAGAACAACTGGCAGTGAGACGTGTCCGGGGCGGCAAACAGATCTACCTGTGCGGTCCCGAAGCGCCTGAAAATCAGCTGGACCACCTGGGGATGGAGTCGCCATTCTCCCGGTAGCACCTGCTGCCGTGAGAGCTCGTCGGCTGCACAGTTGAGCAGGCCGGGAATATAAATGGCACGAAGCGACCTCAGATGCTTCTGACTCCAAAGGAGGAGATGGCGGGCGAGTTGCGACATGCGGCGGGAGCGTAGACCACCCTGACGGTTGATGTACGCAACGGTCGCAGTGCTGTCCGTACGGACCAGTACATGCTTGCCACGAAGCGGCGTTTTGAAGCGGCCCAATGCAAGATGTACTGCTAACAACTCGAGGCAATTGATGTGCCAATGCAGTTGAGGCCCCGTGCACAGACCTGAAGCTGCATGCCCGTTGTACGTGGCCCCCCAGCCGGTGGCAGAGGCATCCGTGGTGACCACAGAGTGCCTGGACACTTGTTCTAGGGGAACACCTGCCCGCAGGAACGAAGGGTCTGACCACAAGCTGAGAGTTTGGCGACAGTGCGGAGTCACTTGGACCCGGCACGAGCCGCTCTGCCACGCCCATCTCGGGACTCGATCGTGGAGCCAGTGTTGGAGCGGTCTCATATGAAGCAATCCGAGCGGCGTTACCGCGGCTGCAGATGCCATATGCCCCAGGAGCCTCTGAAACAGTTTCAGTGGAGCCGCTGTTCTGCGCTTGAGCGTGCTCACGCAGTTCAACACTGACTGGACGCGGGCCTCGGTGAGGCGCGCTGTCATGTTGATCGAGTCCAACTCCATACCGAGAAAAGAGATCCTCTGCCCGGGGGTGAGTTTGCTCTTTTCCCAGTTGACCCGAAGCCCTAGGTGGCTGAGGTGACTGAGCACCATGTCCCTGTGTTCGCACAACAGCTCTCTCGACTGGGCGAGAATAAGCCAGTCGTCGATGTAGTTGAGAATGCGAACACCACGCTCGCACATGGGAGCAATGGCTGCCTCCGCGACTTTCGTGAAGACACGGGGCGACAGGGCCAGCCCGAAGGGTAAGACCTTGTACTGATATGCCCGTCCCTCGAACGCAAAGCGAAGAAACGGTCTGTGTCGAGGGAGAATCGAGACATGAAAGTACGCGTCCTTCAGGTCGATCGCTGCAAACTAATCTTGGGGACGGATGCACTTGAAAATGCGTTTCTGCGTAAGCATCTTGAACGGCAGCTTGTGAAGGGACCGGTTCAAGACACGCAGATCCAAGATTGGCCGTAACCCACCGCCTTTCTTGGGTACAATGAAGTACGGGCTGTAGAAGCCGGTCTTCATATCGGCTGGAGGGACCGGCTCGATCGCGTCCTTCGCCAGTAGGACTGCGATCTCTGCCCTGAGCACAGGGGCACTGTCCGGCGGAACGCGGGTAAACAGAATGCCCCTGAATGCAGGGGGGCGCCGGGCGAACTGAATCGCATAGCCGAGTCTGACAGTACGGATGAGCCAGCGAGACGGGCTGGGAAGCGCTAGCCAGGCTCCCAGACACCGCGTAAGCGGAATCAACGGCACCACAGACGTACCCGGGGTGGGGCAGCGCGGCGGAATGCAGGGACCCGACTCGGACGGCACAGCGGCCCGGAGTGGGGTCTGAATGTGTGGTGCAACACGTACCTGCTTCCGTCGAAGGGCAGAGTGAGTGTGTGGAGGCGGCAGAGCGTCCGGAACACAGCCACTGCTGCTCGCTGGCGATGAGAGAGGGGCTCGAGGGTGACAAGGCATAGCGTCGTCGACCGTCAAGCGCGCTCTCTTGGGACCCAGAGGTTTCAGAAATTGCTCTTTTATTGAATAAGTGGGTACCACTGAAGGCAGTGGCGGAAAAGGAACAAAAAGAAACAAAGGATTCTCCACCCGGCCCTCCACCGGGGGAAGGAGCGGTGCCTTCACCGTCTCCTGGAGAGCAACTCGATCCACCTCTGGGTCGCCCGTCTCAGGGTCGTTTGCACCTGCGCTTACCACCTGGTTTGGTAGCGGCCTGGACGGGCGTGGCCGACTTCCTGCGGCTTGCTCCACGCTGAGGCCTGGATGGTGGCTGCTGCTGCTGAGGCTTAGCGGGAGCGGAGGACGCCGCAGGAGGACGGCCTCGGCGACGAGCGGACGGAGGGTCTGCGGCCGGCGGACGGGAGGAAGCAGCGGGGGTCCGCCGGGGCAGGATGTGTCGGATAGCCTCCGTCTGCTTCTGGGCGGCCGAGAACTGTTGGGCGAAGCTCTCGACCGCATCGCCGAATAACCCAACCTGGGAGAGAGGGGCATCCAGGAACCGATATTTATCGGTGTCCCTCATGTCCGCCAGGTTGAGCCAAAGGTGGCGCTCCTGGACCACCAAGGTGGACATCGCCTGACCAACGGAACGCGCGGTTTCCTTCGTCGCCCGGAGGGCGAGGTCAGTAGCCACGCGGAGCTCCCGGAGGAGCTCTGGGTCAGAACCACCCTCGTTCATGTCCATGAGCGCCTGGGCCTGGTGGACCTGCAAGAGCGCCATGGCATGGAGGGCGGAAGCAGCCTGTCCACAGGCCTTATAAGCCTTCGCCGTGAGACCGGACGAAAACTTACAGGCCTTGGACGGGAGGCGCGGATTACCCCGCCAGGAGGAGGCGGACGCCGGACACAGTTGCATCGCGACAGCCCGCTCCACCGGGGGGATATCCACATACCCCTTAGCTGCCCCGCCGTCGAGGGTGGCGAGGGGGAGGAGCTACTAGAACGGATTCGGGCACTATACGGTGCCTTCCACGTCCTAGAGAGCTCCTCATGCACCTCCGGAAAGAAAGGTACCGGGGCGGCGCACTGAGAACCAGCACGGCCCGCCCCGAGAAACCAATCGTCCAACCGAGAAGGTTCGGGACGTGGCGGAGGATTCCACACAAGCCCGACCTTCTCGGCGGCCCGGGAAAGCATAGCCGCCCACTCTGGATCCGGCTCGGACAACGCTACACACCCAGACGGGGGCAACGCAGCCGAGTCGTCATCTCCACAGGAGTGAAGCTCCCCCTCCGATGCTGCGATCGACATCTGATCGTCAGCTGGCGCCCCAAAGGAAACGACCGGCCGTTCAGGAGAAGGACCGAGTCGATCGCAAAGGGGCGCGGATGGCAACAGCGCATGAGAGGCGTGAGGGGCCCGCGGAGATTGCCTCGACGGGGAAGCCCTCACGGTAATCCTCAGATCACCCTGGTCATGCGCCGAAGTAGGCTTATTCTGCAGGGCAGAATAAGCGCTAGATCGGGGCATAGGCGAGGGGACTGCACCTCCCGTGAGGTAAGCGAGTCTCGATCTAAGCGCTGCCATAGTCATATTCCCGCAATGGGAACATGAACTATTCACAAAAGCTGCCTCAGCGTGTTGAATGCCCAAACACGAGAGGCAACTCTTGTGGCCATCTGCTGGCGCCAGGGAACGACCGCATCCAGAAACGCACAAGCGGAATGACATCCTGAAAAGGACGCAGGGTCACGCTTGTGTTGCTCTTTTAGTAAAAATAACAAACAGAGGAAAGAAATAGACTCTTTAGTGCTGAAGCACCCAGGGGTAGCCGCGGTGTAATCGGGTACACTCTCAGATGAGGAACGCCCACGAGACCGACACACACACACACATAAACAGTGCCGTGAAAACGGCAGTTGTGATAAAGATGCTCGCAACCACCACTGATCGCGCCGTCACACCAGCACTGCAGCAGAGTTCTCTTCTCCCTCTAGTTGTCGACAGAAACAACGTTCAGCAGTCTGTAGAGTCTCAGAGTCAAACAAAGCTCGGCTCCGAAGCGAAAGACAATGAGTGCGGCGTCCGCTTCCTGTTTATACCCGCGCTGCGGGGCGGGGCGCGTGACGCGTTTCACGCACGCCAACGTTCATTGGCTTGTTCTTTAGATACTCGAAGTTGATAGGGCTCCCTGAAGTGATCCCCTAACGTCGTCACGTCGACGTCACGTCGAACGTGAGCGACTGAAGGGGAACCTCTGCTCTCTCTCTGTCCATGTCTGTCTATGTCTTCCTCTCTCTATCTCTAGATCATGGTCACTTAATCTGTATTTGGAGAGGATTTGTCTTTCTTTAAAATGTTTAATAAATAGATAACTGGCCAATTTAGTGGTTCTATTGAGGGTCAAGTAACATTGGAGTTTATTCTGGAGGTCAAAATGAGCTTTTAATGATTTATCATGAGTGTCTTTTAGATGTGTGTGGATTTCTTTAACAGTAGTTGTGGGGCTGTAGCTGTGTAGCCTGGCTACACCCTCCTACGCACTTCCGCTCAATTTCATTTTCTTTCAGTACTACGTCTGGGATTGTGCTGTTGACTTTGGTTTCCAGAAATCAATTCTTTGTAGGACCAATCAGCGAATAGAGGGAGTGGCTGAGAACGATGACGTTGATGTAGCGCGTCAGTTTGAGTTCAGTAATGGCAGCGGAGAAAGACGTGAGAAAAGCTATTCGGTCTGTTGTTGGAAAACTGCCGAATATGCAGAATTTAAAGCCGGAGCAAGAACAATGTTTGCTAAGTTTTGTTGCTGGCCATGATGTTGTCTCCCTCCTCCCCACGGGATTCGGGAAAATTTTGATTTTCCAGCTCACTCCGCTAGTGGGTAATCAGTTAGTTAAGGCGAACGATAGGGATGCAAAGCCGATAGTTGTTATCGTCTCCCCTCTTGTTGCACTAATGGAGGACCAAGTGAAGGAGGCAGAAAAGTTAGGAGTTCGTGCTCGGCAGCTCGGCGTGCACGATGACCGTGACATTTTGGACGGACGATTTAGCCTGGTGTTCGGAAGCCCCGAGTCCTAGCTGCTAAACTGTTGTTGAAGATGCACTCAGGAGTCATGTCAGTATCACAAGAATCACAAAATTTACTGTTCAGAATTTGAGCTGAATAGAACTTTGAGCCCCTTTGTGTACTCGTGCAGGACCATGGTTTGTGTGTCAGTTTTACATGTTGTAAATCATAAAAATTTGTTTATTTTTGTTCTTAATAAAAATGTGAAAACATACTTTGAAGACCATAATTTGAGTTTCAGTTTTAGATGGCAGTAGTTAGTTTGTTTTAATAAAAAAACTAAATGTCATAAATAAAAATGTACAAACACATACTTTGAAGACCATAATTAATTAAGGTAATTAAGAAACAATAAGACATAATATGAAAAATTGTTGTTTATTACACATCTGCAGATAGAGACAGATTATTCACTGTACAGCATTTGCGGCAGATCCGAAACGACCACAGCGGTGTATTTTTAATGATTTAGACCCAGCTTCGACCGTTGAATGAATACATCACTGTCCTTAGTGTCAAATATACATTTCAAATTAATAATTGTTCCTAGATGAACAAAACCTGCAGCTCTCGTTGACAGACATCCTATTGTAAACATAATCCTCTGATCATTCGGACTTGTTTCCGACCGGTTTCGGCGCATGACATACGTCAGGACCACACGTTAGCGATTGGCTATGACAGATCCTGAGTGACTCTGGGCAGATCCAATAGTTTTGAACTTGAACAGAGAACCCGCCTACAAGGAAGTAAACATTCTCAATGGAGCGAGGCCAGACTCTCTGTACAAATGAAATGTACGAGAGTCTGGTTGAACCAGGCTAGTAGCTGTGGCCAGTGGGGAGTATAGTCTGATGGACGAGTTGCAGAGCGAGTGTGTGTAGAGGATGAGGTTCTGCTGAGCTTTCATTGGCGAGGAGGCTTTATATTGGACTGACTCTGGATCAGATTGATGGAGGTGATGCCAGAACTGAACACATCTCTTCTGGATCTCGATGTTCAGCGGGTACAGGTCTAGCTCAGCCCTGCAGGCGGCACTGGATGTGTTTCTGTGGACCCCTAAAATATTTTTGGCAATTTCCAATTGTAATTTTTCTACTGGTGTTTTATCCCAATTTTTTAAATTTTGTACTGGTCCCCAAATTTCACATCCATTTAAAATAATTGGTTTTATTATTGAATTATATCATTTGATCCAGGTTTTAATAGGTAATTTTAAGTGTCCGCATCATGACTTTATAGCATCATAATATAGAATTCATAGACAATTGGAAAAGTTTTTGGGGCAAGCCTGACCTGTTGAAAAGAGATGGTATTCATCCCACCTGGGATGGTGCTGCTCTTCTCTCTAGTAATTTGGCTCATAGTCTTAGAGATAAAACATGACAATCTGGGGCTCAGGTCAGGAAGCAGACAAACTGGCTAAACCGACCGTCTGCTAGCGGCCTCACGTCACCAAGGTCAGATAAATCTCATCACATAGAGACTCTTTCACCTAGATATCATCATATAGAGACTGTGTCTGTTCCCCGAATTTGGAAATCCAAAAAACTGCCAAACCTTTCTAAGGTTAAAAATCTAATTGATGTTCAACAAATAAAAAACAGATATAATACAGATGAGCAAACGATAAAGCTTGGGTTGCTGAATATTCGATCCCTTAATTCAAAATCGCTCATAGTTAATGATAAGATTAAAGACTATAACCTAGATGTGCTGTGTTTGACAGAAACCTGGCTAAAACCAAACGATTACATTACTTTAAATGAGTCCACTCCGCAAGATTATTGTTATAAACATGAGCCTCGTCCGAAAGGCAAAGGGGGAGGTGTTGCTGTAATTTATAGTAATATTCTGAAAACCACTAAGAAATCTAGTTTTAAATATACTTCTTTTGAAGTGTTGGTGCTTAATGTAAAAATTTATAGTGTAAACAATAAATCACGTTTGAGAATTCTGCTGGCTACTGTATACAGGCCACCAGGGCACCATAAAGACTTTATCAAAGAATTTGCTGACTTTCTATCAGAATTAATATTGACTGCAGATAAAGTCCTAATTGTTGGTGATTTTAATATACATGTAGATAATGAAAAAGATGCATTGGGATTGGCATTTAAAGACATTATAAACTCAATTGGAGTGAGACAACACGTGTCAGGACCTACTCATTGTCGTAATCATACTCTTGATCTAATATTATCACATGGAATAGATGTTGATGGCGTTGAAATTCTGCAGCAGAGCGACGACATCTCCGATCACTATCTAGTCTCGTGTAAATTACATTTAGCCAAGGCTGCAAAGCCAACTCCATGTTATAAATATGTTAGACCTATCACTTCTGCCACTAAAGATTGCTTTATCAATAATCTTCCAAATCAGTTTCATAATCTCAGCATCCCAGATAGCTTAGAAGAACTTGATATTGCAACAGAAACTTTTAACTCTCTCTTTTCCAGCACTTTAGACACAGTTGCTCCGCTGCGCTTAAAGAAGATCAAAGAAAATAGTCCAACGCCGTGGTACAATGAGCACACCCGGGCCCTTAAGAGAGCAGCCAGAAAAATGGAGCGAAACTGGAAGAAAACAAAACTAGAGGTATTTCGGATTTCATGGAAGGAGAGCTCGATTGCTTACAGAGAGGCCTTAAAAGATGCTAGAACTAATTATTTTTCAACCCTATTAGAAGAAAAATAAACATAATCCTAGGTATTTATTTGAACAAGTGACTAAACTAACGAAAAAGAAAGCTTCAAGCCCAGAAGTTTATAAGAAACACAGCAGTAATGACTTTATGAACTTCTTCACTTATAAGATTGATAATATCAGGGACAAAATTATAACTATGCAACCGTCTACTACAGTATCGCATCAGGGAGTATATTGTAGTCTCTGTGAGGAACATTTTGATTCATTTGTTGCTATAGGAGAGGAAGAATTTTGCAAAATTGTTAATTCATCTAAATCGACAACTTGTATGCTAGACCCTATACCGACTAAGCTACTGAAAGAGATGCTTCCAGAGGTCATAGATCCTCTTCTAGATATCATTAATTCATCTTTGTCATTAGGATACGTACCAAAAACCTTTAAGTTGGCTATGATTAAACCGCTTGTTAAAAAACCGCAACTTGATCCTACAGAATTAGTCAATTACAGGCCGATCTCGAATCTGCCTTTTCTGTCAAAGATACTAGAAAAAGCAGTATCCTCACAACTGTGTTGCTTTTTAGAAAGAAATAATATCTGCGAGGATTTTCAGTCCGGATTTAGACCGTACCATAGTACTGAGACTGCTCTCATTAAAGTCACAAATGATTTGCTCCTATCATCCGATCGTGGTTGTATCTCTCTATTAGTGTTACTTGATCTTAGTGCTGCATTTGATACTATCGACCACAACATTCTTTTAAATAGACTAGAAAACTATGTTGGCATTAGCGGAATTGCACTAGCATGGTTTAAATCATACTTATCTGACCGATATCAGTTTGTAGCAGTAAATGAAGAGATGTCTTATCGATCACAAGTTCAGTATGGCGTACCACAAGGCTCAGTACTAGGACCGCTGCTCTTCACTCTGTACATGCTACCATTAGGAGATATAATTAGGAAATATGGAATTAGCTTTCACTGTTATGCTGATGATACTCAGCTGTATATTTCTTCAAAACCTAACGAAACTTACCAATTCACAAAATTAACGAAATGCATAGCTGATATAAAAAATTGGATGACCAGTAATTTCCTATTACTAAATTCTGAAAAAACAGAGATTCTAATCATTGGACAAAAAACTTCCTCACCTAATAACCTAGAATACTGTCTAACACTTGATGGCTGCTCTGTTAAGTCTTCGACGTTAGTTAGGAACCTGGGTGTGCTCTTTGATACCAATCTTTCATTTGAAAGTCACGTGTCTAGTATCTGTAAAACCGCATTTTTCCATCTTAAAAATATATCTAAATTACGTCATATGCTCTCACTGACAAATGCGGAACAATTAGTTCATGCGTTCATGACCTCAAGGCTAGATTATTGTAATGCTCTACTGGGTGGTTGCCCTGCACGCTTATTAAACAAACTACAGCTAGTTCAAAATGCAGCCGCTAGAGTTCTTACCAGAACCAGGAAGTATGACCATATTAGCCCGGTTCTGTCAACACTGCATTGGCTGCCTATTAAACATCGTATAAATTTTAAAATATTGCTGATTACTTACAAAGCACTAAATGGTTTCGCTCCCCAGTACTTGAGCGAGCTCTTAACGCATTATAGTCCTTCACGTCTATTGCGATCTCAAAATTCTGGCCAGTTGATAATACCTAGAATATCAAAATCGACTGCTGGCGGTAGATCCTTTTCCTATTTAGCACCAAAACTTTGGAACAATCTTCCTAACACGGTCCGGGAAGCAGATACAGTCTGTCAGTTTAAATCTAGACTAAAAACACATCTCTTTGGCTTAGCATACACATAACACATTATAGATTTCTATAATTCAATGTTAGGCTGCATAGATTAGATCAGCCGGAACCGGGAACACTTCCCATAATTCCTGATGTACTTTGTACATCATAAGAAGGATGGCCTCTACGCTAATATTAGTCTCTCTGTTTATCCCGAGGTTTACCGCAGACCGCCGGATCCAGGGCATATCCAGATCTGATGAAGGACCATCACATGGACACGTCGACACGCATTATCAGGGCTGTGAAGGTCCATGGACACCTCACCACTCATCTCCTCACCGGCCGGATGACCCAACCCAACCAGATGAACTGGATAATATCGTGAAAGTTCTGATCCCATCTGACTCCTGGCATTATGCTGCCTAACTCATAATCATACACTGTTCATTCGTTGGCCAAAGGAGGACTGGCCCCCCGACTGAGCCTGGGTTCTCCCAAGGTTTTTTTCTCCATTCTGTCACCTGATGGAGTTTTGGTTCCTTGCCACTGTTGCCTTCGCCTTTTGGCTTGCTTAGTTGGGGACATTTAATTTTCAATTGAACAATACTATTACAACATTGTTTTCCTGTTATCTCTGTAAAGCTGCTTTGAAACAATTTGTATTGTAAAAAGCGCTATATAAATAAAGGTGACTTGACTTGACTATAGCATAAAAAGCCCTCCGAGCCTTTTCACTGAGTGTTTTAACAGCCAGACCGAAGCGTCCCGAAGCGCTGATGTCGATGCCCAGGTAGCTATAGCTCGTGCTGTGCTGCAGGACCTGGCCTTTATACAGGAACTGGTGTTTGTGTTCCTGAGATCTGGCCTTCTTCTGGAACACCATGACTCTGGTTGTGTCCAGATTGACTGTCAGGGCCCAGTCGTGACAGTATTGTTCCAGCAGGGAGAGGCTCTGCTGAAGGCCCTCAGGTGTTCGGGACAGCAGGACCAGATCATCCGCGTACAGCAGACATCTGACCTCTGACCCCTGACCCCTGGCCTGTGTGTGGTGTAGAGTGAGGCCGGGCACAGTCGAGCTCTCCAGCGCTGATGCCAGATCATTGATATAGATGTTGAATAGAGTCGGGCTCAGACTGCAGCCCTGGCTTACTCCATGGCCCTGATGGAAGAACGCGCTTCTGTGGTTACTGATCTTCACAGCACTTTTGCTGTTGCTGTACAGAGATTTGATAATATCAAACGTTTTTCCGCCAATGCCAATTTGTAGGATTTTGTATAGTAGACCATCATGCCAAATTGAGTCGAATGCTTTTTTAAAGTCTACAAAACATGCAAATATTTTCCTTTGTTTGTCCTTGATGTTCTTGTTGATGAGTGTGTGGAGGGAATAAATGTGGTCGGACGTGCGCTGTTTTGGTAGAAAGCCAATCTGTGCTTTATTTCAAATCTTGTGTGATGAGATGTGTGAGACAATGCGTGTGTTTATGATACTGCAGAACAGTTTTCCTAAACCACTGCCCACACTTATGCCGCGATAACTGTTGGGGTCGAGTCGATCTCCTTTCTTGAATATGGGTGTGATGAGTCCCTCAGACCAGCTCTCAGGGACGCTTCCGGACCACAACACCAGATTAAAGAGTTTGGCTAGAGTTTGAATCATGCTGGGACTGCTGAGTTTAAGCATTTCGTTACTTATGTGATCTTGTCCACATGCTTTCTTTAATTTAAGATTTTTAATATGTTCTAATAGTTCAGATATTGTTATAGATTTATCTAATGGACTTTGATCATTTTTAATTGTTTTCTCCAAGTCTTCTAGAGTTTTCTTTATTTTACTTTGAGTTCAGCTGGTGCAATTTTTTCTATATACATTTTCAAAGTAAGATTTCCAAATTGTGCCATTCTGGAGTGACATCTTTAATTTGGGTTTTTCAAGTTTTTTATAAAGATTCCAGAAAGTGTTTTGATCTGCCGAATTATCAATTTCATCAATTTTGGTTTTAAATTTTTTTTCTTTTTTGTTCCACAAAAGTCTTTTATAATTTTGCAGACAGTCTGAATAAGAAAGCCGTAATGTCTGGCTGGACGGATCTTTGTGCTTTTTGTTAGAGAGTCTCCTCAGCTCTTTCCTGAGACCGGCACATTCATCATCGAACCACACATCCTTTCTTATTCTCTGTTGGGTTGGTTTATGTGTGCTTTGCTGTTTAATGTTAGATAGAGTCATCAATGTTTTGAATATGTAATTTAAGTTTTTTGTTGCTAAATTTATTCCATTAATATCTAAAGTGAAATCAGTGGACATAAATTCATCCAGCATTTTTGATATAGTAGGACTGTTCATATTTTCTTTGAATTGTTCTGAGTTGGATTGATTCCATTTAAGTTTGGGTTTCAAAGGAAACAGTTTTTTCAGAATCAAGTGGAGAAGTTTTAGTTATTTCACACGGGGGTTTCAGATAAAGCACAGTTTGGCAGTGATCGGAGATCGGGAGCTGAGGTCTGACTGTGAAGGCATTAATAAACCTTGGGTCAATATCTGTTATTGAATAATCAACCACACTAGTTCCTAATCTGGAGCAGTAAGTGAATCTACCTAATGTATCTCCACGAGTTCTGCCATTGATGATGTAGAGTCCTAAACCTTTACAGAGTTTTAACATTTGTTTTCCATTAATGTTCACTGAGTTATCGTAGCTGTTTCTCTGTGTGATATTCAATGAGGAGTGAAACGTGGTGTCATTGAGGATGTGGTCATTATCTACAATATTTACATAATCAATTCCTCGCCCTGTTCTGGCGTTTAAGTCTCCGCAGACGAGGACATCTCCTCTGGACTGAAAGTGTAAGATGTCAGCCTGTAATGTTGGAAAGCTTTGCTCTTCGTAATAGGGAGAGTCGTGAGGTGGGAATAGATGGCACAGAGGTAAAGGTTAGACTGTGGTATGATGGATTTCATTTCAAGCCAAATAGAAAAAAATGCATGCAAATAGAAAAAAACGCATGCAAATAGAAAAAAACACCCGCAAATTAAGAAAACATCTTCATCAGTTTCACAACACACGTGTGCTCCAAATACTCACAACACAACCAAATAGAGAAACGCGCTGCAAACGTTCACAACACAACCAAATACAGAAACGCGCTGCAAAAGTTCACAACACAACCAAATACAGAAACGCGCTGCAAACGTTCACAACACAACCAAATACAGAAACGCTGCAAGTTAAACAGACCGCAACGGAAATGTTTCCAGGGAACCAAATAAGTGACGGACCCGGCTGGGACGTGATAGACAGGACGTGCTTACAGCAAAGAACGTATATTTTTTATAAATTAACTATAATTTTAAAATAATATTGTAATATATTGTATATATAAACAATATTATAATATATTGTAATATTATACTTTTTTATAGTTCTTCTATACTCTTTGCTTACAGCTCAAAATTCTACTTTATTTTATTTTATATAAAAAAAAATCTTTTACCCTGCAAAACACACAGAGATTCATTTTTTATGACATACAACTTGTATACAGTATACAAAATGTATTAACAATATGTTCAATGTCATCAGAATACAAATGAGAAAAGAACAATGAGCTGGAAACTAAAATATAAATAAAAAAGATAGAGAAGACGAACATGAAGGCAAGATATTAATCTATACATCAGTTACACTTTACAAATTGTTTCATGTTATGTTTAAATTTTCATAAAGAAAAGTTTCATAAGAAATGTTAGTTAATGTAGGGTCCAAAGTTTAAATAAACGCATATTGTAACATTTCTTTTTTGTAAAGGAAAAATAAACAAATACATTTATTTGCAACCGTTATATTAACAGCAATATATTTCTGTCGTCAGAACAGCAGTTCAGCTGATGGACAACTGCTGCGTTGTCATGGGAACATCCTAGGTGAAAATAATCACGTTGGAAATTACGTTGTCTTTCGTTGCTCCCTTCATCAAGTGCGTTTTAAACGGCTACATAAATGGGACACTAGTGCCACGCTCACTCCAAAGTCCCACTTGAAAAGCTCTGCCATCTGCCCTTCGAAGGGAGTAGGGCATAGGGAGCTCACGAGCAATAAGCACGTCCCAGCCGGGTCCGTCACTTATTTGGTTCCCCGGAAACATTTCCGTTGCGGTCTGTGTTACTTGCAGCGTTTCTGTATTTGGTTGTGTTGTGAACTTTTGCAGCGCGTTTCTGTATTTGGTTGTGTTGTGAACTTTTGCAGCGCGTTTCTGTATTTGGTTGTGTTGTGAACTTTTGCAGCGCGTTTCTGTATTTGGTTGTGTTGTGAACTTTTGCAGCGCGTTTCTGTATTTGGTTGTGTTGTGAGTATTTGGAGCACACGTGTGTTGTGAAACTGATGAAGATGTTTTCTTAATTTGCGGGTGTTTTTTCTATTTGCATGCGTTTTTTTCTATTTGCATGCGTTTTTCTGTTTGCATACGTTTTTTTCTAATTGCATGCGTCTTCTTTAGCTTGCAGCACGTTGAGCTCTCTCGGCCTCCGTAAGATTTTCCACTTTTAGCAATTTTAATTGAATGGTTAAAATCGTTTTTGTGCCATATAAGTATTCCACCTGAGTCTCGGCCACATTTTATTTTAGAATTTTTTGATGAAGGAACTATAATTTCCTTGTATCCTATTGGACAGCGTAATGTCTCATTACTACGACACCACGTCTCATGAAAGATACAGATGTCCATATCTCTTACACTGCTGAGTAAGTCTTGGTCTGCAGTCTTATTACCAAATGTAGAAGAGTGCAGACCTTGTATATTCCAACAACTGATTTTAAAAGATTTCATGAGTAGGTTCTTCTATAATGTGTGTGTGTGTGTGTGTGTGTGTGTGTGTGTGTGTGTGTGTGTGTGTGTGTGTGTGTGTGTGTGTGTGTGTGTGTGTGTGTGTGTGTGTGTGTGTGTGTGTGTGTGTGTGTGTGTGTGTGTGTGTGTGTGTTATGCAGGTTATGTCCTCAGTCTGGAGCACATGATGTTCAGCAGATGTCTTATCTGGTTGAGTTCAGCGGCTGCAGGGTTCTGGGGTTGTTGAGCGGCCGCTGTGTAGCTCTTATGTTGTGATGGAGGTCCGGGGGCCAATCTGAGCTCTGCTGGAGGAAGAGGGCTTCTCGGTGTTGTGTAGCTCTTGTGTTGTGATGGAGGTCCGGGCGCCGATCTGGGCTCTGCTGGAGGACGAGTGTGTCTCGGTGTTGTGTAGCTCTTGTGTTGTGATGGAGGTCCGGGCGCCGATCTGGGCTCTGCTGGAGGACGAGCGTGTCTCGGTGTTGTGTAGCTCTTGTGTTGTGATGGAGGTCCGGGTGCCGGTCTGAGCTTTGCTGGAGGACGAGGGCTTCTTGGTGGCTGAGAGCTTCTTTTGTTATCGAAGTTTCTGTTTCTTGCTGTGTTTCCAAGGGCTGTGCTTTTCAGCACTCTGGCGAAGACTTTCACTTCCAGCTTGTTGAGATGAACGTGGTCATACATATGATGAGGCTGTATGTCTTTGTGATGGGCGAGATGAACATTGGGAATGAGTGCACAGCTTCTGGAGAGTTCCACATTATTCCCGTGGATCACGTGGAACGGCACGTCGGTGCGTGGCAGCAGTGTGGACAGAGTTATTCTAGCCTCTGGGAAACGCTGTGTGGCTCTGATCGCCACCTCTCTCATCACAGGGGCCACACGGCCCTTCATGGCCCTTAAGTCATTTGTCCCTGTGTGAATTATTATGTGCTTGTAGTTTTCGTGTTTACTCTCCGACAGGATCTGAAAAGCACTTCTTGTGTTTGGACACCAGATTTTCTTGGCTCTCATGTTTGGTAATAGAAGCTTCTCATTGACGTATTTCCCATTGGAGTCAGTCAGGATAAGAGTGTGTGTTTCTGTCGGGTCCTGTGCGGCGGAGCTGTGGGTCTGGGATGCTGGGTCAGTCGAGCAGTGATGCTCTTCTTCCACTGGTAGCTGTTCAGGGTGAGGATTCTCCATGAGCATCTCTGGACGGATCAAGGGTTTAGCAGAAGACTCTGTAGGTGTTGAAACAGAACTGAGTCTTTCTTTTAGGTCAGTGATGAGTTCATCTTTAGTGTGAAGAACTGATTTCAAGGCAGAGAACTCCTCCTGCATTTCTTTTCTAACGTCTGTTAGTTGTCTTCCTAAAGTTGATTTTACTTCCCTCAGTTCATCTTTAGTTTTCTGAAGTTCTGTTGACATTTCTTCTCGTTGTCTCTGCAGATATTCAACTTCTTGTTTTAAGTTCTTCATGTCAATTGTCATTTGTTCCATGTTGATTTCTTTCAGGTGGGACAGTATTAACTCTTTTATCTCCACTACTTCTACTTCCAGAAGTGAAAAATTATCTCTCATTCTTGACATTGGAGATGGGATCGCAGTTGCTGAAGTCACTGTCATCTTTTGGACTGCTTTTCCAGGGGACGCATCAATGTTCATATTTTTGTCAGCTTCATCAGACAGTGCCAGCCTTTTTATTACTTCAAAATCCTCAATAAAGACCTTGAGAGCAGACTCTGATCCCTGGATCATGACAGTGCCATTTTCATATAAGTTCAGGGTTAAAAATCTTGTTTCATCATTTTTGTCAACGTCTTCAAATGCTAAGATCTGTCTGCCTTTACAGATGCCTCTTTTCTTGATAAAGGTGAGATGTTGACATAAGGCAGTGTGCCATAAAGGGCTGTGTTCGGTGTAGAAGAGCAGGTTGTTCATGGCACTGTGGTCCTGTAGTTCAGCAAACAGTGTGTCAGGGCTCTCCTTCATCTGCTTGTGTCTGAGCATCAGCCTGGAGTGCTCAGAGCTCTTCTGAGGGTAGATGAAGGGGCGGGGCCAAGATGATGCGCTGGCCATGTTGATTTGGAATGTAAACAATCAACTGAAATAACTGCCACTGTTTTGATTTGTTTTGTTTTTCATCTCTCAGTGAATATATAAAATAGGCAAAAATGAATAAATAAGCCAAAAATGGGAAAAATATGACTTTCACTGGTCTGTTCACAATTCCAGTTGTGTCCAAAATGTCCAAAAATGTTTTTCAGTGCTGTTCTTTTAAACAGAAATCAGGCAAAAGTCCCTAGAGAGGTAAATAGCACTGTCTATTTAAAATATCTTTACCTCTCTTTTCCTGCAAGTTTTCTTATAGTTGTTGTTGTTTGCTTGATGTTATCCTTTCCAACATTAATATCCTCTTCTGCAGAGGGTTATCCAGTGATCAGCTTCTCTTGAACTTTTCCTCAGATTCAGGTGTGACAGTTAAAAAAAATAAAAAACTGTCCAGATTCAACAAAATCTTTGTTTAGATGTTGTCTAGGTGTTGTTGTATGTTGAATCCTCTATTTTCTCTAGAAGAGAGAGAGAGAGAGAGAGAGAGAGAGAGAGAGAGAGAGAGAGAGAGAGAGAGAGAGAGAGAGAGACTCTCTCTCCTCTCTCTCTTCTCCTCCTCCTCTCTCTCTCTCTCTCCCTCTCCTCTCCCTCTCCCTCTCACCCTCTCCCTTCCTCTCCCTCTCCCCTCTCCCCTCTCCCTCCTCTCCCTCTCCTCTCTCCTCTCTCTCTCTCCCCTCTCCTCCCCTCTCCCTCTCCCTCTCCTCTCTCCTCTCTCTCCTCTCTCTCTCTCTCTCTCTCTCTCTCTCTCTCTCTCTCTCTCTCTCTCCTCTCTCTCTCCTCTCTCCTCTCTCCTCTCCCTCTCCCTCTCTCCTCTCTCTCTCTCTCTCTCTCTCTCCTCTCCTCTCTCTCTCTCTCTCCTCTCTCTCTCATGCTCTCGTCTCTCACTCTCTCTCTCTCCTCTCTCGTCTCTCTCTCTTGTCTCTCTCTCTTCTCTGTGATTGTCATTAAGGTAAGGAGTGTTTTCCCTCCTCCTGTGTTTGTCTGGTGAGTGTGTTAACATCATGAAGACTCTGGCCGTCACACACCGTTATTTCCATGCTGGACCCGAAATCTGATCCTTTTTGTTACTGGAAAAGTGACCCGCATCATTTCTGCTAGAGTTTTAACATGTTTAAGGAAAATTAGGATTTTGGGTGGTTGCATGAAAAACTTTAATTCGCTCCGTCACTTTTTATTATTTTTTAAGTTAGAATTATTATCTAATCATTACATGTCACATGACACTCATTCACTCATTCGGTGAGGCACATATTTCTAATTTAATTTTTTTAGCATGTATAAATTAATATATATAAAACAGTTTTAATTAAAATCTAATTACAGTTTTTCTCGATTGCTAAGACACATTTCTTGAAAGCTGCTCTCCTTTTCTCTAAACTGTGAACACAAAACCCAATTTTCAAGCTACATTCACAAAACCTCAGACTCTTCTTGCAAAACCAAACTTTCACCTCAAAACAGTTCAATCTGTGCTCAAAACTGAACTATGTTGTCAAATCGTGCCCTGAGTCAATCAAAATTAAAAACACTACTGAACAGTCACTAAACACTGTAGAAAAATAAAAAACACAATGCTCAGGACATGAAGCTGAGAAATAAATGTTTATTGTTCACTGTAGGCTAAATGCATGTTGCAAAACAAAAAAAAAATCTGTGCATTTAGCACTTGTACAAAAAGACAAAACAGAAATCTTGCGCATTTACACGTAGCACTTGTAAAAACAAACATAAATCGTATGCGTTTACCACTTGTGTACAGTAAGCCCATGTAAAAATAAAGTACAAAAATATACATGGAATACTAGGCCTACAAACAGTTAGACCAACCCTACATTACAATACTACAGTACATTGGTACAGTGATGTACTGAAACATATGTTACAGTATACTGTGGTACAGTATATAGTATGTCATACAGTAATTGCTGTCAACATCTCTTCTCTAAATCTTTGGATTATGGTGGACACAGTGAATCTACTGATGTTTGGTTGTACCCTTTGTCAAGCCTCCCTCATGCTCATACCATGGACAAGAGCTGACCACCTCGACCAACTCGACCTCCTCTCACACAAACTCTTCCTCTCAGATTTCTATCCATTGTAGGGCCTCACAAACCAGTGCTCTCTGAACTGGCTTACTGTACTGTATATGTTCCCTCACATCATTAGCCACAAGTGTGATCAATTTTGAGTTGTTGTGTTCAAGTGGTGACACATGTGCTTTAATTGTGTTTGACTTCTGTCACCTGTGCTCACCATTATGCAGCACGGGTGCATCACAATGAAAATGTGTTGGCAAGTTGTGTCTAAACAGGTGAAAAGTGCTTATGGTTTTGCCAAAAGAGTGATTGATTCAATCAGAGGGTTCAGGCAACTGAGCATTTGGTTCAGACAATAGGGTTTAGTGTTTTAGCAATTGAGAAAAACTGTAGTAATTATTGCAATTTTTATCCTTAAAGGGATACTCCACTGGTTTTTCATATTAAACTATGTTATTCCCTTAACTAAGACGAGTTGATACATACCTCTCTCGTCTCAGTGCGTGCACTATATCTCTCTGTATTGCCGCAAAACTATGTTAGCACTTAGCTAGCACAGTGCATTAAATATGGGCCAAAAAGAGAAGCGACCAAACACTTCCTCGTTTTCCATATTTAAACACAGTTACTCGAGTAGTGTAACTCGACCAAGGCTGGTGACACAAAATAAAACGTTGCGCTTTTCTAAGCGTTTAAAATTGATGTAAATAACAGGGGGCAATATAGTCATCAATTTTAAACGCTTAGAAAATCACAACGTTTTATTTTGTGTCACCAGCCTAGGTCAAGTTACACTACTTGAGTAACTGTGTTTAAATAGGGAAAACGAGGAAGTGTTTTGTCGCTTCTCTTTTTGGCCCATATTTAATGCACTGTGCTAGCTAATGGCGCTTTTCCACTGCATGGTACGCTCGGTTCGGTTCGGTACGGTTCGATTCGGCGCGGAACGGTTCGCGCTCGGTTGCTTTTCCACTGCAGTTAGTACCCATTCAAAGTGGGTGGGACTGATCGTTACACTGTTTGTAGGTCCGGTGATAGCCGTGTGCGGCTAGCTGAGCTAGCTGCTACTTCTTGGAACACTTTTTCATTCTGTTTTGCCCCATCCAGCTCTCGCTGGACCCGCTCCTAGGCAACCAACGAGAGGAACGTCTGCACCTCGACCACGATTCAGCCATTTCCTTTTTAAAGTGTTGATCTCTTCTTTTTTTTCAAGTAAGTAAAACACAGGTGCTACCGTGTTGGCTGTTGTCTACTGGTTATATGACTCTGTATAGCGGGTTTAGTGTCTCGTGTCGCAAATCCAATGACGCTGGTAGTGACGATTCTGTCTGTCTGACCAATCAGTGATCTGCAGTGTTTCACGTCACATTTTAGTACCGGTACGGTACGCTTGGAACCTCAACAGACCAGGTACCATTAAAGCGCGCCGAAGCGCGCCCTACCGTACCGTACTATGCAGTGGAAAAGCACCACAAGTGAGCCGTACCGAACCGAACCGTACCGTACCATGCAGTGGAAAAGCGCCATAAGTGAGCCGTACCGAACCGAACCGTACCGTACCATGCAGTGGAAAAGCGCCATAAGTGCTAACATAGTTTTGCAGCAATACAGAGAGATATAGTGCACGCACTGAGACGAGAGAGGTATGCATCAACTCGTCTTAGTTAAGGGAATAACAGTTTAATATGAAAAACCAGTGGAGTATCCCTTTAACTATATGAACCATTAAGTAATCTACAGCAAAGGCACACATTTCTAATTTATTTAATATTTCATATTTGTTTTATTAAAATGTTAATTATTGCAAAAATGCCATTTTTGTATGTATGTAAAATTAAAATATAAATTTAAAATACTTAAAATAGCTTTAAATTGAATTAAGCAAGTAATCCTGAGGCACATATTTCTGATCTAATATTTTTATAATCATCTAATAAGTTAATATATGAAGAGTTCAGATGCAAAAGCCTCTAAATGCCATCTGAAATTTTCTTCTAAAATGATCATTTTTATCAAGCTTGTATATTTAAATTCAGTAATTTCACTTAAATGACAATTAATGGGTAATTTTTCTTGCCATTTAAGTGAGATTATTGAACTTAAATATACGAGCTTGATAAAAATGATCATTTTAGAATAACATTTCAGATGGCATTTAGAGGCTTTTGCATCTGAACTCGTCATATATTACTAATTTTAATTAAAATCTAAATATTAATTACTGATAAAAAAAATCGTATCTAAAGCTTTAACTGCATTAAGTAACGACACTGATTTAAGTTTCATGATCTTGAGTCCTCATTTGGAAGAACTGTTTTGACAGAAAACACAGATTTGTGGTCCGCCGACTGAGTGGGACGTTAAAGAATGAACACTCACTGATTAAGTAGTTGAGTTATTTAAAGATTTTGAGTAATTGAAACAGATAAGCATTATAAGATGTGGTTTAGTTAATAGTTAAACAGCTGCAGTGTGTTTGCAGGACCACTAAGAGCAGCTCTCACCTCTCTAGCGGCCCGTTTCATTTACACACACTCAAACACACTCTATATGATTCTGCTTTACAACCATTATATTCTCCTGAAAACTTCTCTCCCATGGAACGCTATAAGAGGAGACTGACCGAACCATTCCCTGCCGTCATATACAGCAAAATACTGAGACAGGAAGATTATGTAGTAATGAATTATCTAAAAATGTGTGTGTATATAAATATAGTATATACACTACAGTTCAAAAGTTTGGGGTAGGATTTTTAATGTTCACCAAGGCTGCGTTTATTTGATTAAAAATACAAAACAAACCCAGTAATATTGTGAAATATTATTCTAATGTAAATCAGCTGTCGATTTAGTAAAGTGTAATTTATTCCTGTGATCAAAGCTGAATTTTCAGCATCATTATTCCAGTCTTCAGTGTCACATGATCCTTCAGAAATCACTATAATATGATGATTTGGCAAAAAATTGGCAAAATCCTTACCTTTCATTGAAGTAAAAGATTTAAAAGTGGGGGGGAAATCACATTATAAAATAAATGTTTTTCTCCAAAACACGTTGGCCACAATTATTCATACCCTTTTATTAAATACCTTTTTGCAATCTCCTTTTGCCAAGATAACAGCTCTGAGTCTTCTCATATAATGCCGGATGAGTTTGGAGAACACCTGACAAGAGATCAGAGACCATTCCTCCATACAGAGTCTCTCCAGATCCTTCAGATTCCCAGATCCATGTTTGTGCTTCTTCTTCTTCCATATTGTGGCTTCAGTTCAGCCACTCATTTACTATATGGTTCAGGTCAGGGAACTGGGACGGTCATGGCAGAAGCTTCATTTTGTGCTCCCTAACACATTTTTGTGTTGATTTTGATGTTTGTTTTGGATGTTGTCCTGATGGAAGATCCAACCACGGCCCATTATAAGATTTCTAGCAGAAGCTGTCAGGTTTTGATTTTTTATCTGTTAATATTTGATAGAATCCACAATGCCATGTGTCTGAATAAGAAGTCCAGGACCTCCAGCAGAAAAATAGGCCCACAACATTAAAGATCCAATGGTAAATTAAATTGTACACATGGGATACTTTTTATCCTTGTGTGCACCAAACCCATCTAGTGTGTTTGCTGCCAAAAAGCTCTTTTTTTAGTTTAATCTGACCACAGAACCTGTGCGTTTGAAGATCCAGTCGTGTCTGACACCTGAATATGCTGGAGTTTGTATTTGGAGGAGCGAGGAGCATTTTTCTTAAAACCCTCCCAAACAACATGTGGTGATGTAGAGGTTGTTTGATTTTTTTTAATAGGCTTTCTGACCCCAAAACTCAACTAATCTCTGCAATTCTCCATCTGTGATCGTTGGAGAGTCTTTGGCCACTCAAACTTTCCTCCTCACCGTCTATTAAGAAAATATAGACACGCGTCCTCTTCCTGGCAGAATCGTAACAATCGTAACCCTATTGTTGATTATAACTTCTTAATTATTGCCCTGATGGTCAAAATGGGATTTTTAATTCTTTAGATATTTTCTTACATCCACTTTCTATTTTGTGATGCTCAACAATCTTTAGATGCACATCAGAACCATGTTCTGTGGTTTTACTCATTGTGATGTATGATTAAGGGAATTTGGCCTTTGTGCTTCCTCATATTTAAACTCCTGTGAAACAAGAAGTCATAGCTGGACAATTTCATGTTCCTAGTCACCCTGGTGTGCTAAAAAAGGTAATATTAATGGGAATATACTTCATAGATATTTTATTCATAAAAAATTCTAGGGGTATGAATAATTGTGGCCAACATGTTTTGGAGAAAAATATTTATTTTATAATGTGATTTTCCCCCAAATTTCAATTCTTTTACTTCAATGAAAGGTTAGAATTTTACCAATTTTTTTAATGAAAGATCAAAAGGATAAACGATGCAGATTTATTTTTTGCAGCCATTTTTGATCATATTTACCAGGGGTATGATTAATTCTGGGCACGACTGTATATCTCATATACCCCAAACTTTTGAACGGTAGTGTTATTTATATATATATTTATATATATATATATATATATATATATATATATATATATATATATATATATATATATATATATATATATATATATATATATATATATATATATATCATGTAAACCTGGAAATAAAAACAAGATTATTTTAAAGTATTACAACAAATAAGCTTTATGATATAAAATTATTAAGAATATTTCTAGAGGCAGAAATGAGTTGCATTGATCATTGACTCCTTTTCACTTCTGTATCTTTATTTTTATGTGTTTCCTGCAGAATTTTGTATTTGCTATTCGATATAATGGCATGGAAGTATTGTATTACATACTTTTACCAAATGTAACTTTTTTTTGTAATTTATTAAAGAAATTAATATTTCTATTAAGCATGTTGCATTAAATTGATCAAAAGACCAATCAATTGATTTAGTGACATTTAAATACAAAATATTTCTTATTCAAATAAATGCTGTTTTGAACTTTCTGATCATCAAAGAATCCTGAAAAATAAAATGTATAACAGTTTCTACAAAAAGATGACTTTGATAATCAGAAAATTAATCATATATGATTTCTGAAGGATCATGTGACACTGAAGGCTGGAGTAATGATCTGAAAATACAGCTTTAATCAATAAATTATATTTTACAATATAGACACAGAGAAAACAGTTATTTTAAATTATAATAATATTTCACAATTTTTACTGTATTTTTGATCAAATAAATACGAGCCTTCTTTCAAAAACATGAAATAATCTTATATATAAATATCGCCTGTCTAACTGACCTTCGTAAAGTCAGAATATCCCATTAGAAAAGTGCTGCGAAAAAAAAACAACGTTTTTATTAGTTAGTCCATCATCAGACATGATAAAGCATCAGGATATGATTGAAACAGCTGTGTGTTGTTGTCCTCGACTCTCATTACCTCTTAAATCTTGTTATTTTCCATGCAAAAGACAAACTCCCGGCCTGTTATGCACTCCGCCACCGCTTTCCCTCTGAAAAAAACAAAACCCCCGAACCCAAACACAAAACAAAGGCCAGTTCTGGCAGGCTAATGGTCAGTGATTGTGTGTTTAAGGTGGGAGGAGATGCGGCTCTACTTGTGATGTGACGGGCCTGTATTGAGCTTGTGAGAAAGGAAGCGCCAGGAATATCAATGCATCCTCTGCGTAGATTTCCAGCAGAGAGTGACGTGCGTGTGGGGAAACTAGGATACTTTCCTTATTATGGATTTGACATGAACTTGGCCTCGGGCCGTGGGGAATGTGATGAATGCATTATTTGATCTTCCTGTCTTTGTTTACCTCAGCGAGCGGCCCTTCTGCAACACACCGCTAGTGCACGTCAGTAGATGCTTTTAATAAACAGTAATCACTTCCGGCCCGTTTGATGGACTGCTGGAACAGTAAACTGCTCAAATTATTTTTGGCAAAACAATGGACTGAATTCCTGGCGTGGAAAGCAGATTTTATGAGTTTATGAGCTCAAGGCAACGACGATACGAAGCATTTAGCCGCTGACTGATGGGAACCTTGACATGTTATCTGTGAATGAGCGATTACTGAGGAAAAGCTTGTTTGCATGACAGACTTAAACTCTATTACACTGAGCATGAAAGCAGTCGGATAAATTTATAACCAAAAAATTTAGTTGCAATGATATACTGTTATAGTTTTTACTTTTCTTGAGCATCAAATCATCATATTATAGTGATTTCTGAAGGATCATGTGACACTGAAGACTGGAGTAATGATGCTGAAAATTCAGCTTTGATCACAGGAATAAATTACACTTTACAATATATTCACATTTCAATTGTAATAATATTTCACAATATTTCATTTTTCACTGTAAGAGAGAATGAAGGGCACCATCTGTCACTTTGAGTGATTTATGGCCCTTGATTGACCACGCCCCTTTTTCCCACGCTAAGCCCCGCCCCTTTTTCCCACGCTAAGCCCCGCCCCTTTTCCCCACGCTTAGCTCAGCCCCCTTTTCCCACGCTTAGTCCCGTCCCCCTCCCACCCACTTCCGGAGAGATCATGTGACCGTGGGAATTCCCACGGTACGGAAACCCTCCCATTCGAACCGGTTCCGGAACCCCACCCATTCGAACCGGTTCCGGTCTGGGCACGTGTTGTACACCTGTTACGAGCACCTGTCTTGATCAATGTAAAAAATGTTCAAAATAATGGAAAAACATTCAAAACAATACATTTTCAATCCTTTTAAGAAGGATAGCAGAAAACAGAGATAGGTTTAGTGTTTTTTATATTAACATGTAGTGATTTAAAACCATTAAATCCATTTATATCATTAAAACATAGTAATGTTCCATTTTACATAAAACATCTGTTTTAAAAAAGTGTTTTCAATCACAATAATAACTAAAACAGCGTGTATTAAAATTATATCAAGTAAATAGTTATGTTTTCTTAAAACATCTAACATCGCTTGTATTAAAATTACATCAAACAAATAGGTCTAATATGTCTTCAGTGTTCACACACACTTGTAAGTTGTTTAAACTGCATTTCTTAAAGTTATCAAAGTGTTTTAGTTCTTAAAACATCTAACATCGATTGTATTAAAACTATTTCTATCATACATTTACAACTATTTTCTATCATACATTTCACCTGTTACGTGTATCTGACTTGATCAATGTAAAAAATGTTCAAAATGATGGAAAAACATTCAAAAAATACATTTTCAATCCTTTTAAGAAGGATGTCAGAAAACAGAGATAGGTTTAGTGTTTTTTATATTAACATGTAGTGATTTAAAACCATTAAATCCATTTATATCATTAAAACATAGTAATGTTCCATTTTACATAAAACATTTGTTTTAATAAAAGTGTTTTCAATCACAATAATAACTAAAACAGCGTGTATTAAAATTATATCAAGTAAATAGTTATGTTTTCTTAAAACATCTAACATCGCTTGTATTAAAATTACATCAAACAAATAGATCTAATATGTCTTCAGTGTTCACACACACTTGTAAGTTGTTTAAACTGCATTTCTTAAAGTTATCAAAGTGTTTTAGCTCTTAAAACATCTAACATCGGTTGTATTAAAACTATTTCTATCAAACATTTACAACTATTTTCTATCATACATTTAAAAAAGTTGTGTTTTTTCACAATAACACAGTGTTTAAAACTATTAAAATAACTTATATCATTAAGATACTATTGTCTTTAGTGTTCATACACGGCGCTAATATTAAAATTATATCAAGTAAATAGTTGTTTTCTTAAAACGTCTAAAACCACGTGTATTAAAATTATATTATGCAAATACATCTAAAACAATAGTTCTATTTTTATCACGCATTTAAAAAAGGTGTACTTTTCACATAACACTCAGTGATTAAAAACCATTAAGTCATTTTTATATCATTAAAACACAGTGTAGACCTTTACCTTTACACATTATTTAGTAAAATGTTCCATTTTACATAAACCATATGTTTTAAAAAAGTGTTTGCAATCACAATAATAACTAAAACAGCGGGTGTTTAAATTATATCATGTAAATAGTTTTTTACTTAAAACATCTAAAGACGGTTGTATTAAAATTACATCAAACAATAGTTCTATCTACATTTAAAGAAGGTGTGTTTTTTTTGTGAGTACGTGAATTAGGTTTTATGCATGTGAAATTGTTTAGACATGTGTGAATGATGTTTTTTGCGTGAATTATAATTGAGACTATTCTGCTTCCATATGTTTTTCACAATAACGCACGGTGCTTAAAACTATTAAAACAATTTATATCATTAAGATACTATTGTCTTTAGTGTTCATACACATGAAAAAAGTTTAAAAGTGTTTTCTTAAAGTTATCAAAATGCGTTAGCATTAAAAAACATCTAAAACCGTCTGTATTAAAATTTTCTATCATACATTTAAAAAAAGTTGTGTTTTTCACAATAACACACAGTGCTTAAAACTATTAAAACAACTTATATCATTAAGATACTATTGTCTTTAGTGTTCATACACTGTGCTAATATTAAAATTATATCAAGTAAATAGTTGTTTTCTTAAAACGTCTAAAACCATGTGTATTAAAATTATATTATGCAAATACACCTAATTACTATATTTGAAGTTGCACTTTCCACAATTACACATCGTTTAAAAATATTAAAATGTTGTATAAAGTTAAAATACACATATCTTTAGTGTTTCATACACTTGTAAAATGTTAAAACATTAATGAAAAAGTTTAAATTGTATTTTCTTAACGTTATCGAAATTTTCTAGCATTAAAACATCTAAAACAGTGTGTAATGCAATTTTATATCAAACAATAGATCTATTTTCTATCATACGTTTTCTAAAAATTAAAACATCAAACAATATTAAAGCATATTAAAACTTTATGTTAAAAATCACAGTATCAAAAACACATGCATATTAAAAAACTGACTTACGTTTTTTTACATCCATGCTTTGTTGTTGAAAGAAGAACAAAAGTAATCCTGTTTAAAGATTTAATCCACCAGCAAAGATACAACCAGCACCAGCGGGATTGTCCAAAGGTATTAATCCATCTCCAAAGGTATATCAAACTCCAAAACTTTAGAGATTTTAATTCCAAAAGCTGTGTAAATGTAATTCCCCAGGAGCTCCGCGAAACACGTCTACACTCTTACATCCCAAAAGTTAGACTGACATCCGTGAGGTCTACAAAGCAGCCTGACATAGACTCCACCCCTAGACCCTCCCACAACAGGTGCTGAGGCGAGTTCCCACGCGCACACACGCTCTCTTCCCACGCGCACACACGCACACACATACGTCACACAAGCACTCGCACATAATGAAAGAAGAGACGCCCCGTGCTCCGTTTGAAAAGCCGCAAACTCGACGTAGGCCTACATTCTCTTGGAATTTAGGCTACGCTACTACAGAGTCAGACCCAAAGACTCGCGGAAGATGCCTTTATGAAGCTATGATGGATTTAACTTTAGCTCCGCGAAAATTACAAGGATCATGATTCACAAAATGAACCGGCGGAACATGCGGAATATATTTTTCACTTGTCTGGAGGACGTGCGTGTAGGCGTACATGTGATTTTGACATGGATTTACGTGATGGCAGATTGATCAATGTGGATATAACGATAGAAGGTTTACATGGAATACAACAGAGCACCTTCGATTTGGTTTTCACAGAGCGAGATATTGGATTTTATTTTTTACCACATTATGGATTGGTATGAAAAGACTGAGGAGACGGATTAACAAATGAGGAATATACAGACTGCTCGTGGACCACGTTAATAAATACCCACGTATTAGGTTATAAGGTATATGTATAAATGTAATTAATGTAATAAATAATAAATATAACCTACTTCCTTTGCATATCCTTTGCATCCATCCTTTTTTGTTGGACATCCTGTATCCATTTAAATACACTGAAGCAGAGAAGTTAAATGTGAACCGGAGTTTTTACACGGTCCTTCGAACAGGATAAACATGACATGCACGACATAACACTGTACATATAACACGGGTAGATCACGTAACGATCAACGTGCAAACATAATTAACATTGTAAACATTAGATGGAATGCCTCATTATCTAAATTCTCTCTTATGAACGTATTATACAATAAAATATGCACATGTGTTTACAATTAGTTGCACGCACACACATATTCCTTAGTTAACAACACTTGATTTGAACTATTATTTACATTGAACAAGCGAAGTTCGCACTCACACACAAACACACTCCTACAATGTATTGTCTGTGGTAAGATCAGGGACTTGTTTTTAATTAAAGAAAGTTTCGTTTTTCACATATATTTGAAAAGTTCACCAACACATTTAAAAGTTTTAAAAAAGTTGTATAAAGTTATGGTTGGTATTCGTACATTTTACTACATTATCAGAACATGTTAGAGAATGTTGTTACTTCTTTTTAATTCTGTATTTTTACAGACCTAAAACCATGATGCTTCAAAGTATGGAATATAAGTTTTTGAACATTTATAAGATTTTGAACATTTATAAATTTGTGTATTGCAAAAGCAGAAGTCTATTTTTTATTCTGTATTTTTACAGACCTAAAACCATGATTAGAAGTAGTCAAAGACAAACGATTTTGAACATTTATAAATTTGTGTGTTGCAAAAGCAGAAGTCTATTTTCCTTTGAAAAACAAACCTTGAAACAACTATGCTTTCTTAGAATGTCATCAGCCGTAGAAATGTCTTGCGTACGTCTCTCTCACAGCTATCGCCGGAATTCCCCTCATCACCTAATGTACACCTAAAGAAAACATTTACAAGGATCGTGAAACATGTCTTAAATTGAAATCTATAAGTGACCCTCAAATTCTGTGCATGCAACAAAACACATCGCAGCCGTGTACGATGATTTATCATAAAATTACTTCTGTCACATTGTTTGAAGAAAAAAACTTTAATCAGCTGGTGCTTAATAACTATTGAAGTTATTAAACAATGAATTCGGTAATGATGTGTTTTATGTGTTATATCTTGTTTTAATTTTAACTAAATACATTTGAATGCTCTAAAGGTTTATACCTGAAGTTTAACATATTAATACATGGTAAAAGTTTTTCTTTTACATCCTATCTACTTTCTAAATGCTTGTTACAACTCTTATTGCGAACAATCCACCCATGCATATGTTTTGATCTTGTAATGTTTAATCAAAATGTTGTAATTGGAGTGAAAATCACTAAGTCACTAAACAATAGTTACACCCTCTGTTTACGACGTCATGACGGATACGCCCCCTCCAGTAGGGTTATATATCCACCCTGATAATCTCACAGAGAGACACAGAGCCGGTGACCTCCTGACAGAGCTGACCTAACAGGACAGTACGAGTTCCAGCATAGACATGTATACTACTACAACATCTCAGCGATCAAAGGTTGAAGGAACATTGTCTGATTGTTACATGGACAACCAAAGAACGCTTCAACATTCTTATATACCTGAGCATGACACGCATTGTGCTTCTTCGACTGACATCACTATGGAGGATCTGACCCATAACCCACAACTTCAGAATGTTAATGCACAAGACTTGGATGATCGTGCTGCAACGACTCAATCACATGACATTCCAGGAACTATCCGAATCTTTCAACATCGGATAGGGGATAAAGTTTACACCATCCATGAAGTTGAGTTCTAAAAATCTAAAAACTTTGGACTAAAAGCACGATGGAGCATAACTGCCCATTGAGTTCTGAAGATGCTGCAAACAAGCCTACGGTGTTTGACTGTGCCATGAGCAAAGAGTGCCGTTTAAGAGATACCATAGACTCTATGTTTGAAGATTATTTTAGAGCCCAGATGGTTGACTTGATGCATAAGATCATCGATGCTGTGTGTGATTCGAATAAGGACTGTACGGGAGATACTAGACGTGTAACAAAACTCAAAAATGAAATGATTGTAAGAGGCCTAACAAATTCATGGCGTGATGTTACGATCGTGTGTCTTAATGCCAACGAGCCGATCTGTGTAATCCTCAGAAAAGTTCTGGGTGTGGTGTTTGATTGTAGGGACGAGTTTGGAGTTCTCTGTATGTGTACGTTTGTAACAGATCTATGTGCGTCACTGTTTTCAAAAAATGAGAAACTCTGTGCCGTCTGCGAAATCGTTGAAACTCTACTCAGCTACATCCTAGAGGAAGACAACACAGCCTGCAAAAATTTTATTTTCTGTTAGACAAACTTTAATGTCATTACTATTGTTTTACTTTTACTTATTGTTTAACATTTCAATGTATGAATATATTGTATAACGTTTCAATGTATGAATATACTGTTTATCTCTCAATATATTGTTTAAATAAATTGTTTTTAAAAAATATTTTGTGGCCATGTCTGAGATCATAAAAACAACATCCAACCCTAATCCAGACCATTAGGAGGTATTAAATAATAATAATTAAATGATCTTCATTCTTTTGTTTAGCTGCATTTAAAAAAAAATGGACAAATGGTTTGTATTATACCCATACCTCACAGCATCTTTTGAATAATAGACAAGCTGTTTAAATTGAGTTTAAACAATGCCAAGTGTTTACACGCTGGGGTGCCTCCAGAAATTCTGGGCCCTATGGAAAACAAAGTTTCTGGGGCCTCCTACATTTTTTACAGATAAAATTTAACCCAATAAAAATGCCCTGTATACTTTAAAATGGGTACTTAGCACATTGCATAAATAAATTGTCTAAAGATGTGTACAAACAAACAAGAGAAAAATGTAGAAATATGTAGGCTACTTGTTTACATAAAAGGGAGAACATTTATTATCTCAATTGCTGACTCTGCATCTGTATAAGTCAAACACACGTAATAATAACCATATTATTTTTATTGGCCTATTATAAAATATTAAAATGGGGCCTCCTACATTTTTTACAGATAAAATTTAACCCAATAAAAATGTCCTGTATACTTTAAAATGGGTACTTAGCACATTGCATAAATAAATTGTCTAAAGATGTGTACAAACAAACAAGAGAAAAATGTAGAAATATGTAGGCTACTTGTTTACATAAAAGGGAGAACATTTATTATCTCAATTGCTGACTCTGCATCTGTATAAGTCAAACACACGTAATAATAACCATATTATTTTTATTGGCCTATTATAAAATATTAAAATATCTATTTTGTAAACTCCTTATAGCAAATGGTTACTATAGACACATGTTTTATTCAATTTGATATAATTTTTTCTGGGGCATTTTATTTACATTAAGAACGTCAAGTTTGACAACATCGATAGCAGCAGCACTGTGACTTCACAGAACACGGGACACATACACGGCAAACTGATTTTGTAATTTTTGAAGCGTGTAGATAACTTTTAGTTTTGTAAAGTTATCATCATGTGGTGAACACAGTAGATAAGATGTGTTTAGAGGCTTCAATCTTCGTGAAGTTTCGCGCTCAGGCTCACTTTGTTTGGCTGAGACGAGGACGGGGGGGGACGTGGGGGAGGAGGAGGTGTGTGTGTGCAGCCAGCAGCCGCTGAATCTGTAGGCTTGTTCGACTTCATGCAGCTCTGCGCAAACCGATCGGCGGCTGACTTGAAGCAGTGCATGCCGGTTAGAAATTCTGTCCGACTTGATACAGCGCCGACGCCACGTGACTGTGACGTATGCCATCAAAGTAGCGCGAGAGCGATTCGAGAGTAGCCGGAGGACTCAGCCAGCGCAGCTTCTGAAGAGCGGCTGCAGGAGCTCTGATGACGACACAGCTGTTCCACGATTCGCTGGACTCACTGCATGACGACGATCACGTGCGTTTCGTGTTTATTCTCACACATTTAGTTCCACTAAAGCTCACAAATCAGTTTTTTATAACAGTAAACACTCTTTTCATGTAGTCGAGATGTATTGTGTTATGTTTATCAAAATAAAACTGATTAAAAAACGTTGATTACACTTCATTGATAGTAGCTGTAGACTTATGTTGAACTTTATTCTTTTTCAAACAGACGCTGTATGAAGCAGTACATAAAGTATTGAATGAAAATGTCTCTGAAACATTTGTGTATTTTGTAAATATTGCATTTATTTCACTTCAGCTGTGGTAAAGTAGGCTATACAAACACCACGTGAGCTGTCACTACGGGAACCAGAAAGTGTCCGACTTCACGTCTCCGTTTGCAGCTCCTCCCCGCCTGCACACGGCTACTCTCGCCGATCGCTTACATCCAGCCCAGTCAATGTCGAACACACCTATCGTCTACGAGACATGATAACCCCCAAGACAATAGAGATGTTGTTATTGTTGGATGTAAATCATAATTCAGTAATTATTTTACTAAGCTAGCTAGATAAAAGCGGGTCATGTAGCAACAAAAATAAGTAACTCTGAAAGTTTTGGAATACAGGCAAGCTACCTTTCTTTTTGAAAAACTGTGACACATACTGTCGACTTCGGCGTTCTCTGTCTTCTCTTTTCCTTCTTTTCTTTCCGTTTTTGATGCACTGACTTTATGTGACATGCCTGCGTGTGTCACACTGTCTACACTGCATTGCAAGTGCAATAAGCGAGAGACGCTACACTAGCGATCGTAGCTCGGACAGTGCAGGTGGAATGAACCATTGTGAGGGGGAGGGGTGTAACTGAAAACAGTAAATACATTATTTGTAGAATGACAATGTAACATATTGAGTTCTTAGATCTGTTTTGTGTTATCTCAGTGTTTCTTGCTGTATGTTTATTTGTTTTTGTTTAACTGTGATTGGAAACAGTGTTCCCCAACCTCAAAGAATATGTATGTTACAGACGTAACAATGGTTTATTCAGAATGTAGATTACTGTTTTAAAGCTGACGTGCGGGGTTTAGGCCTATATACAATAGGTACATTGCTTATATTTAGATGTCAAAATAAATAATCTAAACCATACTATCATACCTAAATATCTCTCACCATAATATCTCTCTGGTGACATGCTGGACTTACAGTTACTTCTGATGCATTGTGACTGTAATTTACATTAGTGTTGTCACGGTACCAAAATTTCAGTATTCGGTACCAATACCAGTAAAAATTCACGGTTCTCTGTACCAATTTCGGTACCAAAGCTTAATTTAGATTAAATTTACATATATTAAAGTGTATATCACAGTTACAAAGATTAGTTATGTTTTCTTAATAAAGCATCTAAAACATGGTGTATTCAAATTTTATATCAAGCAATAGATCTATTTTCCAACATATATTTGAACAAAAGTAGTAGTTTTAGTATATTTAGTGTTATTACACATTTTTTAAATTAAAACATATTAAACTATGTAGATATTAAAACTACATTGTGTTAAAAATCATGTTTAAAACTATGTACTGTATAAAAGTGTGTTTTTGGCGGTCACCATACACTTGTAAAATGTTAAAAACGTTTAGACATAAAAATAAATAATTAATGAAATTAAAAAATAATTAAATAATTAAATAAATAAGTTTTAAATTGTGTTTTCTTAAATTTATCAAAATGTTTTAGCATTAAAAACATCTAAAACAATATGTTTTTAAAATGATATCATACAAATATAGCTAATTACTATATTTGAAGATGTACTTTTTTCACAATTACCTAGTGTTTAAAGATGTATAAAGTTAAAATACACATATCTTTAGCGTTATTACACTTAAAACATCAATGAGAAAGTTAAAATTGTGTTTTCTTAAAGTTATAAAAATGTGTTAATATTAAAACAGCGTGTATTCAAATTATATCAAGTCAATAGTTATGTTTTCTTAAAACATCTAAAACCGTTTGTTTTAAAATTACATCAAACAATAGGTCTATTTACATTTTAAAAAGTCTTACTTTTCACATAACACTTATAGTACTTAAAGGCGTATAAGAGTTTGTATTTTCAAATGTGTTTGCATTACAATAATATGGTACAGGTACATCATGTCAAACTTGTACAATCCGAGAAACAAGCCGTGAACGGTGTCATCTGCTATCTGACAAGATGACTAAAACTAATGATAAACCGTCATTTGCAAACTTTTGTGTATTTCTTATAAACAAATGCTTTTTCATTTCTCTTTTTTTAGTGATTTGGTCTTTTTGAATCTTGTATGTTTGTTTGGACGTGTGTGATTTCTGTATAAAGATTATGTTTTAAAGTTCATAGGCTTTACAAGTGTGGAACGTTGCATCACTGCGGTGACAAAATATGTTGATGTGTGTAAAATACAACTATAATATCTAACATATTGTAGATTGCAAACATTCCATTATCTGTTTATTTTGGGTTAGAGAACATTCTTAGCTCATATGTTTCTTTAATTTGTGTAGGATGTTGAAAAATAAAAAAGTATTAGTTAATAACAAACAAACAAACAAAGACTTTAAAGCAACATGGAACCATAATATAATATATAATGGTATAGTTACATGTCGAAGCATACTCCACAGCTTGAAGATGACTTCCATAAAGTTTATTTTAGTAAAGGTATGCCTGGATGAGACGATTACACCAATATGAGCTTTTCTCGAACATTACATGTTTGCACTATGCCTGAAAAGTACATTTTCATTTTCTCTTTATTTGAAAGGCGGCAGTGTTACATTAATCATCATTAAAACAATGTAAATGTACCCGAGCTAGCTCAAGAGTGCTAATTTTCATCCTTAGTCCCTCAGCCGGGTGTAATAAAAGGCAACCTTAAAGATAACCGCATGTATAAAATCACAAAAATAAAATTACATACACCACATTATGGAAATACAATTCATATAAAATAAATATATAATGTTTAAATGCACTCAGAAAGCATGTGGTGCTAGACCATGTCTGATTTTATAAATTAAACAAATGTTTTTGAATTTAATGAGATTATCCCAAGTAAGTAACTGATATTTCCTCAGAATACTACGGTGATGGTAGTGGTACAGTGTACTAATCAACATGCATTCCCTATATGTGTTTGTTAAACGTCTCAGGCAATTCATATATGAAATGTAAGTTGGACAGAAGAAAAACATTTAAAATGTTAAATACGTTTAAAAAGTCTAAGTAAATACAAGGTGTTTGTCACAAACACATCTAAAGTGCTTTTACTCGTGTGAGGAAACCCCTCTCGCAACATTACTAATCAATTAATCACAGAAATAATGTGTGTCATCAGACTGATTTAAAGAAATTAAAACGTTAAATCTTTATTTAAAGAAAATAGACTTCTGCTTTTGCAACACACAAATTTATAAATGTTCAAAATCGTTTGTCTTTGACTACTTCTAATCATGGTTTTAGGTCTGTAAAAATACAGAATAAAAAATAGACTTCTGCTTTTGCAATACACAAATTTATAAATGTTCAAAATCTTATAAATGTTCAAAAACTTATATTCCATACTTTGAAGCATCATGGTTTTAGGTCTGTAAAAATACAGAATTAAAAAGAAGTAACAACTTTCTCTAACATGTTCTGATAATGTAGTAAAATGTACGAATACCAACCATAACTTTATACAACTTTTTTAAAACTTTTAAATGTGTTGGTGAACTTTTCAAATATATGTGAAAAACGAAACTTTCTTTAATTAAAAACAAGTCCCTGATCTTACCACAGACAATACATTGTAGGAGTGTGTTTGTGTGTGAGTGCGAACTTCGCTTGTTCAATGTAAATAATAGTTCAAATCAAGTGTTGTTAACTAAGGAATATGTGTGTGCGTGCAACTAATTGTAAACACATGTGCATATTTTATTGTATAATACGTTCATAAGAGAGAATTTAGATAATGAGGCATTCCATCTAATGTTTACAATGTTAATTATGTTTGCACGTTGATCGTTACGTGATCTACCCGTGTTATATGTACAGTGTTATGTCGTGCATGTCATGTTTATCCTGTTCGAAGGACCGTGTAAAAACTCCGGTTCACATTTAACTTCTCTGCTTCAGTGTATTTAAATGGATACAGGATGTCCAACAAAAAAGGATGGATGCAAAGGATATGCAAAGGAAGTAGGTTATATTTATTATTTATTACATTAATTACATTTATACATATACCTTATAACCTAATACGTGGGTATTTATTAACGTGGTCCACGAGCAGTCTGTATATTCCTCATTTGTTAATCCGTCTCCTCAGTCTTTTCATACCAATCCATAATGTGGTAAAAAATAAAATCCAATATCTCGCTCTGTGAAAACCAAATCGAAGGTGCTCTGTTGTATTCCATGTAAACCTTCTATCGTTATATCCACATTGATCAATCTGCCATCACGTAAATCCATGTCAAAATTACAACGGAGGCAAGTTGTAAGCGCTTTGGTGGCCATTGGGTCTGTGAAAGCGCTATTAATGCAGTCCATTACCATTCCAAATCACATGTACGCCTACACCACGTCCTCCAGACAAGTGAAAATATATTCCGCATGTTCCCGTTCATTTTGTGAATCATGATCCTTGTAATTTTCGCGGAGCTAAAGTTAAATCCATCATAGCTTCATAAAGGCATCTCCCGCGAGTCTTTGGGTCTGACTCTGTAGTAGCGTAGCCTAAATTCCAAGAGAATGTAGGCCTACGTCGAGTTTGCGGCTTTTCAAACGGAGCACGGGGCGTCTCTTCTTTCATTATGTGGGAGTGCTTGTGTGACGTATGTGTGTGCGTGTGTGCGCGTGGGAAGAGAGCGTGTGTGCGCGTGGGAACTCGCCTCAGCACCTGTTGTGGGAGGGTCTAGGGGTGGAGTCTATGTCAGGCTGCTTTGTAGACCTCACGGATGTCAGTCTAACTTTTGGGATGTAAGAGTGTAGACGTGTTTCGCGGAGCTCCTGGGGAATTACATTTACACAGCTTTTGGAATTAAAATCTCTAAAGTTTTGGAGTTTGATATACCTTTGGAGATGGATTAATACCTTTGGACAATCCCGCTGGTGCTGGTTGTATCTTTGCTGGTGGATTAAATCTTTAAACAGGATTACTTTTGTTCTTCTTTCAACAACAAAGCGTGGATGTAAAAAAAACGTAAGTCAGTTTTTTAATATGCATGTGTTTTTGATACTGTGATTTTTAACATAAAGTTTTAATATGCTTTAATATTGTTTGATGTTTTAATTTTAGAAAACGTATGATAGAAAATAGATCTATTGTTTGATATAAAATTGCATTACACACTGTTTTAGATGTTTTAATGCTAGAAAATTTCGATAACGTTAAGAAAATACAATTTAAACTTTTTCATTAATGTTTTAACATTTTACAAGTGTATGAAACACTAAAGATATGTGTATTTTAACTTTATACAACATTTTAATATTTTTAAACGATGTGTAATTGTGGAAAGTGCAACTTCAAATATAGTAATTAGATGTATTTGCATAATATAATTTTAATACACATGGTTTTAGACGTTTTAAGAAAACAACTATTTACTTGATATAATTTTAATATTAGCACAGTGTATGAACACTAAAGACAATAGTATCTTAATGATATAAGTTGTTTTAATAGTTTTAAGCACTGTGTGTTATTGTGAAAAACACAACTTTTTTTAAATGTATGATAGAAAATTTTAATACAGACGGTTTTAGATGTTTTTAATGCTAACGCATTTTGATAACTTTAAGAAAACACTTTTAAACTTTTTTCATGTGTATGAACACTAAAGACAATAGTATCTTAATGATATAAATTGTTTTAATAGTTTTAAGCACCGTGCGTTATTGTGAAAAACACACCTTCTTTAAATGTAGATAGAACTATTGTTTGATGTAATTTTAATACAACCGTCTTTAGATGTTTTAAGTAAAAAACTATTTACATGATATAATTTAAACACCCGCTGTTTTAGTTATTATTGTGATTGCAAACACTTTTTTAAAACATATGGTTTATGTAAAATGGAACATTTTACTAAATAATGTGTAAAGGTAAAGGTCTACACTGTGTTTTAATGATATAAAAATGACTTAATGGTTTTTAATCACTGAGTGTTATGTGAAAAGTACACCTTTTTTAAATGCGTGATAAAAATAGAACTATTGTTTTAGATGTATTTGCATAATATAATTTTAATACACGTGGTTTTAGACGTTTTAAGAAAACAACTATTTACTTGATATAATTTTAATATTAGCGCCGTGTATGAACACTAAAGACAATAGTATCTTAATGATATAAGTTATTTTAATAGTTTTTAAACACTGTGTTTATTGTGAAAAAACACAACTTTTTTAAATGTATGATAGAAAATAGTTGTAAATGTTTGATAGAAATAGTTTTAATACAACCGATGTTAGATGTTTTAAGAGCTAAAACACTTTGATAACTTTAAGAAATGCAGTTTAAACAACTTACAAGTGTGTGTGAACACTGAAGACATATTAGATCTATTTGTTTGATGTAATTTTAATACAAGCGATGTTAGATGTTTTAAGAAAACATAACTATTTACTTGATATAATTTTAATACACGCTGTTTTAGTTATTATTGTGATTGAAAACACTTTTTTAAAACAGATGTTTTATGTAAAATGGAACATTACTATGTTTTAATGATATAAATGGATTTAATGGTTTTAAATCACTACATGTTAATATAAAAAACACTAAACCTATCTCTGTTTTCTGCCATCCTTCTTAAAAGGATTGAAAATGTATTGTTTTGAATGTTTTTCCATCATTTTGAACTTTTTTACATTGATCAAGTCAGATACCCGTAACAGGTGTACAGCAGGTGTTCCGTCCGGACCGGGTCCGATGGGATGGGTTTCGATGTCGGTTCGAATGGGAGGGGGTTCCGTACCGTGGGAATTCCCACGGTCACATGATCTCTCCGGAAGTGGGTGGGAGGGGGGCGGGACTAAGCGTGGGAAAAGGGGGCTAGGGCTAAGCGTGGGAAAAGGGGGCTGGGACTAAGCGTGGGAAAAGGGGGCGGAATATAAATGGATTTAATGGTTTTAAATCACTACATGTTAATATAAAAAACACTAAACCTATCTCTGTTTTCTGCCATCCTTCTTAAAAGGATTGAAAATGTATTGTTTTGAATGTTTTTCCATAATTTTGAACTTTTTTACATTGATCAAGACAGGTGCTCGTAACAGGTGTACAACACGTGCCCAGACCGGAACCGGTTCGAATGGGTGGGGTTCCGGAACCGGTTCGAATGGGAGGGTTTCCGTACCGTGGGAATTCCCACGGTCACATGATCTCTCCGGAAGTGGGTGGGAGGGGGACGGGACTAAGCGTGGGAAAAGGGGGCTGAGCTAAGCGTGGGAAAAAGGGGCGGGCTTAGCGTGGGAAAAAGGGGCGGGGCTTAGCGTGGGAAAAAGGGGCGTGGTCAATCAAGGGCCATAAATCACTCAAAGTGACAGATGGTGCCCTTCATTCTCTCTCTACTGTATTTTTGATCAAATAATCGCAGCCTTGGTGAGCAGAAGTACAGAAGCGTATTGCATTCACTTGAGGAAAAAAAATCGTAAAAAAGTTTTCGCTATGTTTTTCTGAATTGATGACGTAATTATCTCAAAATAATGAGTAACTCGTTAATTCAGAAAAACAGAGAGAAAATTTTTTTTCAAGAAAAATGTATCTCATAATTCTGAGATAATTAACTCGTTAATTCAGAAAAACAGAGTCGATTTGTTTTCCTCAAGTGAATGCAATACGCTTCCGTACAGAAGAGACTTCTTTTAAAAACATATAAAAATCTTACTGACTCCGAACTTATTTTTTTTAACTTTATCTATTTAAAAAATTCTAGTTTTTGAAATAAAAAAAGAGTTTTTTTTATGGTTTTAGGTTAACTAATATAATATAATATAATATAGTTCACACCTGTATAGTGCTTATTAGCAGCCATTTACGTCTAATATATATAAAATGTCTACCTCACCTTTTTTTTAATCTCAGTCAGAAACTCGCTGCTAACATTATTTTATGTTATAAACTTCTTACAGCATTTTTCTTATTCATAACACATCTCAAGACAAAGTCAACTGCAGAAATGTGCAATATTCTTGTATGGAAGTATCAGTGGTTTATAGTGTGTTTTTCATTGCATGTCTATAGTGTGTGTTTACTGTCTTTTTAGTCCTTATTTATAACTTAATTTAGTTTATTTATTGCTGAATAAGAAAAATTCAACTGCTTTCGTACTGGTGGTGCGTGTAAAAATAGCAAATAAACTCATTTAAGAAGCTTCCTTAGAAAGCAGCCTCCTATGTAGACAGCAAAGCAGTTCACTAGGTTTTAGTTTTATACGTTCAACCCAGTGACATAAAAACGCCTCATAAATGTACTGATGTTTTTTGTGTTTAGGGTCATTGTGATTTTCAGGAAAGGCCCCCGATCTGCTGTTGTCAGGCCGAGCCGAGGTGTTCCTCGCTGTGATCCAGGGAGCTGTTGAGCTTCACTTGAGCTCAATGCTTCAAAACATAAATGTTAGAGCCGTTTCCTTAATGTGCTGTGCAGTGGAAGTCTCTCGCTCGTGGCCTTCGTGACCCACAGCTCCTGAACCTCGGCTGCCACTGAGAGCTTTAACCCACTGGAACACACACCGGAAACGCTACAGGAACACACTCCATGCAGTGGGAATGTTTCCACTTCTGCGCTGATGATGATGTTACACAATCCGTGTAAAACAGAGTACAGCACTTTCAGATATTACATAACCCGTTATTGTTAGTCTTAAAGGGATAGTTCACCCCAAAATGTAAACTCTGTCAGTAATTACTCTCCCTCATGTTGTTCAAGACATTCGTGCATCTTCAGAACACAAATTAAGATATTTGTTATTAAATCTGAGAGCTGGGTCACTCCTCCATAGGCTTCTAAGGGATTTAAACTTGCCGGCCCAAAAAAGTTATTAAAGAAATCGTTAAAATAGTCCAAGTGACTACAGTGGCTCAATCTTAAGTTTATCAAGCGACGAGAATACTTTTTGAGCGCACAAAAACAAACAAAAATAACGACTTTATTCAAGTATTCATTTCCTTCTCTGTGGGCCTTGAGATAGTTCACATCGCAGCGCTTCTGTGTTGTACGTCACAAACACACACACACACACACACATGACCAGCGTCAGCCAATAGTGAGCCTGCGTGTGACGTACAACACAGAAGCGCTGCGCTGTTACACTATACGTGAACTATCTTGAGACCCACAGAGAAGGAATATATTAAAAAAATATCTTAATTTGTGTTCTGAAGATGAAAGAAAGTCTTACGGGGTTGAACAACATGAGGGAGAGTAATTACTGACAGCATTTTTATTTTGGGGTGAACTATCCCTTTAAAGTAACACTAAGTAGTTTTTCAACCTTCATAATATATTTCCAAGACCCTTGTGATGGTACATCGACTTAAAATAAGTTAAATGACTCGTCTGCCATCGCCTGACGGGGTCTGTATCGCTTTTACTGGCACTATGTAACTTCGGGGTTCGGGTAGTAACCCGTGCACAAAAAGAACTACAAATTCGACTGCTTTACGTCAAGCGCTACAATAGTCATTATTTCGTTTTTCTTCGTTTCTGATGTCGCAATACATCATCCTTTCATGACATCGTGTAACATACTCTACCTTGTCAGTGGACATCGTTCATTCTAAGGCCGGTGCTGGGTAAACAGTGAGCGTGCGTGCGACGGTAGGCTAAATTATTTACGACAGCGGCAATGGACAATTTCGTTTCCAACCGGTAGGGCGACCGAAGAGGAAAAGTTACATGGTGTTGCTTTAAAGCCAACGAAAATAACATTCGCACCCCGTTTTACTTTGGTAATGTGGCGTATTTCTGTAAAGCTGGATGTTCAAGAAAAAAAAACAATGATTGGATGGTTAAATAATAATAATACTAATAATAACTTTATTTTTATATAGCGCCTTTAAAGCAGCTTCTCAAGGCGCTTTACATAATAGAACAAACACAGTTAAAATACAACACACAGAAAAAAAAAAGTCAAGTAAAAGCTAACCTAAAAAATTGTGTTAAAAAGTCTGTATTACTAAAAATACTGGTATGTGGAGGAGTGCATTCAAAAAAGGGGCGTGGCTGAAAAAAGGGCTTAATGATGTCATCATTTCAGAGCTAAATAATCCAAAACATATTTTAAGGCCTAAATGTAAGATTATGTATTTAAATTGCATGTAAAAATTCCTTCCATTTCGATCGCATAGTTTTAACATAAACTAATAAAATTAATGTGTTGATGCATATTTGTCAGTTCTGTAATAGCGCTAATAAAGTGTATGCGTTTTAAATACACAATAATAAGGTTTATATATTTATCATCAATAAATCCAATTTATTTCAATCTCACAGATTTTAACTAATCGAATAATCCTTGCTATTTTAAACATGTTCATGCTTTTCAGCTGAATACATTTAATTTGGTTTCTCAAAATGCATTTTGAAAATATGATTATTTAAATAGATGCATATAGTTACAAAACAAAAATCAGTGCATAAATCTTACCCGTTTCATCTATTTATTATTGTTTATGTTAAAACTGTCCAAATGGATGTAAATTTTATATGCAAATCAAAGTAATAAATCTTAAATTTAGGCCTAAATAATTCGCATTATTGCATTTTGATTATACTGCACGCTATTCCAAAGAAGACTAGTTTTGCACTAATAAATTGTGCAAAAAAATGTATAAGTCCATTTTAATTTTGACTTTAATGCGAATAAATACTTCTCAAACCTCTAAGCGGGATCCCACAGTGAGTATCGAGTCAGTTGTGGGACATTATGGATGTGTTGCATTGTTGTGTTTGATGGGATTTTGGATGGAGTGTTTTAGTGATTGGTGGGATCTCATATGCTTCACAAATATCCCAGCGTGACATAAATGCGTGATGCACATCTGGAGAAGTGCGCGGTCTCTAACGCAGGTGCACGCAGCTGCATGTAAGCTAACGGGGAAATTCGGGGTAACAAAATAATAAGATGAAAAATTGAAACGGATTTGGCTCTTTTCACTTGCAAAACATGTGCTGGATGAAATATGCAGACTTTCCCCTGTCAGCTTTAACTTGATGGAAATGTGCTCGCTTCCTCCCGGTGTGGATCCTCCCTGTGGACGACGCTCAGATTTCATTTCCTTGTCATGAAGGGGCCCTGGTGTGCAGTTCTGGCCATCGCTCGCGAGCGTTTGTGCCGTCCTGATGCGGTTTCCTCCTCCCCTGGATGTGACAGCGCTGTCGACCGCGTGGCCTCTTTGCTCGTCTTCATAAATCACTCAAATCCAGAGGCCCACCCTTGGTCTGCAATGCCAGCGTGGACAAAAGCTCTCTGTAGAAATACAAAACCGCTTCGCCTCAAACACCAGCTTTGCGCAAAACCACTAATGACCCTGGAAGCGGGTCGCCGAAAACGCGTCCACTTTTATTGCATGTTCCAGGACAAATCGTCAACGAATCAGACGCTTGGACGTTTGACATGAAACAAGATAATCACACATTCTGGTCAACAGGCCATTTGAGTTTTAGGTCCGGCTATAATACGGTTGCCGTTCCAGCAGTTTCTTGGAAGTGTAGTAAATTTCTCTGTGCACCATTTTTTTTTTCTCGTCTCAAGCTCTCTCTCTCTCTCTCTCTCTTTTGCTCCCCAGTGATCCATCATTTGACAGTGAATGTGGGCCAGGAGTTGAGTGGCCTCATATGCCTCTTCAGAGATCTGATTCCTGTGACATGATGCTGGACACATACTGTATGTCAGGTACGATTTATACCTAAATAACAGGCTCAATTCATCACTTCAAAGGCCGAATGTGAAAAAAGGTGTGGTAAAAAAAAAAAAAAAACCTCCTATGTGCCAGTTTTCTTAATTTTAGTCAAGGGGTGTTTACACAAAAACTGACATCACTTCCAGCACTGTAAAAAATAAAACGTAATTTTTACTGTAAAAAAAACGGCAGCTGTGGTTGCCAGAACTTTACCGTCAAAAATACGGTAGGAACGTTATTGGTTTTACAGATTTAACTTACAATTTACAGTAATAAACCGTACTTCATTATCTGATGTAATGTTAATTTACAGATCTATTGAAGTATTAATATCTGTTTTGTAGCACTGTAATACACTAACAACCAACATTCACAGCAGTGACAAAGAGTCACATGATCAATCAAAGCCAAATCACAAGCAGATCTTCCATAAGAAAGTTACGGTAATACTATTATACAGAAGCTGCACATTCACACAAACATTAAACACCATCATGGTAACACACATGAACTTTTAAAAATGCAATAAACATTAATTTAACAACATTAAATGTAACATAAAACCCTAATGTACATAACTGATTAGAAAAAAACTAAGAAAACTATGAAGAAACAGTTATTTCAAAGTAAATACATCAAATGTGAAGTGTCACGCAGGGAATTGTGGGAATGTCAATTTATGGGTTTTCACTGTAAATTATACAATGGGTTTTCCTTTTTCCACTTTCAAAAACTTTCAAAAACGGTATTTTACAGTAAAATTACATTATATGTACCATTAGATCTATCACAGTTATTTACCGTATAGAAAGGAAATAAACTTTCTGTTAACCAATTAAAGTAACACTAAGTAGTTTTTCAACCTTATAATATATTTCCAAGACCCTTGTGATGGTACATCGACTTAAAATAAGTTAAATGACTCGTCTGCCATCGCCTGACGGGGTCTGTATCGCTTTTACTGGCACTATGTAACTTCGGGTTTCGGGTAGGAACCCGACCACAAAAAGAACTACAAAACTCGACTGCTTTACGTCAAGCGCTACAATAGTCATTATTTCGTTTTTCTTCGTTTCTGATGTCGCAATACATCATCCTTTCATGAAATCATGTAACATACTCTACCTTGTCTGTGGACATCGTTCATTCTAAAGCCGGTGCTGGGTAAACAGCGAGCGTGCGTGCGACGATAGGCTAAATTATTTACGACAGCGGTAATGGACAATTTCGTTTCCAACCAGTAGGGCGACCGAAGAGGAAAAGTTACTTGGTGTTACTTTAACAGTTTTGCACTGTAGCATTTTATCGTTAAAATCACAATAATTTTTTACAGTGGGGCTGTTGATTTAACGTGTTCATTCGATTCATTAGTTATGGAAAGATAACGCATTAAAATAATTTAACGCACCCACGCCTCCCCAACGTACTTCATCTTACATTTATACAGTGATTGATGAACATGCAGAGGTGTAAAGTCCAGCTTCAGAAAGTAAAATCCTCAGTATTTTGTTCCAATCACCTGGATTTGCTAATTAGCACAGTTTTCAGCCAGAAGAACTAATTAGTGAAATCAGCTGAGTTCATGGGTGGAATAAACATATGGCAGGACTTTTACTTTCTGGCCCCTGGACTTTACATCTCTGCGGACATTAAGCAGAGCAACAACTCACTGCGTCATGAAGCCTAGAATACAGTAAGAATGACCTTAAAATTCAAGATATTAGAGCAAAAATGCTCCTGTATGAGATTTTGTCTCATATTTATACCATGATATAGTTAGGCAATATCACACGAGTTGAACCAATCAATGACTCATTCATAAAGTGAGCCATTTACTTAATTCCTGAATGAATCAGCCGTTTGAATGAATCAACTGAATGAATGAATGATTCAATATTTAGACATTTACCGCCACCTACTGGCAGTTTTAGTTTATTTAGAATATAATTTCATTATATTTGAGATTTTGTGGATAGTTATTTACATTTACTCACCCTCATGTTGTTTAAACCTGTATGACTTTCTTTATTTTGTGGAATGTAAAATAAGATATTTTGAAGAATGTTTGTAAACAAACTGTTTTGGTCTATAAATATATCTAAAAACCAATTCAGATGCAGCTTCTAAAAATAAATGATGGTGCGTGTAGCCTAAAAAGCTTGTGTAATAAATTCTATGTGAAATTAAATAAAATACTTCTTTCTAAAGCTACTTTTTGTAACGTTTATTTGAGGCTTTACTCATTTAACACAATAATGACTTTAAATGATATTTTCAGGGTAATTTCTCACCCAAATTTAATGTGCGATCAATTAGATTAAGTAATCTGTGGAATTAATTCAATCAAATTAAAATTAGATGCAAAAAATAATTTGTAATAAATAATGACTAAAATTTCCCCACACAAACATAATATACTTCAGAAGACTTAGAATATACAGAGAAAAAGAGATGTTTCGGTCATGAAACGACATGAACGAAACAGTTAAATTAATTAATGATCACAACTATTATTTTTTTATCCAAATTTGAATTGACCAAGATAAACCCATTTACAGAATTTATGACAAAGACCACAAATTATTAAAGATATTAAAGATATTAAACCTCAAAATATTTTTTCCCAGTGAAATGTTCTTCATTCACCGTGTAGCTCCATAAAATTAAAAAGAAGGGAAAATCCTCTTCATCGTGTCAGATGAATCAGTGTTTTCACTGCCGGTGGATACTGACACACATATTCTGTTACCACAAATGTCATTTGTTGGAATTTAAAAGCAACAAGTTTGGTTTCCAATTCCATGCTGGTTTGCAAAGGCGAATCAATCTTTCATTTTCAGGATTTAACTGGCATGCTCAGAAGGAGATTTTGTTATAGTACACCCTAGCTCTCTTAAAGGGAAATTCACCCAAAAAAGTAAATTCTGTCATCATTTACTCACACTCACATCTCTCCAAACCGACATGAAGTTCGTTCTTCAGCAGAACACAAAAGAAAATCTCATCAGATCTCATTCATGGTCATGCATATTCAAAAATGCGAAATGTGATAAAAAATACCACTGGTTATCCTGTGAATATATACGCAAAATTTCATGACAATATATATCATGATACACAAATTCAATTTAAAACTAGAGGAGGATTATCAGTGAACAAAAACGTACATTTTGGTTTTATATGTTATTAGATGATTTCAACTTTAGCTCGCATTATGGCACTTTTATGATGCTTAATGATACAAAAGAAAATCGTATGGGTTTGAAATGACATAAGGATGAGTAAATATGTTTCCATCCATATAGTTGTGAATAAACTTTTGGAATATCGCATAAAACATTATCGAATAATAAAAACCTATTTGTTTAAGAGAACAAAATCATCACTTACTGGGAAAGTGGCACAAAGCATTAATAATAAAATTACAAAAAGTTGCTGTAACTGGGGAAACCAGTGACTACCCCGTCTTTTTTTGTTTGTTGCACATCCAGGAATTGATTTGCTAAGTGTGTTTCCATTGTAGTTTATGTGCATATTTTTTTCATTCAATAAGAAAACATGCCCCATTTGAGTTTTTTTATTTATTTATGTTTTTTTTAATGAAAACACTGTCTTTATTGATTTTATGCACATTTTAATGCACATCTTGGTGTTTTCACACTTTTTTTTTTAAGGCTTTCTAAAATTCGCATAAAAATACGTGGCGACTGAAACCTATGGCTGATGACAGAATCTCTTTTTTCAGTTCTTTAAACACATTAGGGTTAACATCGCATCGACTGCAGGAAAACTGCTTTCAGCATGGCCTCACGCTACAAACAGATGGGCAACAATAAGTGTGGGGGAAAAAAGAAAAAAGATCAGGATTAATTAGCACGTTTGTCAGTTTGCAGGAAACACAGTATCGGTTTCATGCCCTTCGCATTTGCCCAGCACCTGTTGAACATGATGATTAGGGCGACGTCTATGGGCGGCTCGTAGAGTGGGTGAATGAGTGTGTGTTGGTGAGGAACAGGAGGGGCTTTTGTCATATTTATATCAACAATGTCGGACAAAACACTCTAATTATCCCCTTCTGGCCCGGCTCGTCTTACGGCTCCCAGTCCATTTGCTGTCCTGTCCCAGATCCAGACTCCACAGTCCTTAAGCACATCCTAATGACAGCTCTCTTTCAGGCCACAGGCTTTATAATTGCACGGGCTAACTTACAGACATTACGTGGCATTAGTCCAGAGAGCTCATAAAGGGGGGTCACAGGCCGATCACAATGCATGTGGCCTCAATAAATCTCCTAAGTGACAACAGCGAGAGGTCATATTGCTCAGACTGGAGGGGGCGAGAGGTGGACTAGATCAACTCCACCCGAGCGCAGATTCACAGTTTCTGACCGGGAAATATCTGAATCGTATTTGAGTATTGCAAAAAAAACAAACAAACAAAAAAAAACCATCCACACAGTACACACTGCAAAAATACTTTACTTACTTAGTATTTTTTTTCTTGTTTACAGTCCAAATATCAAACATTTCTTAAATCAAAATGCATTTACTAAAGTAGTTAAATGACAAAAGATATTAAGTCTTGTTTTCTAGGGAAATAAATAAAAATTAAGTGAGTTTTTGCTTAAAACGAGCAAAATTATCTGCCAGTGGGGTGAGAAAAATAACCTTGTTTCTATTTAAATGAACATTATTTTTCTCACCCCACTGGCAGATAATTTAGATAATAATTTTATAATAATAGGAAATCAAAATGCAAGTGGTCAAAGATGACGCATTTGAAATGCGTGATAATACCAGATAATTAGCTATTATTATTATTTATTTATTTTTACCAGATAAATCACTGAAAACGCATCGTAATATGTCTGTAAGTTGCCTTAAAAATGGTGTCACAATGCAAAAAGCTTAAGTAATCACCCCCTTTCAAAAGAAAACAAACAGTATATACAAAACAAAAGAAAAAACAGTATATATTTTAATATATCAAATACAGAAATAAAATTTTGCATAAAGAAAATGTCTTTATGTAAAATTCTATTTCTGTATTTGATCTATTAAAATATATACACTGAAGAAATATGACCTGATATAAACTATTTGAATTTAATTTTCTTTTATCTATAATAAAATTTAAATACGGAAATGTAAAATATATATTTTATACTTTTTTTCAAACTTCTTTAATTGTGTAATCAGCAAGTGTGTTCTGAATCTTTTCAGTTAAATAAATTGAGAATTGTTATTGATGATAATTTTTGTTGATATCCAAATGATATCCACAAAAACAAGTTTTCTGATGAGCTACGGAAGTCTCTAATTGGCCAAGAGCAAACAAAAACACCTGTGGATATCCGACCTGTCAAGGGAATTTCAGAACAAACAAAACAAATCAACTTTGCCGAAGATTCAAAGCTGAACCCAGCACTGATTTCATTTCAACCTGTTCCTTCACTAGCTGTAACTGTGCCCTTTCTACGCAGGATTGATAGACTTCTTTTTGCTTCGGGGAATTATTAAGTTTGCCCACAAAACCAGTGCAAATAACTCAGCGCTGACCTGCCGGATGGCTTTGGAAGGGCAACCTCCCATAGGGAGAGCGTTCAGAGCTTAATTATAATGTCAGGAGACACTTTCAAAGTAGTCTGAGATGAGAGTCCACTCCAATGGGAAACCCGAGCCGATCGTCTTTCCCAGTTCAAGGCAAACTGTTGAATGGGATCAGACACAAGGAATCACAGTGAGTCAAAGGGGACCCATAAAGAACAGCACATGGGGGGGTCGTCTTTAACAGTTTGCATGCACTCAAATTGTAATGGTACAAGAACATGAGCTATATTAATACATGTTCTCACAGTTTAGCCGAAGGAAAATAGAGCAGTTATGTTAATGACATTACCAATAAGAGCAAGATCAAGAGCGGGCCAGAGAATCATTTCACATCGACTTACTTCACTTAACATTTTAATTTTTTACATAATTAAAGATTCAGTTTATTAAATAATTAAAGAATAAATACACTATTATTCAAAAGTTGGGGTTTATATTTATATGGGGTTACATAAAATGATCAAAAATACAGTAAATATTTTGAAATATTTTTACAATTTAAAATAACTGTTTTCTATGTGAATATGTGTTTAAATGTAATTTATTCATGTGATTTTTCAGCATCATTACTCCAGTCTTCAGTGTTATATGATCTGTCATTCTGATATGATGATTTGCTGCTCAAGAAACATTTATGATTATTATCAATGTTGAAAATATTTGTGCTGCTTCAGATTTTTGTGATGCATTTTTTTCCCCTGGATTATTTGATGCCTAGAAAGTTCAAAAGAACAAAATTTATGTTAATTATTTATGTAAAAATGCAAAAGTTAAATTTAATTCAAATGCATTCTTGCTGAATAAGTATTCATTTCTTTCAAATATCAGTCAATGTAAATATGCAATGATTAAATATTTAAATAGTACTGTAAAAAATACATAATTTTAACCAATTTTTAATACATTAAGTTAAAAAAATACAATATTTCTAATCTTTAACATGAATAAATGTTTGAGTTGCATTTTGTCTGCAAATATTAGTGCTGGGCAAAGATTAATCGCATCCAAAATAAAAGTTTACATTTGAATTTTTTTGCGTTTACATAATATCTGTACTGTGTATAAATATTTCGTATATATAAACACACACATATGCATGTATATATTTAAGAAATCATTTATATTATATTTAAATATAAATATTTTATATATAAATAACACATTTTTCTTAAATATATACATGCATAAAATGTAAAAATTTTAAGTTGCTGTTATATAAAAATATATCTTAAAAGTATATTTTTTCCACACATATATTAAAATAATTTGTGTTTTTTCTTTGCCTTTGAACAGTAAGTTGCTCGCATGTTTCTCCAGCCTTCCACTGGTAGCGTCTCGCTAAGGTCAGTTTTGGTGACGGCCTCCCTGAAGCGGCAGCTGGCCGGGATAAGGTTACCATTTCACCTGTGCATCGCAGCAGCGCAGGAACTGGCGTGTCACCGAGGAGCGGGTAATTATTCAACACGTCAGACTGCAATGCCTGCAATGTTAATTACACCTCGAGCAGAGAGATCCAGCCCGAGCACAGGCTCATTACGGGCACACCAGTGCAACATGTGCAGGGGACAGTGAACCGGTGTCCAGTTCAACTCCAGAGGACACTTTATCATTCACACACCATGTTATATTTTATGTCAGATGCGTAAGATTTTTCATCGGAGCACGTAAAATAGATAAGATGTGTTAGATGTGATGTTGAGTTAGTAAAGTGTGGGGATTTAGGGTTAGTATAGAGTTAAAGAAATGTTCCAGGTTCATCGACAGTGCCATAATGTCGACTTCTGTCTGGATCATGAGTTTTATGCTGTTGATTAATTGTCATACAAATAATTATTATTAATGATTTAATGTTGTATGTCAGTTATATGTCGCATAGGCCTATAATATAATTAAAAAGCCCATATAGTTTCATTTTAATGGTTTAAAAAATTGTTTATTTTATTTATATGTAATATAATATAATATAATAAAAAAGGCCCATATAATTTCATTTTAATGGTGTAAAAAAATATTTTATTTTATTTTATTTATATTTAATATAATATAATTTAAAAGGCCCATATAATTTCGTTTTAAATGGTTTAAAAAATATTTTATTTTATTTATATTTAATATAATATAATATAATATAATATAATATAATATAACATAGAATAGAAAAGGCCCATATAATTTAATGGTTTAAAAAATATTTAATTTAATTTATATATAATTTAATATAATGTAATAATAAAATAGGCTCGTATAATTTACGTTTTATTGCTGTGAAAATGTATATTAATACAATTAATTTAGATTTAATAAAATAATAAAAATTATAATAAAATAGGCTAGTATAATTCACGTTTTAATGCTGTAAAAATAACAATATAATAATACAAATTATTATATTGTTGTGAATGTGTGTTGTGAATGTTAATAATATTTATTCAATTAATTTATAAATAATATAATGTAATAATAAAATAGGCTTGTATAATTTAAGTATTTTTAATTCTGTTAAAAATAATAAGAATAATGCAAGTAATTTATGTACTATAAAATATAATATACATATTATATGACACAGCATTTTGACATAATTATGTGTGTATTTAATCATTCAAGTGCAATAAGCTGTGACAGAGAACTGAATCTGCTCGAGCCTCGGCTGTGTGATTATGCATGATACTCTGAGATGAGAGCGCAACAATCCTCACGTCTGGGTGATGATCAATCCTCACGTCTAGGGTGATGTTAATTCAGTGATGTACATTCAATTAAAAACAATGGGAAAGTTTCCACACATTCAAAGTTGCATTCATTGCTAGTAACATTAGGCTTCTGTCGTGTTTTCTTTCCAAATAATCACTGGACAGTAGACAAGTGAAAACGTTAGCATTATAGGCTACTTAAAGTGAAATAAGATAAACATGTTATGGAGAGGTATGTTATAAATAAATATAGTTATTAAGAATATCTATCTATATCTGTATCAAATAATATTGGTAACACGTTATAATATGGTACACATTTATATAGGAGTTTTCTCTCAATAAACTCCTAAATACTGCTTATTGATAGTATAAGATAGTTGTTGTAGTGGTTATTTTATTTATGTTAGGTATGGTATTAAGGGATGTATAATATGGCATTAATATGTACTTTAAAAGTACTAATAAACAGCCACTATTCTAGTAATATGCATGCTAATCAGCAACAGTGAAATATGTGTTCCCTAATGTAAAATGTTACAATAATACATATATTTTTACTATTATGACCCAATTGGTCCCATATTAAGTGGCTTTAAGTATTATGTACTTACATTGAAAAATATGTACAATGTACGTTTAAAAAAATATGTACAATATGTACAATCGTAAACTGGAGTGATACAGGTAAGGTTAGGGACAGGTGTGTTGGTATGGGTCGGTTTAAGGTTGGGTTAAGGTGTAAGGGATAAGTGTCAACAGTGTAATTACAGATGTAATTACATACATTAATTACATGCAGGTATATTCAAAATATAAGTACAATGTAAAAACATGTATGTACTAGTGCTGTCAGTTAAACGCGTTATTAACGGCGCTAACGCAAATCCATTTTAACGGCGTCAATTTTTTTTTCTGCACGATTAACATTATTTTTGGCCTAGCAAACTTTGTAGTTTTTTTTTCACATGCTGTTACAACAACTAGTAACGTTAGAAAAACTACAACGCTGCACACACTTGTTTGGGCTTGCGCGCCGGCCAAAGAGTAGTAGGCTAACGTTACGTTTTGAGTGGATGGCGAGCGCGAGATGCCGTGGCAGAGGCTCAATTCGCGTGAACTGGATGTGCGAATGAGGCAAATTCGCGTCTACCGCGCCGTGCTAAACGCCTCATTCGCGCCGCAGGACCTCTAGACACACATAAACGCATCTTTACATTGACTTAACATTGAAATCACTTGCGCCAGACGCTCTATTCGCATTTGGTGTGTGAACGCACCACTACTGTTCATTCTTTCTGAAATAAGAGGCTGGGTTGATGAGTTTCTAGTGAATAAAGAGCAGTAGCTTGACTGCTATGTTCAAAGCAAACTTGAGAAAAAGAAAGTATTAAGCCCTGGTTTAACTGCACTATAGGCCTAGTTTACCTTACATGTGCACTTTGTCATTTTATTTTGTATCGCCCTGTTTTCATCCCTTAGAAAGGGCTGTTTGTGTGACAAAGTATTTTTTCACCCTTTTATTGATGGACAGTGTTACGTTGTGTAAAGATTATTTGCTCCAAGTGTGAATGTTTGAAATTGAACACTACAGTATCTGCCAATGTTGTTTTAAATAAAATAAAAACATTTGCACAAAGCAAGCCAAGCCACTTTTCCATGTTGATAAAAGCATTAAAATGAGAAAAAAATTTAGACATTTAGGGACATTTAGAATAGATACAAATGTGCGATTAATTGCGAGTTAACTATGACATTAATGTGATTAATTGCGATTAAATATTTTAATCGTTTGACAGCACTAATATATACACAATAGGTCCATTGTATTAGTTTCAATAGTACTTAAAGCCACTTAAAGGTACAATATGTAGGAATTTTTCGCCACCAGGGTTCGCTAACCTCTTACAATAACAAAGGCGTATATTTATGACGTATATTCTGCTTTTAGCGTAATTATGGATCTTGTCGTCAAGCTGATGGATCTTTTATGGATGAGTGAATGCACTGATGTTTTTAACATGACTGTGGTGTGAAGCAGGAGCGATTGCTAGACGTACACCAGCGCCACACGCGAGTCCCGCGGATATAAAGGAATAAGGACATTTCATTCTACCCAACTACACACAAGTGCTGAATTAATACTCACACAGGACAGTTTATTAGAGGAGTTAAACTTGAGGTAACGCAGCGCTGTTTCACTTGCTCTAACAGTTACACTATCACACTAAACGCATTTGAGTGTGTTGAATGTTGTTAGTTGGGTTGTTTGTTGGCTGTATGAGACTAAGTAAGCTAGATCAACATTAGAATAACATACAGATCATATTCTAACATTTCATCATGTTGAACTAAATAACATTGATTAGTTTTATGCACATTAATAAAGTACATCAACACTCGCGTCTCTGTCGAGTGGAAGTTAGTCTCGGACGTGGAGCTCTCGGCATCTCGAAACATGTTGATCTTCGTTTTAGTCTTTTTTCTGTCTCAAAGTCTGCTTGCCATGGTCCATAATGTTTGAACAAATCCGTGAGCGTCCTGCTAGACATAACGGGCATAACCCAGTTGGTTGTCCACGTCTGTCGCCATGGTTACTATTGCAGTGCGAGCGCAAACCCGGGGGTTACGCAGATTTGACGTCATTGACTGGCGACTCCTCACCGCTGCTCACACGCCCCGTTTCTTTGGTTAAAATCGCAATTTTCTCACGATTTACAAATAGTTGGAAACATTTGGGATATTGTAAGTAATCAACTAAACAAAATATATAACATTGGCCTAGTGGCTTTTGGATATTTTACTGCAAAATTCCTACATATTGTACCTTTAATATAAAGTGGGACCTAACAATTTGTTCAATTTTTTTTCAAAACAAATCCCACCCAGAATATCTGCCAGATATCTCTATAGGTGTCTCGAACCGGGCCTGATTGCAGATGTTATGACAATGATGACGCCTCAGTCCTCGGGTTCATCTTTACAGATCCACCTCGCCAGTATTTCCAGTGCTGTGAAAGATATACGGCTGTCTCGACACATTGACATCATCCCTTAAACATCTGCTGCTTAAAAACTGTGACATTTGTGGAGAAGCGGCGCTCCAAACAGGCCGTAATCATTTACATTATCGAGAGTTACAGCACAGAGGCGCACCAATAAAACCACGAGGCCTTTCCCCTCCCATTTTATAGAGTTCTGTCAAATCGCCCTGATAAAATTAAACACTTGCCATCTCTTTTGACAGATGCATTATGTGCACAGACGTTATGAATGAAACTTGTTTTTTTTTAATGATTCAAAATGATTTGCAATCTTGCTTAAGACATCAAACTGTCAGCTCATTCATCTCTCTGGTAAAAGGGCTTTTGAAGCAGTAAAGATATGAACACTGCGGGGAAAACTTTATACAATTTCCACTGGAAATAGGAAGCTCGGTCCTTCTGGGAGACACTAAATTGAAACTAAGGCTGTTTCTGATGGACCACAGGATATGCCTGCAGATTTAGACATATCACAATGGCAAAAAAGTCTGTTAGTGCCCATTCATATAAACTGAATGGCTTGTAATGTTCTCGGGCCTCGGAGGATTCCCGCAAGGTTGAGCAGCGACAGCAGGAAGAGCTGAATGGTTTTGACATAACTTTATTTTAGTGCTCTACAGGTTTTCTCTCCTCCCCACGGTTTAATGGTGTTTTCCCGCGGGATCCCGAACGGAAGCGGACCAAGCTTCGCTGCTCGACCTCGCAGACGATGTCATTTCAAGATGAACGGGGATTTAAGGCCTTTTCACACGTTGATTTTTTTAATGTTTTTGCATTTGTTAGAAAGTCAGCTTTGATTATATAGCGCTTTTTACAATACAGAGTGTTTCAAAGCAGCTTTACAGAGATAACAGGAAAATAATGCAAGTTTGTTTCCGGAAGAGAATAGTGTCATTGACCAGCTTAAGATGGTTCATTTTTGTTGTAAAAAAGTTATTAATTTTATTAATTTATATATATATACAGCCGTCGTCATCGTCCAGCTCAGTTCAGTTCTCATATAATGCTGTCAATGCAAACAGATCAATAATATTGTTGAATATTAAATTAAATGTCCCCCACTACGCAAGCCATAAGCCAATGGCGACAGAAATTATGCCAGGATTGATTAAAAAACATGATTAATCGACATAAAAACCAAATCTCCATACGGCTTGTGCAACAAATATAAATATAAGGATATAATTCAAAGTAATTTCGAATTATATCCTTATATTTATATGAATTTATAATTCGAAGTTGTAATGTAAAATAAATTATATGAATATTATTATGAAATTAAATGTTTTATTTTACAGTGAAATATTACAACAGTATTACTTCTTATTTGAGCAAATATTATAGTAAATATTAATATTATTCTATACAGCCATATTTACAGTATATAATTATACAATTACAAACAGCAAACCTGAATTTAAAATAAAATCTTATTTTAAATTGCAATCACAATTTTAATCATAAAAATTGCACAAAAAAAAGCAGAACAATTGTGAAGCAGTTGCATAAGCTACTAAAGGATAATCTTATATTGAACTGTTTCAACGTGGGGGTGGGGGGGGTAATAAATATGACAAAAGTGTATTTTAAACTCAGATGATATATATATATATAGGTATTTGTAATTAGGTATTTACACTAAATATTTTTTTTGGTCAAATATAGTGAAAAACAGCAGCATTTAACAAGTTGTTATAATAGTAAAATATATATATTATTGTAACATTTTAGATTAGGGAACACATATTTCACTATTGCTGATTAGCATGCATATTACTAACATATTGCCTGTTTATCAGTACTTTTATAGTACATATTAATGCCATATTCTACATCCCTTAATCCCATACCTAACATAAATAACATAATCACTACAACAACTATCTTATACTATCAATAAGCAGCAATTAAGAGTTTATTGAGAGAAAACTCCTATAATGAATATGTGTACCATATTATGAAGTGTTATTTGGTGTATCGCTACAAAAAGATGTAAAACGCCACACAATAATTTGCACAAGCAATTAATCAATGCATGACTCTTTGAACACACTGATTCATTTGCATCTGAACACACTGATTCACTGCGGATGATATGTGTGTGAATGATTCTCTCCTACGCTCAGTTTTATTATTTTCTGGAGAAGTTGCTAGAAGAAAATCACGCATAGCCGGTTGTTTAACTTTATTTAAATTGTCGGCATGTGTTCCTGAATTGGTTTAATGTCTGAAACATTTGAAGGAATCTCTGAGATTGATTATGCATTGACGTCTGTGTTTGTGTGTTTGTGTACGGTGTGTTTCTTCACTCACAGATATAATGAGATGAGCTGATGTTCTCGCCGGCCCAGTTTGACAATTTCCTTTTATTTTATTGCCGAGGTCAGCGTTTAAAAGTCAGCGGCCCAAACGGCTCCACATCGGCTTCATGTGTTTTCATGATTCGACAGTAAGTGTGTCATTTCTACAGTCGTGCTGCGGCGTTATTTGTGTGTTTGCTTCACTGGCTCTTTTCTCGAGTGTGTCGTGATGCATTTGGATGAAACTCGAACTATCCATGCAGTCATATGTTAAATGAGTATCAGAGATTATTAGCAGGCCTGTGGTGTGACATGTGATACTCCTTCTGAAACTATTTTAAACCGCTTTTTTTTAATTATCATACATGCAGCTTTTATTATGAGCTCATATTAATGCATGGAATATTTAAAACATGTATTTATCACACCACAGGACTGTTAAAATGAACCAGGGAAGGAAAAAAGGTACACGTTTTCACATTTATTGCATGACTGAATCATCTGACTGCATTAGACGTTCATCCAAGGCTGATCTGGGATCTGGCACTTGTTTCGCTCTTTTTAATTGGAAAGATTTTCTTTTGTGCCAGTTTCAGAAACGTTCAGCACGAGTGCAGATTTATTGGGCTATAAATGACACGGTTTGTTGTGTGTGTTCGTGTGATTGTGAGATGGCACAATCTCACACACGTTTGTTAATGATTCTTAATGAGGTTACTAGATATTTTATGAAAGTCATTAAGCTGCCTTCAAGTCCTTCTGGAAAAGTATTTCAAATAAAAAGTTATTTTTTTTTTTTTGAAAAACACAGGAAGTTTTTTAGTTTTGGTGCAGCATAAAGCATTAATAAATCAGAGAAAAGCATGTGCTTTATGTGAGTAATTCATCTGTGCTTTTATTTGTATTTCAGTTTTAGTTATCTAATATGAGCAACTAGCTGAAATAAAGTAAGTTAAAAACATATAATTATTTTATTTCAGTTAACGTTTATTTTATTTCAAGTAACACAAATGTTTTTTTTTTTTAATGGTTATAGTTTTAGTTAATTTTAATAACCCTGATCTCAGAGAATGATGGGAAATGTAGTTTTGTCTCACTGACTAAATGAATTGTATTTTCTGGCTTTATAGCTATTATTCATAAAATAATTGCAGAAATTATTACATTATTTATACATAAAATAAGTACAAACTGCACTGTAAAGTCAAATCCCTGTTAGAAATGACAACATTTTTATATTTTCTGAATTAATTCAGAGTGGTACAAAACTCACATTGCATTTTGCAAAGATATTTTTTCTTTGCGTTTGCATGCGTTTATTTGGCAGATTTTTTTATTCAAAGTGCATTCAGTGTATAAATTTATCAAATCTGCCATGCAAGAAATTTCAGACTTGTCTGACAATAAAGTATCATATATCAATAATATCATAACATATATCATGTTATATAAATTAATGCATTCTACAGAACAATTTACAATACAGTTTAATTTGTTTGCATGTTTACTACATTAGTTAAGATGAACTAAAGCATTCATGCATCTTAATTAAAGTTAATTTCAACATTTATATTAAAACATTATTAAAATCCAAAGCATAGGTCCTTGAACTATTTTTATTTGCTCGCATTAACAAAGATAAATAAATACTGTAGCAAATGTCCTGTTCATTGTCAGTTAATGCATGAAACAATGTTACGTAGTCCTCATTGTCACACTTGATATTGTAGTTTTCGTGAAAGCCCTCGCTCTGGAATATGCGCACTAGTAATCGTGATGCTTTCCTCGTTGGTATTTCAGGTTTGTGTTGGACGACCCTCAGCGCATCTGCACATAAATAACAAGCACTTATCAGTGCTCCCATGAGAGCGTTCATGATAATCTGCCAAATTACCTCTTAACTGTCATGAAACGTTAATGCGTTTAACAACATTTCCTCTGCAGATTCTGGGCTGATTGATGTGAGCGGACTGCGGATGTTTTCTGTTGTTTTTTCCTCCGAAAAATTGTGTTTCCTTCGTGACCTTGTAGACTCGCTGTTAGGTGGCCTGAGAGGTTTCCATCGGGGACGCGTATGAGTCTCCCAACGCCCTTAAATTTGGGATCTGATGTTCTGCGCGCACAGCTTGAGGATCTGAATGGACAAAGAGGAAAAGCTATGAAAACACCCTGGGTTTTCTTCCTTGTGTCAGGATGTAAAAAGGGAAAAACAGAGGAATACAAACTAATTTATCACAAGGCTTTTACAGCCCCTTCACGGCCCATATTTTTGCGCGGGTTACGATTCCCAGACCTCCTTTGTCCCATATTATCAGATTCACAACACACTGAGCTCTGTGTTTCAATAACTTTATAACGTGTGACTCCATGCCGTTCGTTCACACTTTGAACGCGGGCCCATGAAATGAGTAACTTCTTTTATAATATTACATCGAGTAATGGAACACAGTAAAAGAGATTTACTTTCAAAATTCCTGTTCACGGTCTTATTGCGAATGATTCATCTGTGCACGTTATGGAGAAAAATTTTGTCCGTAAATAATCTTTCAGCAAAACTGTTGCTCTGAAACTACATTTCTGGTGACATCAGACTGGTTATGTTAATCAGACATCAATGTTAATTAACCAAGTCACAAATTAGGCATTGCTACAGCAAACTCACAGTCATGCTTGAGATGTCGCCCACTTTTCATCTAATTGAGGGTTTCACAAACTTTCTGGTCAGACGAACCACTTTGACCTAAAATAAAAGTCCCCCTGAGAGTTTAAGTTTATATTTGAACAATTTACATACTCGCTGACTTATCTGATGTTGGTTAATAGTCACATGGCATGCAGGTAAACAAATAAAATATGTCAGCTTTTTTTTATTATGTGTATATATATATATAATGTATATATATGTATACCTATAGACAGGAAGGAAGGGCACAGGTACATTTATTATGGGTTTATGTAAGGATTGTTTGAAGTTCACTTAAATTAAAAGTTGTTATATTTTTTTAAGCCAATGTAAAAAAAAAAAGCTTTCAATACACTGTAATGTTAAATGGCTATTATTAATGTTTAAATTGGGGGGGGGGGGGGGGGATCATTTTCATGAGACGTCCGTAGCTGTATTAGTATCAGAGATAGTGACTTTCATTCATATAAAGATATTTGAAAAGTATTTAAAATATACTGTGTGTGTATATATATATATATATATATATATATACAGTGCTTAGCATAAGTAAACACACCCATACTAAAGTTGACTAAAAAGAGGAATAAAAAAAATCATCTTTTGGAAATGAATCTTAATGCCTTAATTAAAAAATTTAGGAAAAAGTCAAGCTTTAAGGACACCTATTTTCTTTGTGAATAAAAAATGTATCGTAAATAAATACATTTTCTTCCTTAAAATACAGTGTGCATAAGTCAGTACACATCCCATAGAGACAGGCAGATTTTTATTCTTAAAGGCCAGTTATTTCATGGATCCAGGATAATATTCATCCTGATAAAGTTCCCTTGGCCTTTGGAATAAAAAAATCCCTCATCATCGTATCCCCTCTGGATAACACTTTTTGCCACTTATATAGCATATAAACATTATTTTAAAGTATAAATCTAAAGAATGACAGTAGTTTTGAAAGGCATGGAATGAATTTGTCGAGCCTGACATCTCTACTTTACCTGTTTCTAGACACTAACTATTGCATCTCGTCCATATGGGAAGGCAATCCTGGAAGTGCTGTTTCAGTGGAGGAACGTCCTGTTACCGTCGCTGAACTTCCTACAGAAACTCGCTGATTTACTGCTCAGGTTCGTCTATTCCCACCATCCCTTTTGTAGAATTATTTACTGTGTAAATGGTTTTAGGGATTGTAAAGGAGGGGGGGGGGGGGGGTATACGTTCATACGCACTGCAAACATCACACATGCTTTGTTTCCTTTCTTTTTTTGTCGCATCTTAACAGAGGATTTATTTCTAGATTGAATAAAATGCTGAATTCTCAATATCAGCCGTGGAAATAAACTCCCTCGCTCTGGGTTTCGTGCTCGGATAATAATTCAAAACGGCCCGAACACTGGTTGCATTTATTACCGTTTCCACAATGATGCTTCTCGCTGGCAGTATCCTGCCATAAATTTTATTACTATTAAATGTTTCTAACGGGAGATGACAAATATTTGAACGGAGTTGCTTGTCTTTGGCCGGAGAGAGTCAAAGGAAAATCCCTGGCCTTGAAAAAAACGAGGGCCAATCCCATTAATCTCAATTACGCCTGAGAACAATCTCAGTCAGTTTAAATAGTTTGTTGGAAATACAGCGAGCTTCAGGGCAATTGCAACGTTTTTATGAGTGCAATAAAGTTGTCGTTCCTTACTGACCGTTGTGAGGATGAGTTTAAGTGCTTGTCTTGTAACGAGTGACAGTTTGCTGTAAAAGCAGCCATGATTGGCCATTAATGATGAGAGATCAAGAGAGCGATCTTTAGCGGACATTTGAGGTCGCAACCCGTGTGCCTGTGTGTATAGAAGCCTGCGTCCAACACAGAATCAAATATTTTCAAAAGTAATTGCTTTTTATGTCACAATTGCGAGTCTTACTTATAACGCAATTCTGGCTTTATAACACGCAATTTCTGGCTTTATAACACGCAATTCTGGCTTTATAATCCAAATAAAACACGCAATTCTGGCTTTATAACCGCCAATTCTGGCTTTTATAACTCGCAATTCTGGCTTTATAACTCGCAATTCTGGCTTTTATAAACACGCAATTCTGGCTTTATAACACGCAATTCTGGCTTTATAACTCGCAATTCTGGCTTTATAACACGCAATTCTGGCTTTATACCTTTTATAACTCGCAATTCTGGCTTTATAACTCGCAATTCTGGCTTTATAACACGCAATTCTGGCTTTATAAACTCGCAATTCTGGCTTTATAACAACGCAATTCTGGCTTTAATAACTCGCAATTCTGGCTTTATAACTCGCAATTCTGGCTTTATAACTCGCAATTCTGGCTTTATATAACTCGCAATTCTGGCTTTATAACACGCAATTCTGGCTTTATAACACGCAATTCTGGCTTTATAACTCGCAATTCTGGCTTATAACTAACTCGCTAATTCTGCTTCTGTTTATAACTCGCAATTCTGGCTTTATAACACGCAATTCTGGCTTTATATAACACGCAATTCTGGCTTTATAACTCGCAATTCTGGCTTTATAACTCGCAATTTCTGGCTTTATAACTCGCAATTCTGGCTTTATAACAACTGTTTGAAGCATTCTGGCTTTATAACTCGCAATTCTGGCTTTATAACCAATTTCATAACCGCAATTCTGGCTTATATAACACGCAATTCTGGCTTTATAAAACTATAACTCGCAACTTATCTGGCTTTATAACTCGCAATTCTGGCTTTATAACTCGCAATTCTGGCTTTATAACACACAATTCTGGCTTATAAAATCTGTTATAACCGCAATTCTGGCTTTATAACACGCAATTCTGGCTTTATAACTCGCAATTCTGGCTTTTAAATTTTAACTCGCAATTCTGGCTTTATAACACAGCAATTCTGGCTTTATAACCGCAATTCTGGCTTATATAACACGCAATTCTGGCTTTATAACTCGCAATTCTGGCTTTATAACTCGCAATTCTGGCTTTATAACACGCAATTCTGGCTTTATAACTCGCAATATTCTGGCTTTATAACACGCAATTCTGGCTTTATAAACCATCGCTAACCAATTCTGGCTTTATAACTCGCAATTCTGGCTTTATAACACGCAATTCTGGCTTTATAACACGCAATTCTGGCTTTATAACACGCAATTCTGGCTTTATAACTCGCAATTCTGGCTTTATAACACGCAATTCTGGCTTTATAACACGCAATTCTGGCTTTATAACACGCAATTCTGGCTTTATAACTACGCAATTCTGGCTTTATAACCGCAATTCTGGCTTTATAACACGCAATTCTGGCTTTATAACACGCAATTCTGGCTTTATATAACACGCAATTCTGGCTTTATAACACGCAATTCTGGCTTTATAACTCGCAATTCTGGCTTTATAACTCGCAATTCTGGCTTTATAACTCGCAATTCTGGCTTTATAACAAACTCTGCAGAATTCTGGCTTTATAACTCGCAATTCTGGCTTTATAACTCGCAATTCTGGCTTTTATAAACACGCAATTCTGGCTTTATAACACGCAATTCTGGCTTTATAACCGCAATTCTGGCTTTATAACTACGCAATTCTGGCTTTATAACACGCAATTCTGGCTTTATAACACGCAATTCTGGCTTTATAACTCGCAATTCTGGCTTTATAACTCGCAATTCTGGCTTTATAACTCGCAATTCTGGCTTTATATAACCGCAATTCTGGCTTTATAACACGCAATTCTGGCTTTATAAACTCGCAATTCTGGCTTTATAACAATTGCTTTATAACACGCAATTGCTTTATAACTCAATGGCTTTATAACACGCAATCTTCGCAATTCTGGCTTTATAAACTCGCAATTCTGGCTTTATAACTCGCAATTCTGGCTTTATATACACGCAATTCTGGCTTTATAAACCGCAATTCTGGCTTTATAACACGCAATTCTGGCTTTATAACACGCAATTCTGGCTTTATAACCGCAATTCTGGCTTTATAACTCGCAATTCTGGCTTTAATCGAATTGTATAAAACATCGCAATTCATCTTCTGGCTTTATAACTCGCAATTCTGGCTTATATAACACGCAATTCTGGCTTTAAATATAACTCGCAATTCTGGCTTTATAACTCGCAATTCTGGCTTTATAACTCGCAATTCTGGCTTTATAACACGCAATTCTGGCTTTATAACACGCAATTCTGGCTTTATATAACACGCAATTCTGGCTTTATAACACGCAATTCTGGCTTTATAACACGCAATTCTGGCTTTTAATTAAACACGCAATTCTGGCTTTATAACTCGCAATTCTGGCTTTATAACTCGCAATTCTGGCTTTATAACATCGCAATTCTGGCTTTATAACCGCAATCTGCTTAAACGCAATTCTGGCTTTATAACACGCAATTCTGGCTTTATAACTCGCAATTCTGGCTTTATAACTCGCAATTCTGGCTTTATAACACGCAATTCTGGCTTTATAACACGCAATTCTGGCTTTATAACTCGCAATTTCTGGCTTTATAACTCGCAATTCTGGCTTTTATAACACGCAATTCTGGCTTTATAACACGCAATTCTGGCTTTATAACTACGCAATTTGCTTATAACTCGCATTGGCTTTATAACCGCAATTCTGGCTTTAATAACACGCAATTCTGGCTTTATAACTCGCAATTCTGGCTTTATAAACGCAATTCGCTTAACTCGCAATTCTGGCTTTATACCCATTCTGGCTTTATAACTCGCAATTCTGGCTTTATAAACTCGCAATTCTGGCTTTATAACTCGCAATTCTGGCTTTATAACACGCAATTCTGGCTTTATAACACGCAATTCTGGCTTTATAACTCGCAATTCTGGCTTTATAACTCGCAATTCTGGCTTTATAACACGCAATTCTGGCTTTATAACTCGCAATTCTGGCTTTATAACTCGCAATTCTGGCTTTATAACTCGCAATTCTGGCTTTATAACTCGCAATTCTGGCTTTATAACTCGCAATTCTGGCTTTATAACACGCAATTCTGGCTTTATAACACGCAATTCTGGCTTTATAACTCGCAATTCTGGCTTTATAACACGCAATTCTGGCTTTATAACACGCAATTCTGGCTTTATAACAGTAATTATGGCTTTATAACACGCAATTCTGGCTTTATAACACGCAATTCTGGCTTTATAACACGCAATTGTGGCTTTATAACTCGCAATTCTGGCTTTTATAACACGCAATTCTGGCTTTATAACTCGCAATTCTGGCTTTATAACACGCAATTCTGGCTTTTATAACTCGCAATTCTGGCTTTATAACTCGCAATTGTGGCTTTATAACTCGCAATTCTGGCTTTATAACACGCAATTCTGGCTTTATAACTCGCAATTCTGGCTTTATATATTTATAACATGCTAATTCTGGCTTTATAACACGCAATTCTGGCTTTAATTAAACACGCTACAATTCTGGCTTTATAACACGCAATTGTGGCTTTATAACTCCCCAAATTCTGGCTTTATAACACGCAATTCTGGCTTTATAACTCGCAATTCTGGCTTTATAACAAGTAATTCTGGCTTTATAACACAATTGCGACTTTATATCACGCAATTATGACTTTATAACATGCAATTGCGAATATAACATGCAGTTCTGACTATCACGCAATTCTGGCTTTATAACACGCAGTTCTGACTATCACACAATTCTGGCTTTATAACTCGCAATTCTGGCTTTATAACTCGCAATTCTGACTTTATAACCAGCAATTCTGACTTTATAACTCGCAATTCTGGCTTTATAACACACAATTCTGGCTTTTTAACTCGCAATTCTGGCTTTATAACTCGCAATTCTGGCTTTATAACTCGCAATTCTGACTTTATAACACGCAATTCTGACTTTATATCACGCAATTCTGACTTTATAACTCGCAATTCTGGCTTTATAACTCGCAATTCTGGCTTTATAACTCGCAATTCTGGCTTTATAACTCGCAATTCTGGCTTTATATCTCGCAATTCTGGCTTTATAACTCGCAATTCTGGCTTTATAACACGCAATTCTGACTTTATAACTCGCAATTCTGGCTTTATAACTCGCAATTCTGGCTTTATACAGTAGGTTACCAACCAGAATAATACTTTCAACGCCGCCGCTTTGCCGCGGCGGTGAAATTCGGGGTGTATTTGCTGCCTTTAACCGCTAAGAGGCGCTACAATCACAGACTTTGAAAAGTGTCCGTTTATTCTCTCTATTGCGTAATCTGCCGCTGCGTCGCGGCTCATTCAGAGCGATTGAAAGCTGGTAGCAGATGCATTTAAGTGAAATGTAGTTAAAATAATTCATCACAATACTTAAATTAAATTGAATAAATAATGAAAACATTTCAATATAAAACATTGCAATAGAAACATATTAGGCTACATCAAGGCTTTGGAAGAGTATAAGACGTTGACGTAAACGTTCAGGTGGTGGCTCTGTGGTTAACGCAACGACACGGAGATCCAAGAGGCCCGAGTTCGAATCTCAATATAACAACATGTTGGCCGACAGCATTAATCTTTAACCGTTCTTGATGCTTAAATAGTTGACTGTTTATTTGCGAGTTTATTAACTGTTTATTTATTTAAAGTCAAGCGTTTTTTTTAATAATCAATGGCATATTACAACATTGCTACAGTAGAGCTGGGGGGTTGTAAGGGGGGGCTTCTTACATTCGCTTCATAAACACACGCACACTAGCACACACATGCAATCTTTTTTCTGCACCCGATGGATAGACTCATAATTTTCAAGCCCCACTGCCCCCCATCGCCCCAACACAATGCTAATGAAATACACAAGCTTAAAATGTTCCAATTTATTGAAGTAACAAGTAGGCTAGTATCTAAATACAAACTAAACAAACAAAAACAAAAATAGAGAAAATAAAAGTGCTGCTGTGTCAAAATGTTAAAAAAGAAAAGAAGAGAAATCCATATGGCAAGACAAAAAAATTAAAAAATTCAAACAGACATAACATAGGCTAATGTGTTTGATATGGGATTAAAATTATGGGCAGTGCATGAGATATAAACTAATGATTAATTATGTCAAAATTCCTTTGTTCCGATCAGAGCATGTGAGCATTTCTGGATATTCCTCAGCTCGCTCATTCCGCTCAGGGTCGCGCGCTCAGGCTGTCTCCGACTAGTTTTTTTCTAGTCAACTAGTAGCCTAGTTGTTTATTTAAGCCATCAGTGGACAAATCACCCCTTTATATTGATTTAATAACTTAAATAGGCTATACAGGGTAATGAGTGAGTGTTATAAAGCTGCACTCAAGCGCACGAGCCGGAGACAAAAATAGCAAGGAGACATTTAATTGTTTATTAATAAACTGGTGTTTTCTGCGTCGCTGCAAAGATGAAGATGCGATGTAGACTCGCCATGAACGAATAAAGATATAAAGGCATAAAAAGGAAAAGTTCCTCCCGTTGGCGCGCCCAACCTGTCACTTCTCTAGGCTATTTCCCACCCATAGAGGGGCGCGCCCCACACTTTGAGCGGCGACTACCATCTAGGGGGGATCTAGCCGGTGTTCTGTCTCTCCCTCTCTCTGCTCTCTGCCGTGCAAGCGGCCGCGCGCTACACAGTTTGAACCTACAGTCTATGGTTTGAACTTACATATTCACGTAGCCTTTCGAAAACAGGGACATTCATTGTCCCGGGAGAGTGCTTAAATTTCCCGGGACAGGTTGTTAAAAAGAAGGACAATCCCGGTAAAACCGCGGGACCGGTGGCAACCTAACTTGCATTTATTTATTTCCATGCAAAAAAGAAACACACAATCTTATTCTTGCTACATTTTAAATTTGTTTTGCCAAAGAAATTGCAGCTAAATTAAACGAAACGGTACAAATCGAAAATAGTCCAAAGCAACATAAATTAAAGACATGAGTTTTGCCTCTCTCTCGCGCTGGATCTCAGCAAGTTTATTTAGTCTCCCTTGCTCAAACATTCTTAAACTCTACAGAACCAGTTGAAACAACTGGATTGAACACTTCAATTTAAATTTGTGTGTGAAAACACTTTAAATAGGCTACAATAAATAAACAACAATATTTATAATTTAATCAAATATGGGGACACATCGAGAGATGTAGCCTATACTTAAAATAATTTTGCCTTTGCCATCGGGCTGGCTATCCGACACTCTCCATATGAATGAGGAACATTAACACCTATTGTCTCTCCCTCCAAACCCCCCACAAGCTCTCTGAGTCTGAGTCTGACTTAAAATAAGGAGAAGTCGCAATTCACACTTAAATCGCTCTTCTAGCATTAGGCTATTAAAGTGTTGATAATGAAAGAATTAAATGATTTAAGCTACATGTGGTATTTCTGTCATAAAAGTTTATTACTAAATATTTCATTATTTAAATAATTTAAGAAATAAAACTGGTTTGGGCCACCTTTTTCCAAGCAAAACTAAATATAGCCTAATCTTCAAACGCATGTTCATTTTGTTGTCATGAACAAAATGCTCAACTCAATATTAAATTCTACAGGGATCTTTGGGTCCAGGCATGCAAAATGTGAATTAGTTATTTTTTAAATTATTATTATTCAAATAAATATCGGTGCTTCGTGGTAGCCTACTGCTGATAAACTAAATAACATTTAGATATTATGAACTTTAAATGAAACAATATAGCAACACTTCGACGAATAAATGATTTGATCTGTTTTTACATTTTAATTCATTAATGCGATTTAGTCTATACATTTAATTAAACGAGATTTTCACCTTGTCATTTTCTCATTGCGAGGCGCTCACAATCACATCATAAACATATTTGAGCAGATTCTCTGTACCTCTCGTTTTCATATGGATTACATAATCAGATAACATTTATTAACCTAAATATTTAGACATTTAAAGGCTTTAGACATAGCCGATTTCCTATCTTGACTGATCTGAGGCAAGTGGCTTTCGGTTAATTTTTGTGACGCCCAGTTCCCGGAGACCGAGAGAGACGACATATAAACTTTTGTCATTAGCCTAAAAAAAGTTTACAGTTTTGAACGATGTAGGCTACTGTATTCTTATCTGTATGACCAAAAAAAATCACGTAGGCCTATAGCCTATTAAGTTATTTTAGCTGTTATGAGAAAAATAAATCAAATGAACGCGCTGCCTCGTTTGTCGAAAACTTTACTTAAAACCATGTTTTTAAAAACTCTATGTAGGTTATAGGGAATAAAACAAATATAGATATATATAGGCCTATATATCTTTTTTTTATACAAAACTGCTTTTGAACAATTGGTATTATTAGCTACAGATCTAAAGTCGTTCTGTTGGATAGCCTATTTGTTCCTTAGTGTAAAATGGAAATGCATGGTAATATTATTTTATAAATATAAGCAAAAAAATATGTGGTGTAACAGAGGTTTAGAACTAAACAAATCTGCATTAATAGCCTAAAAATATATAGATTTTTTACAGAAGTCCATGTTTTTTCGGGATTTGAACGCAGGTCTGCCGATTGATGAACCGTCAGCTCTACCACTCGGCCATGTCGAAGCTCACTAAGAAAAGCCCAAACGTTTATACAGTGTGTGTTTGCTCAAATGAGTGAGAACGTTTTGTTGTTAGCCTACTGTGAGTGTAGCCTACTTTACATGAATAAAATAGACCTTTTACAGTTTTAAAATATGATATCCTATCTGTATGACCAAAAATAACGAAGTAGGCTATAGCCTATTAAGTTATTTTAGCAGAAAAATAAATTCAAGTGAACGCGCTGCTGCGTTTGTCGAACTTAATTCAGTGGCAGAAGAAAACCCCATTTTACAATACGCACTAGGCGTGGTGTGTCAAAATACTTAATTATAAACTTCAATATTTCGTTCAAAACCACATCAAAACGCTTTGTGACATTTTAAAAAGCCGTGAATGTATGAATGCCACTGGAACCAGGATCGTAACTGAAATGCGCTGCATGTTATCTCTCAATACAGGAGCAGAAGCGCTGGTTCAGATTTTATTGTTTGTTGTTTAAACGTGCGTGTTTTAGGCTATATTTAAAAATATATATACTATATTTGATAAGGTCTATTTAGGGTATTCGCTATAGCCTACTGTGGAGGGGAGAAATCACCCACCGGCAAATCGCACCTTGCTTAACCATGTTTTTTAAAATTATTTCTGAAAGAATTCCAGTCCTGCTGTCTGCTGTCCTGTCCGTGAAGTTTTTTGTTTGTTTGTTTGTTTATTTTTTAACAGAACTGTTTTTGAAGACGTAAATTTAGTCAATCTGTTGGATGAGATTTGTTCCTTAGTGTAAAATGGAAATGCATGGTAATTATATAAAAAACATATTTATTCGGGTTTCGAACCCGTGTCTTTGTACTGCTTAAAGCTTCAGCTCTACCACTCGACCACAAGTTCGGCTGTTAAACGTCAGTGTGCCCACAAACGACTGATGCACTCTTCAATCTTCTCATTCCTCAATAGTTTAGCATCATTGATTGCACCTAATTTATTTTCACTGACTGCAAGATAGGCCTCTTTTAAATTTTGATTCATAAAATGTTCTGCTCTAAAAGTTTGCTATATTCTATTTAAAATGTAGGCTACTTTTACATACGTTTTGCTTTCGCTAAATGTCCCTTTGCGCCACCTGGCGGTCATTTCGCGAATGACTTAGAAATGCGACTGGGTTTTTTTTGCCGCGGTGAATTCACCGCGGCAGACGCCGCGGCGGCAATAGGCATTCTGGTTGGCTACCTACTGTATCTCGCAATTCTGGCTTTATAACTTGCAATTCTGGCTTTATATCACGCAATTCTAACTTTATAACACAATTGCAACTATATATCACACAATTCTGACTATATATCACACAATTCTGACTTTATAACACGCAATTGTGGCTTTATAACTCGCAATTCTGGCTTTATAACACGCAATTCTGACTTTATATCACGCAATTCTGACTTTATAACACGCAATTGTGGCTTTATAACTCGCAATTCTGGCTTTATAACTCGCAATTCTGGCTTTATAACTCGCAATTCTGGCTTTATAACTCGCAATTCTGGCTTTATAACAAGTAATTCTGGCTTTATAACACAATTGCGACTTTATATCACGCAATTATGACTTTATAACATGCAATTGCGAATATAACATGCAGTTCTGACTATCACGCAATTCTGGCTTTATAACTCGCAATTCTGACTTTATAACACGCAATTCTGACTTTATAACTCGCAATTCTGGCTTTATAACTCGCAATTCTGGCTTTATAACTCGCAATTCTGACTTTATATCACGCAATTCTGACTTTATAACACAATTGCGACTATATATCACACAATTCTGACTTTATATCACGCAATTCTGACTTTATATCACGCAATTCTGACTTTATATCGCAAAATTCTGACTTTATAACACAATTGCGACCTTATATCACGGATTTCTGATAAAAGGTCAGAATTGCAAGATGTAAACTCGCATTTGTGAGATAAAAAGTCAGAATTACTTTTTTTATTTTTCATTCTGTGGCGGACACAAGCTTCCATAGGGATGAGCATTAACACGCTGGTTTTGTTGAATGGCTAACAGACGGTGTCCCATCAGTCCTGTCAACTCGACTGCAGGCGCCGGCCCACAACTCAAAGGAATGGCTGTAATTTTCCTTCTTGCATCTTAAAAATCAACGGCCAAAAAGCTGGGAAAGTTTACCAGCTAGAACTCGTGGTTCACCCCGTTTCAATCCAGCCACAACGCAACACTGTAATAGAAAGACGCCCGTCGGTGGGAGTGAGAACTGATTTATGTCTGTGTTTACTGATAACTCTCATATGACGGCACTTACCGGTCAAAGTTCGGCATTGGACATTCATTCCCAAATATGATTCCGATAGACAAGATGATGGGAATCCCTGAGGATGTGCTGTATTTATTGAGGTTACACATTGCAGTGGACCTCATCTGGAGTCGTGTGATTTGGGAAAACAGATGGTTCACGGTCACGGTGTGTTTAGACATTGAAACAGTTTGGTTTCATGGTGCTTTTTACGTCTGTTTTGCTTTTAGGATTATGTCTTATTCCTGCAGAATAGCAGCATCTTTTCGTAAGATTGTCTGTGCTTTTTTGGGGGGGACAACTGTTTTATTATTTGAGTGCATTTTAGTACACTGTAAGCTTATAATTATAACAAAATAATTGTTAAAATTATAATTTACATTTATATATATATATATATATATATATATATATATATATATATATATATATATATATATATATATATATATATATATATATATATATATATATATATATATATATTTGTGTGTGTGTATATGTGTGAAAGTGAAAATGAAAATGGCATACAATTCCCAAGCAATAACATGTTATATATATATTTTTTTATTCATATTTATTTTAAACGACAACAATAAAAATATAAAATAATAAAAAGTGTACATAGAGAATATTGCATAAAATTACAACCAATAACATTTTATATATAACTATTCATTTATTTATTTATAAATATTTTTGTCATTTTAAATAATAATAAAAAAATATATATAATATACATACATTACAATACATACAAATATACATACATTTTTATACACATCCTTTTTATTTGATTCTGGTTATAAAATAGTGACCGAAAACAACAAACAATTGCACAATATAGTGTAGGCAAATCAAGATTAAATAGTTTAAATGAATTAATTGACTAATTTTAAACTAGAAATGCCGTTTGTCAAGACTTTGAAAACTGTGAATAAATTTACAGATATATATTTTTTGTATTCCATTTTTGTATTCCATATTATTTACAGTAAATTAATATTCATCCGCTTATGTGTGCATGCCTACAACAATTTATTTAAAAACAAAAAAATATGTACAAGATGAAGAATTTACATTGCTCCTATAATAAAAGGACTAACATTACTCTGCATGTCAGCAATCCTTAAAGTCCTGGAACGGCATTGGACTCAGCTTCAGCAAGCCCAGACTTTCACAAGGTCAAAAAAATAATTTCTTGTTTTAACTGGGAGCGGTTCTCAAATAATCTGCAGTTTTTTGTGCATTTACACTGGCAGAAACCCCACAGTCTCGTCCTGCACGTGTAAGACGAAGTGACGTGAATAAATGAACAGTGATTGTAAATCTTAATAAGGTTTAAATTGTGGTTGGGATATTGTAGGATTATGTCGTGGGACGCCGGGTCTTACACATGGCTTGAATGAAGAGTCCTTCGAGACCGTCGTATAGACACTGAATGAGCACAGAAATCTTTTACAACAATTGACCAGTTCTCCAAAACGCTCTACATCTGCTCAAATCCAGACTTGACCCGAGGGGTTTCAGTCCTATTACTATGAAACCTCTAAAGTTATTTTCATTATGGTGCTTGAAAGGGATATAGAATCAGTTTTACAGTTTTTTTTACAGCTCTGTTTTATAAAAAGAGTTTTAAAAAGTGCTTGTTTTATCTCATGAATTCCAGGGAAAGATCTGGTCAGACGAAGCACCGATGCCTCAGAAGTGACCGTTTACACAAGAGTTCTGGGTATATGTTGCACCATTCGTTCGTAAGCTTTTTCTTAAACTGGACCGTGAAGTCCACACTAGAGTACTAGCTAGTTTGTATCCAACTCTGTACTATTTGTTCGTAAGGCTAGAAGGTTGTAAGCTCTCCGTAAGTAATGCGTAGTCACATAATATTTACAATTACGCATTTGGCAGACGGTTTTATCCAAAGCGACTTGCATTGTTTTTTTTAATTTTTAAGGTACACATTTACATTATTATCAGTTCTTGCTTTCCCTGGGAATCAAACCCATGACCTTTGCGTAGCGCAACTGTTTGAGCTACAGGAAAGCTTGACGTTAATATGACTAATATGATATAATATATGTTATGATGAAAATATGTGAGTAGAAGTTGTTTAAATGCCGGGAATTTCAGTTCATCCATAACTTCTTTTGCATCGCGTAACTAACGGTAAAAATACGTTCCATTAAATACGACACTTAATAATGAGTGTTTTTATATGTATATAACATTCAGAAACTGTATTTAAAACTAAATTAATAAGGATAAATAAATAATGATACAGAAATAACATTTATTGATTATGACTGATTTTATTTGACATGCACAACACGGACCGACGAATATTGCATCTATTCAAATCTATTTTAAGTAATCTATTCACATAATCATTGACTATTTTTGATGGTATTATGATATGTTGATAATTTAACATGTTATGTGTGTTTGTGTTATGTACGTGTCTACGGTGGAAACAAATTTCCTGTCGAGGACAAATAAAAAAATCTATCTATCTAATGTTCTCTCTCTTAAAATGTAAGCGAGTTTAAATGTCAGTATTATCATGTCTAAAGAATTGAAGTCTGTCAGGTAAAAGAAGAGCTTATTGATGCAGTTCAACCGTTACTCCTGATCAGAGGCTTCTGTAAATATTCAGTCCGTCCAGAAAAACGCAATTATGCAATCGCATAATTCAATGCAAAATCAGCCAAAGTCCTCATATTTATGCGGGTGCATTTTGTCAAATACGCCGCACTTTCGCCGCATAAATTGCAGATTTCCGCACAAAATATCATGATTTCATAATCTCCGCGTTTTCGTTGCAAAAAAGTCACATATATCTCAGCAGAAAGTTGATAAATGTTGCGTTTGCTTCACACAAGAGCCGCCATTTTCCCTGTTGCCATGGAAACGTTATAAAGTGACGTAATTATCGAAAAGCAGTAAAACAGAAAGCACACATTTGATTTTTTATATTTTATTTATTCATTTTTTCAGAAGTTGTAGCATATTCCTTTTGTAAAACTCCAGAACTTGTTTGACTCATCAATGTTTTGTAAGTTTGATGTTTATTAAGATCTGAAATAAAACAAGATGAACTGAAATATTCCAGCACTTTCTGTGATGTAGTGTGCTTGCTTATCATAGGAAGTAATAAGAAATGACTCTTTACATTAAGGTAGTAGTCTAGTGAGAACAGGGTGTTGGGGAATCACTTTTTCTCTCTTTTTCATCAAACCGCAGTTTTTGGAAGTTCCCGCAATTTCATCGCATAAAATTGCATAAATATCCCGCATATTCCATCGGATTTTTTTGAAAACGTGCCGCATAATCAAGCATTTTTGCCACAACAATCACAAAAAACTCTGCGTTTTTCTGGACAGACTGAATATTTAGTTTATACATAGAGTAACGCTTCAACTAATTTTAATGGTGCAACGCAAAAATATTTAGTAGTGCATAAGTTGTATCTTAGTGCCCATTTACGTCAAAAGTAAGTTATATTTGCGCACAGCTGGTGCAACCGACCCCAGGAGTCAGCGGTGTCCCGAAGCGTGTGGGTTTGAAGCCTTGGACTTCACGGTGAACGGGTTATTTGATCAGGTCCCGAACAAAGCCTGTGTTTCTGAAGGCGCCGAAGTTTCATTGCTGCAAATACAGCTGCTAGATTATTGCCCTTTCAGCCCGCAGACTGACAGCATGACAGCTTCATATGAGAATAGAGGCTTTTAAAAGAGGCTCCACAGACAAAAATTATTATTCATGTTTTTTAACCACCTGCGTCTTTTATTGGTCCTTAAATGTGCGGTGGTTGCAAATTGTACAGGAACTTCTTTCAGCTACACTGGAAAATGTGATCTAATCAGAGCAAAATGTCAATGTGTTTTACATGTTATGCTTCAGAGTGGCAAAGGTGATTTAAGTGACTTTGAATGTGGCATGGGAGTGTTTCAGAAAACTGCTGATCTTCTGGGATTCACACACACTATCATCTCTAGGGTTTACAGAGAATGAACCGAAAAAGAGAAAATCTCCAGTGAAAACACTCAGCTCAGCTCAGCTCAGAACACAAAAATGAGGCTATAATTCACAGACTCACTAAAACCGGACTAAAGAAGACTGTAAAAGCGTTGCCTGGTCTGATGAGTCTGGATTTCTGCTGACATTCAGATGTTCGGGTCAGAATTTGGTGAAAACAACATGAAAGCATGGATGACCCGGTCTCGTATCAGCGGCTCAGGTGCTGGTGCTGTAATGGTGTTTATTAACACACTCCGGGACTCTTAGTACCAATCCAGCTTCATTTAAACCTGAGTATTGTTGCTGATCATGCCCATCCTTTATGAGATAATCTTCTGATGGATACTTCCAGCAGGATAACACACACGTCACAAAGCTCAAATCATCTCAAACTGGTTTCTTGATCATGACATCGAGTCTCTGAACTCAAATGGCTCCACAGTCTCCAGATCTCAGTCCAGTAGAGCAGCTTTGAGACGTGGAGGAACGAGAGATTCACATCATGGATGAATCTGCAGAAACTGTGTGAAGCGATCATGACAAAATGGAGTAAAATCTCTGAGGAATGTTTCCAGCACTTTGTTGAATCTCTGACATGAAGAAATAAGGCAGTTCTGAAGACTAAAGCGGGTCCAAATCGGTACCAGCAAGTGTTCCTAATAAAGTGGCCGGTGAGTGTGTATATTATAGCAAGGCACAAACCATGTTATATATGTATACAGGGCTTGACATTAACAATTTCGAAATATAATAATATTGAAATATATGTATTTCAGAAGTGGTGTGTACCGCAGTCACTCCTACTAGCCACTTTTGCAGGTTGATAAAAAATATTGATTTAACGCTACATATCGATACTGAAATATCTGAAACTCTTGCACAGGAGACACAACATCAGCGTCCTTTTACACACTTATTTCATTTCCTCCGGATGTTGGTGTTAAAGAGTTTGAATTTTTCCAAATTTTTCCAATATTCAGCATCATTTTACTCCTTTTCCGCAGATTTTATGCTTACACCCAAAGTTCATGCATATATCAAACAGTATAATGGGTCCGTGCGTCAGGTCTTAAAGTGACTGCAGCCTAATATACCGGCTACCGAATTATAAGAAAATATTAAAACTATCTATATGGCAGTTTTTCCCCATGGTATCAATGTCAAAATTGTAGCCAGTGAAAATGCTGAGATGCTAGTAAGAAAACCACTAGTCGCAGTGGCAGGTGAGCAGAAAAGTTAATGTCAAGCCCGTATTATTATTTTATATTTGTATTACTGTTGTGCATATTATAGTATACATTTTAGCTTTAGCAGTTTGTGAGGTAACAATCATAATTATCTTATTTATTATAGATTATACTTTGTGAACAATCTAAAAGGATTTTAAAGCTGCAGTCTGTAGTTTTTCCTCTTTGTCGCCATCTCTGTTCGAGATTTGCAATTGCAGTTATTCGCGATTATATATCAACTGTACGTGAGTTGTTTTGAGGAGAATGTGTGACTGTCATTCAAAATCACATATTATACTTTTTGGAAGAATGACCAACATAAGAATTTTCACCGGAAAATGTCATCAGAACAAGTAACATCCACTTTTGTTCGGACCAACTAGGGGAAAAAAGCATTGCTGTAAATAGCGCTGCTGATTAAATCTAATGATCGATTATCATATCACGTCAAACCGTGCAAATTATACTTTGTTCTCAAATTGTTATTGTGCAACATCAGCATTGCGTGACATTTAATGTCCTTCCGATATTATCCCTGTTTTCGCATGGTTCGGTTGCAGTCTCTTTTTTTTCTGTAGCCACTCTGAATTCTTTTGCATTTTACATTGGATGATTCTCCAGTTGTCACTGTGATTGTCACTTTTTTGCAACGAAAATGCAGGGATTATGAAATAATGCAAGCCCCGCATGTCGTTTGAACTTTTCTGGATCTGCCATCAAATTGATAAGTTTAATTATATCAAGTGCTGTGAGAAAAGGCTATAAATCTCCACCTCCAGCATCCTCACACTCAATATAGTCTACTAGCAGATACTCTTCTTTATGTGTACAGATGTGACGTAATGACTCAATATAGTCTACTAGCCGAGACTCTTCTTTATGTGTGCAGATGTGACGTAATGACTCAATATAGTCTACTAGCCGAGACTCTTCTTTTGTTATGTGGTTGACAGAATGTGGACGTAATGACTCAATATAGTCTACTAGCCGAGACTCTTCTTTATGTGTGCAGATGTGACGTAATGACTCAATATAGTCTACTAGCCGAGACTCTTCTTTATGTGTGCAGATGTGACGTAATGACTCAATATAGTCTACTAGCCGAGACTCTTCTTTATGTGTACAGATGTGACGTAATGACTCAATATAGTCTACTAGCCGAGACTCTTCTTTATGTGTGCAGATGTGACGTAATGACTCAATATAGTCTACTAGCCGAGACTCTTCTTTATGTGTACAGATGTGACGTAATGACTCAATATAGTCTACTAGCCGAGACTCTTCTTTATGTGTACAGATGTGACGTAATGACTCAATATAGTCTACTAGCCGAGACTCTTCTTTATGTGTACAGATGTGACGTAATGACTCAATATAGTCTACTAGCCGAGACTCTTCTTTATGTGTACAGATGTGACGTAATGACTCAATATAGTCCACTAGCCGAGACTCTTCTTTATGTGTAGCAGATGTGACGTAATGACTCAATATAGTCCACTAGCCGAGACTCTTCTTTATGTGTACAGATGTGACGTAATGACTCAATATAGTCCACTAGCCGAGACTCTTCTTTATGTGTACAGATGTGACGTAATGACTCAATATAGTCCTACTAGCCGAGACTCTTCTTTATGTGTACAGATGTGACGTAATGACTCAATATAGTCCACTAGCCGAGACTCTTCTTTATGTGTACAGATGTGACGTAATGACTCAATATAGTCCACTAGCCGAGACTCTTCTTTATGGTACAGATGTGACGTAATGACTCAATATAGTCCACTAGCCGAGACTCTTCTTTATGTGTACAGATGTGACGTAATGACTCAATATAGTCTACTAGCCGAGACTCTTCTTTATGTGTACAGATGTGACGTAATGACTCAATATAGTCTACTAGCCGAGACTCTTCTTTATGAGTACAGATGTGACGTAATGACTCAATATAGTCCACTAGCCGAGACTCTTCTTTATGTGTACAGATGTGACGTAATGACTCAATATAGTCCACTAGCCGAGACTCTTCTTTATGTGTACAGATGTGACGTAATGACTCAATATAGTCACTAGCCGAGACTCTTCTTTATGTGTTCAGATGTGACGTAATGACTCAATATAGTCTACTAGCCGAGACTCTTCTTTATGTGTACAGATTGTGACGTAAGACTCAATATAGTCTACTAGCCGAGACTCTTCTTTATGTGGACAGATGTGACGTAAAGACTCAATATAGTCTACTAGCCGAGACTCTTCTTTATGTCAGATGTGACGTAGCTCAATATAGTCTACTAGCCGAACTCTTCTTTATGTGTACAGATGGACGTATGCTCAATATAGTCTACTAGCCGAGACTCTTCTTTATGTGACAGATGTGACGTAAGACTCAATATAGCCACTAGCCGAGACTCTTCTTTATGTGTACAGATGTGACGTAAGACTCAATATAGCCTACTAGCCGAGACTCTTCTTTATGTGTTCAGATGTGACGTAATGACTCAATATAGTCTACTAGCCGAGACTTTTCTTTATGTGTCAGATGTGACGTAACGACTCAATATAGTCTACTAGCCGAGACTCTTCTTTATGTGTCAGATGTGACGTAAGACTCAATATAGTCTACTAGCCGAGACTCTTCTTTATGTGTACAGATGTGACGTAACGACTCAATATAGTCTACTAGCCGAGACTCTTCTTTATGAGTACAGATGTGACGTAATGACTCAATCAGTCTACTAGCCGAGACTCTTTCTATGTACAGATGTGACGTAACGACTCATATATGTCTACTAGCCGAGACTCTTCTTTATGTGTTCAGATGTGACGTATACTCAATTAGTCTACTAGCCGAGACTCATCTTTATGGTACAGATGTGACGTAATGACTCAATATGCTTAGCGAGACTCTTTTTATGTGTACAGAGGACGTAACTCTCTTATGTCTACTAGCGAGACTCTTCTTTATGTGTACAGTGTGAGTACTGACTCTTATAGTCTACTAGCGAGACTCTTTTTGTGTCGAGATTTGAGTAGTGAGTGCTAATGATCATTCACTAGCCGAGACTCTTCTTTATGTGTACAGATGTGACGTAATGACTCAATATAGTCTACTAGCCGAGACTCTTCTTTATGTGTACAGATGTGACGTAATGACTCAATATAGTCTACTAGCCGAGACTCTTCTTTATGTGTAGATGTACGTAATGACTCAATATAGTCTACTAGCCGGACTGCTTCTTTATGTGTCAGATTGACGTAAACTCAATTAGCTACTATCCGGTACTCTTCTTTATGTGTACAGATGTGACGTAATAGCTCTAACATAGACTCTTCTTATAGCGAGACTCTTCTTATGTTACAGATGTGACGTACGATCTCAATATTAGCATCTAGCTGAGACTCATTTATGTGTACAGATGTGACGTAAGACTTCATTATAGTCTAACTTAGCCGAGACTCTTTTATGTGTACAGATGTGACGTAAGACTTCTTCAATGTATAAGTCATAACTAGCCGAGACTCTTCTTTATGTGTACAGATGTGACGTAACGACTCAATATAGTCTACTAGCCGAGACTCTTCTTTATGTGTACAGATGTGACGTAAGACTCAATATAGTCTACTAGCCGAGACTCTTCTTTATGTGTACAGATGTGACGTAATGACTCAATATAGTCTACTAGCCGAGACTCTTCTTTATGTGTACAGATGTGACGTAATGACTCAATATAGTCTACTAGCCGAGACTCTTCTTTATGTGTCAGATGTGACGTAATGACTCAATATAGTCTACTAGCCGAGACTCTTCTTTATGTGTACAGATGTGACGTAATGACTCAATATAGTCTACTAGCCGAGACTCTTCTTTATGTGTACAGATGTGACGTAATGACTCAATATCTACTAGCCGAGACTCTTCTTTATGTGTACAGATGTGACGTAAGACTCAATATAGTCTACTAGCCGAGACTCTTCTTTATGTGTACAAGTGACGAAGACTCAATATAGTCTACTAGCCGAGACTCTTCTTTATGTGTGATGTGACTAATGACTCAATATAGTCTATAGCCGAGACTCTTCTTATGTACAATGTGAGTAATGACTCAATATAGTCTACTAGCCGAGACTCTTCTTATGTGTACTATGTGACGTAATGACTCAATATAGTCTACTAGCCGAGACTTTCTTTATGTGTACAGATGTACGTAATACTCAATATAGTCACTAGCCGAGACTCTTCTTTATGTGTACAGATGTACGTAATGACTCAATTAGTCACTGCCGGACTCTTCTTTATGTGTCGATTGTGACGTAATTACTCACATATGTCTCTAACCTGAACTCCTCGTTTATGATGTCATATTGACGTAATACTCTATTATATAGTCTACTAGCCGTATTGACTCTTCTTTATTATGTCAATTATTATAATCTTCAATATAGTTACGGACTCGCTTTAAAGCTGATCAGATGACTAATGAATCATATATCCACTACAGACTTTTTTAAGTGTAACGATTTAATATAATATACAACTATATGACTTCTTTCTTTATTTACAGAAATGTGACGTATGTACTCAATACTTCTTACTCATCTCGATCTCTTCTTCTATGTGTCATCTGACTACTACTCATCTATCTCTACTATCCTACTTCTTCTTTACTTTCATCTACTTAATACTCATATATCTACTATCTCTACTCTTCTTCTATCTTCATCTATCTATCTCAATACTATCTACTCTCTTTACTTCTCAATTACCGTATGACTCAATATACGTCTACTCACTCAATCTTCTTTATATTCAGATGTACGTAAACTCAACTTATAGTCTCACTACCGAGTACTTCTTCTTTATGTTTTCAATTGACTGCTAATCGACTCATATTAGTCTACTAGCCGTACTCTTCTTTATGTGTACAGATTGACGTAATGACTCAATTTAGTCTTTCTACTACCTAGACTCTTCTTTATTGTACAGATTTGACGTAATGACTCATATAGTCTACTAGCCGAGACTCTTCTTTATTGTGTCGATTTCGTCAATGACTCAATATAGTCCTACTAGCCGATACTCTTCTTTATGTGTCAGATGTACTAATGACTCAATTATAGTCCTACTAGCCGAGACTCTTCTTTTGTTCAGATGTGATCGTAACGACTCATATGTCCTACTAGCCGAGACTCTTCTTTATGTGTACAGATGTGAAGTATGACGCAAACACATGCTCAAATCTCCCGCTGAAATCCACCAGTACCACTGGAATTTAAAACATTATTTTAAGCTTATACCGCTTTAAATCAAGCTACGGCAAGCAGAGAGTTTTGAACTCTGGCTGGTTATGTACTTGGTCAAATTTATTTTGGATAATTTTTAACCCCAAAAAGTTACGGACTGCAGCTTTAAAAAGCTGGTCATATTGATATGACAGGTCATATTCCGTTATACAAGATTAGTTTGTAGTGAACGACTTTTAAATATATATATATATTATATATATATATATATATATATATATATATATATATTTTTTTTTTTAACAATGAATGAAATGTAGCACTCTTTTTAGTTGTGTATTTTTGGAATTATTACTATTTTAAATCATACTGTATTCTAACCTTTCCTCCACAGTTTGTGATTCCACTTCTGCACTACTATCTATCTATCTATATCTATCTATCTATCTAATCTATCTATCTATCTATCTATCTATCTATCTATCTAATCTATCTATCATAATCTATCTATCTATATAATCTTCCCGCTCAATAAACCAGATGACCTAAATATAACTGTCTATCACACTCAATTTTTTAAATAATTATAGTATAAACAAACTTATATGCACTTCTCCACTTCTACAAACAAGTTAGTCTCTCTCTCTCTTCTCTCTCTCTCTCTCCTCTCTCTCTCTCTCTCTTCTCTCTCCTCTCTCTCTCTCTCCCCTCTCTCTCTCTCTCTCTCTCTCTCTCTCTCTCTCTCTCTTCTCTCTCTCTCTCTCCTCTCTCTCTCTCTCTCTCTCTTCTCTCTCTCTCTCTCTCTCTCTCTCTCTCTCTCTCTCTCTCTCTCTCTCTCTCTCTCTCTCTCTCTCTCTCTCTCTCTCTCTCTCTCTCTCTCTCTCTCTCTCTCTCTCTCTCTCTCTCTCTCTCAGATGCTGTGCATTCTTGGGTTTGTTCGAGCGGATCCCTCCTCATGAGCGGAGGCTTGACTTTCCCAAAGCTGATATTAATATCACAGACCATTGTGATGGAGTTATTTTCATGGAAGCCCAGGAGGAAGTCATGTGACTCTAATTAGTCCCCGGGGCCCGCAGGGTCTCCATTACGTGGCTTGTTTTAACTCACATAACCATCAATGAAGTGGAAAGGCTGAGGAAGTAGCAATCACTGCGCCTGGGCGGCTGGTTTTATTTAATGTTTTCCTGAGCACCTATTCTGTTAATGGGCCCAAAATCTGAGAGAAGAAAAAAGTGTCGTCTCTCTTTTTCCCCCTTGACGTTTTTCAGCTTTAAAAAATGAACATGCGAGCATTTACACTGATCCACTAGCAGGGAAGATTAATGATTCTGGGATTTGTTGGTTCACACCCTGTTCAACACATGGGAAAAAATCAGGAATGACGGACGCTTGCACGTATTCAACCATTAAATGTGTCGGCAGCACCTTATGAACTCTAATATAAGAATTCAAAATGCTTGTGTTGTAATTTAAGAAAGTATTTCTATAAAAGGGATGGTAACACTTTAGAATAAGGTTTCATTGATTAGTGAACGTGAACAAAGAGGAACATTTATTAATCTTAATGTAAATACATTATTAAAATCAAAAGTTGTATATGTTAACATTAAAGTAACACTAAGTAGTTTTTCAACCTTCATAATATATTTCCAAGACCCTTGTGATGGTACATCGACTTAAAATAAGTTAAATGACTCGTCTGCCATCGCCTGACGGGTCTGTATCGCTTTTACTGGCACTATGTAACTTCGGGTTTCGGGTAGGAACCCCTGCACAAAAAGAACTACAAAACTCGACTGCTTTACGTCAAGCGCTACAATAGTCATTATTCCGTTTTTCTTCGTTTCTGATGTCGCAATACATCATCCTTTCATGAAATCATGTAACATACTCTACCTTGTCTGTGGACATCGTTCATTCTAAAGCCGGTGCTGGATAAACAGCGAGCGTGCGTGCGACGGTAGGCTAAATTATTTACGACAGCGGCAATGGACAATTTCGTTTCCAACCAGTAGGGGGACCGAAGAGGAAAAGTTACTTAGTGTTACTTTAATGCACTTTGAACTAACACGAACAAACACTGAACAATTATATTTGTATTAACTAACAAAGGTTAATTAATGCTGTAAAACTATATTTCTTAATGTTAACTATGCATTAACTAATGTTAAGAAATGAGACCTTATTGTACAGTTTTACCAAGAAGACTTAAGCATCTTTAATGTTAATTTCAACATTTACTTATACATTATTGAAATCATAATTTGTATCTGTTTAATATATTTATATATTATTTAATTGACCTGTTAAC